>CM076581.1:267658421-267737830 GCA_034641835.2 Pinus albicaulis
CCGCAAACTTAGATATATTAAATCATGTATGACATCTTCAATTGCCTCCGAAAGCCACAGCTGGACTGATGGCTAGGGATTGAATCATGTGTGTATGGTTTAGTATTAGTTTACTTTCTGCAAATTAAATATCAGTTACACAAGTTGTTTATGATTACTTCCGCAAGTCATAGTTGGTCTAATGATGAAGGGTCAGAAAATGAATTGATGTAATCTGATTTAGATTTATTTCATTGCAATTTTGAATTTCCATAAGCGTAGTTTCTTTTGTGTTCAGTTGGCAGCAAGAATAGTTTAGTTTTCATGTTCACTAGTTTCTTGTTTTGATTCATTAGATTAGCAGCACTTTCCATTTCAGCAGTTTACTTTCTTTTGTCATTGTAATTTCAATTTGCTTTTAAAGTTTCGAGATTGGTAAATCATTATAGGGGATATCACTTCCTTGAACAATTATAAACAAGCTTGTTTTTCACTTTAGAATTTTCATTTCACCTTAGAAAGACCATAAACGACAAAAAATTAAGAAAGAGGTTATCTTGCACATATAGTGCACCGCACTTCATCAGCTTACGATTCCCGGATTGACAATTAAATGCAGCAATTTAGGACACACTAAATTGACCAAACACCTTGCGTATCTGTTGACAAAAATATTCTTTTGTGAGTGGTCTTTGGTAGAGGTGCACCCGATGCCCATTTTCTTTAAAGGAACAATCAGACCCATCAATGGTGGCCAATGTAAGAGTGCCATTTTCATGTACTTCCTTTATTTCATATGGACCTAACCACCTAGTCTACAATTTACCAGGGAAGTCTTGAAACCTGGAATCGTAGAGAAGTGCCCATTTGCCCTCATGAAATGTCTTTTTATTGATTAGAGAATCATGCCATTTGGCTCTTTGTCGTTGAATAAGTGCAGTATGCTGCAAAGCCAAAAGCTGGATTTCATATAATTCATTTATTTTTTGTAATCTATTAATATGGGCTTCAGTTAAATCCAGTCCCACTTCCTGGGTTGTCCTTAGTGTTTGTATCTCAAACTCTATGGGAAAAATAGGTTCCTTACCAAATACTAGTTGATATGGGGAGTATCCAGTAGTATTCCTCCAAGTTGTGCAATATGCGCACAAGGCTTCTGGAAGTCGAGTAGCCTAGTCTTGTCTGTGCGATAAGACTGTCTTTGTTAAAATAATTTAAATTACTTTGTTGGTGCTTTCTACCTGCCCGTTCACTTGCGGGTGGTATGGAGAGGTAATTCTATGAATAACATGATGATTTTTTAGTGTAGCAGCGATCTTGTGGCCTACAAATTGCAACCCTCCATTAGTGATTACTTCTCTGGGTAACCCATATTGTATAAAAATTTTGAAAAGAAAATTTATCACAGTTTCTTCTGTGGCTCTTGGTAATGCTACTGCTTCTACCCACTTAGTTACGTATTTTGTTGCAACCAATATATATGATTTCTGGTTCAAAAGGTTCTATGACTAGCTATGGATGTAGGGGCATCTCATCAGATCGCCTAGGGTGGCCCATCCTTTGACAACTATCGCAGGCCTGAACAAATTTCTTAGCATCCTTAAAAATCATGGGCCAGTAGTAGCCCATTTGTAAAATTTTATGTCCAGTTCTGCGGTCTGTAAAATATCCACTGCAAGGTCCATCATGGCAGGCTTTTAAGATATCATAAATTTTTTCTTCCCTGATACACTTGCGGATGTGCATATCAGCCCCTATGTGAAAAACGTATCGTCCAATCCAGGAGAACCAAGTGCTGCATTGTACTATCGATTTCCTTTCTCTGAGTGTCAGATGTTTAGGTAGTTTTCCCACTGCTAAATAATTCACCACATCTGCGTACCATGGTGTTTTCATGGTTACAGAAAACAGGTGTTCATCTGAAAATTGATCTTCTACTGCTATTGCGTCATCTGTTCTTGGCACTTGCGAGAGGAAATCTGCCACAAGGTTTTCCTTCCCTGGTCGATCCCTTATAGTTATATCAAATTCCTGCAAAAGTAGCAACCAGTGTGTCACTCTTCCATTCGTAATGGGTTTATTAGCTAAGTATTTGATAGCAGAGTGATCTGTATACCGAATTATAGGGTATCCAGTTATATAGTGTCTGAATTTGTTAATAGCATAAATAACAGCTAAAAACTCCTTCTCTGTTACTCTGTAATTAAATTTAGCAGGGGTTAAGTTTTTGTTAATGTAATATATAGCATAGGGTTTCTTGTCTTCTTCTTGGCCAATAACTAATCCAATGGTTGTGTCTGATGCATCTGATGAAATATCAAATGGTATATTCCAGTTCGGGCCTCGTAATACTGGTGTTGTTGATACTAGTCGTTTTAAATCTGTAAAGGCAGTGTCACATTTGTCAGTCCATATGAAATCACTGTTTCCTGTTAAGGCATATAATGGTGTAACAATCTGTGAAAAATTCTTGATAAATCTACGATAATATCCAGAAAATCCCAAAAAACTACGTACCTCTGTTTGAGTGCAGGGAGTAGCTAGTAAGAGAATTACCTGTATTTTTTCCAGATCTACCTGAATTCCAGTTGCTGAAATGTAATGACCCAAGATCAGGCCTTCTGTCATCATCATATGGCACTTTTCATGACTTAAACATAGGCTGATAGCAATACACCATTCCAGAACTTTTTCCAATGTCTGTAATGCTTGCTCGAAGTCATCTCCATAGGGTGTGAAAGCATCCATATATACTTCTAATCCTTCATTTATCAAGTCTGAAAAAATACTGAGTATGGCTCTTTGGAATGTGGCGGGTGCATTACACAATCCAAAAGGTAATACCATGTAAGAAAATTCTCCCCACAGACATAAAGGTAGTTTTATCCTGGTCTTCAGGGGCAATCTGAATTTGATTTTAGCCACTGAAGCCATCCAGGAAAGAAAAAAAATTCTTCCCTGCCAGTGTATCTAGGAACTGATCAATAAATAGAAGGGGAAAATGGTATTTTTGCATTTCCTTGTTGAGTTCTCTATAATCAATGCATATTCTCCATTTCACATTCTTTTGGGGAACCATAACCAATGGAGAAACCCATTTACTGTCAGATATAGGATAGATAAAATTCACATCTAACAGTTTTTGAAGTTCTTCTTTAACAACATCTTTCAGGTGAGGATTTAATCTACGCTAAGGTTTTTGAATGGTTATTGCATCCTTTTCAGTGTAGATGTGATGCATGCATAGCTGGGGGTCAATCCCTTTCATATCTGAGTAATCCCAAGCGAAAGCCCCTTTATTTTTCCTAAGGACTTGAATAATTTTCTGTTGCTAGTCATCGCTCAGATTATTGTTAATGTTCAGGATCTTCCCTGGCTCAATTTCGATAGGTTTGCTATTATAAACAGTGGTTGTTGGTATTGTTTGGTCATTGATATCTCTCAGTGGGTCTTCTTCGATTTTTTTGTCAAGGACTGCTTTAATCATGTGGAATTTCGAACTTGATACTATGGTAGGATGATTGATAAAAGTATTAATGACATCGTCTTCAGTTTGGTTTTTGAATTCAAGGGAATCTACCACAGTTAATGGTGACCAAATATTTTCTGTTAAGTATGTTGCAGGTTGCTTCCTATTTTTCATAATAGTCAAGCTTGGCTGAGCAGGAGGGTATAAAGCTAAATATTTCACATCATTCCCCCTGGTTATAGTCATACTGCCTGTCTGACAACTGATATAAGCATCAGCAGTCGCTAGCCAAGGCCTTCCTAATACTAAGGGATGCCCATCTAGCTATTTCCTAGGGTTAATAATCAAAAAATACACCGGGTATTCCCAAGTGTCTACAGAGACAATCACATCTTGTAATGTTCCTTCTGATCTAATGACCGAGGGATCATCCAGTTCTAGTAATGTAGTTGTTGGTTCTAAGGATGTGATGCCAAGAATGTTGCAAGATGTAGTTGTGAGAATGTTAATGGCTACCCCTAAGTCAACTAAAGCATTGGGAAAATAATGGCCATTTATCTGGACTGTGACAATGGGGTTTCCGGGATCCTCATATTCTACAAGAGTCTCTTTGCCTAGTAATAAATCTGACAAAGTCCCGACAACATGGACAGTAGGGGTTATTTTTGTTTTCCTCACAGACTTCTTTATACACAATTCTTTAATAGTTTTAGCATATATTGGAATATCTTGGATAGCCTGGAGGAGGGGAATTTTTATACAAATATTTTTAAGTTCACCCAGAAGATCAAAGTCCAGATATTCAATCAGGCATGGTATCAGCAATATTTCTGGGAATGGGGAGGAAGTGGTTATGATTTGTTCAGGATTTTTTTGTTTGACTGTATCTTCCCTTTGTTTTATTTGTAGATCATCTACAGTTAGAGGCTTATTTGTGTGTGGTTCTTCAGGTTGCAAATATTTATCCTTATCCAGAGTGATTATGCATCCAGATCTCAACTTAAGTTCATTACATTATTTCAACTCATATTCAGGGTCCAGACCCTCAATGATTTGTATTGAATGAACTGGTCTATTGTTAGGATTTGGGTTGGGTTAAGATAGAATTTTCAGTCATATATTAGATTGAAGATTCTGCTGCAACGTGTAAGGTGCTGGTAAAGTTGGTTGAGGCAGAGGAACTGTCCCCATAGGCTGATTCGTAGATCTTTGCCAATTTGATTTCCAGTTCTAGTTTTGTGAGGTGGAAGGGGACCATTGGGAGGAATAATCGTTGTTCTGCCAGAATGGTGGCATGAAAAATGCTTGAGGCGGCAAAAAAGGTGGTTGATTCTTCCATGCTGCCCTTGAATATTTCTGAGAATTATATTGCGAGGGAGGAAAGAATGAAGATTGATCAGTAGGCATACCTGTCTGACACGCTTGCCATTTATGATGCTGGTTCAACAGATATACTGGTTCCACTTCTTCTTCCGCTTCCTTGAAGAATACTTTTAATCCTGGGAGTGATGGGCAACTTTTCGTGGCGTGCTCTTTAGTGCATATGGCACACGTTCATATTGTGTCTAGGGGGAATTCTTTATGACTGTGCTTCTGTTTGCAACAGGGGCAGAAAATAGCCAAGTTTTGTTCTGCTATAGCCTGCTTTTGCTTAGCTTGCATGACATCCAATTATGTCGCTAGGGTCCCTAAGATATCAGTCTTCAAATCCTCCAATAGATTTCCAATTTTGCTTCGTGTAGTGCTTCCTATTGAGGCTTTGTTGTCTCTAGGGCTTGCATCGCGTCTCACTGGTTTCAACCTTGTACTGCCCCTGGAACACTTGATGCACAAATCTATAATATTGTTATAATTTTATTGATAAATGTCACCCTTACCAATTATATTTAGTGTCTCTACCCATTGGTCTTTCATACCTCTAATCATCGTGGTTTTTAGAACATTATCAAGTAGATTTGTGTAAGGAGATCTTTGCAGATTATATTGGAAATGCTCTACATATTTTTCCAGAGTCTCGCTAGGCTTAGCTACCATTTGAAAAATTTCCTCTTTTAGTTCTCCAGTTCGGCAATAATCTTGGTATTTTTTAAGGAAAGATGTTTTCATTTGGTCCCAATCATTGATGGTGCCTCCACCAAGTCCCATGAACCAACGCAGAGCTACTCCCTTCAGAGTAGAGGGGAATAGCTTAAGCTTCTGGGGGTCGGTAGTGTAGTCATAACCCCTACATAAGACATCAAATTTGAAAAGGAATGCATCGGGATCTTCTGAAGTTAGCCCATGAAAGGTAGGAATGTTCTGTAATGTGATAGCCTTCATGGGGGAATTGACAGCTGTGTCAACAATAGGATATTGCAATGTAGAAGTTTAAGGTTGTTGGTTATTAGCCATTTGGTAAAAAATATGCCAATATTATTCAGGGATCTCTGGAGCTGGAGAGTTACTCCTAGGATGTCCACAAGAGGCTGGAATGGTTCTAGCAGCACTACCTTGATCTGGAATACTGGGTGTCCTCTGCTCAATCACTACTTCAGGAGATCTAGCTTCCGATAATTTAATTTCAAGATTGCTTGTTTCTCCTTCTCCTTCATGGAGGTTGCAAGAATTTCCTTCTTGTGAAGGGAAATTTTTTGAATTCCCAGTATCTTGAAAAATCTGCTCAATCCCTTCAGTCTTACTGTGAATCTCAACATTAGATACAGATGGTGATCCTGCAGCTTGAAGGAAGTTAGTAGGATGTCTAGCAGCAACAATTCGGGGTCCTACTGATGACTGAGACTCAGCTTTTCTTAATATTTCGTCGATAAAAGTTGATCATTCAAGGGCCACCGGTCCCTTAGGTTTTTCAGGTTTAGAAGGAGGAATTTTGTCTTTTTCAGGTCTTTCCCTCTTAGTCATTCATGCAGAAATACAAACATTCATTCATACCTTAAACTCTTACGCAATTCTACTAGAAAGCGGGTGGATGAGCGATAATTTTACTTGTTCGCTATGTAGGTTCTTACCTTCCGTTTTTAATACCCAATTCTCCCTCAGCAGAAAAAAAAATCAATCATACATTACTCTTTACAGAGTGGCAACACGCTCCCCGAAAACGACGCCAAAATGTTGGGTGCTAACAGATGTCCTTAAAAACTCCTAATTGCCTCACATTAATTATCAACCTGGGTAAGTCCTTTTATCTCAAGCGTGTACACAATATGTGCAAGCTATACATCCAAAGAGTAATGCTAAAATCAATCATTTCATATAGATGCAATCATAAATTTTGAATCTTTAAAGCAAGTGATTCATCAAAGCATTATAACCCAAAACTGTGATTCGTTCTTAATTCAACTAATTCAATTGATAATCAACCGAGAGCACTCAAGAATTAACCGAGCTCTTTTAGCTGGATTTTAAACTATTAAATAGAAGGAAAGTATTAGAAATAACTGTCTATGCTTTAAGTAATCAAAACCAGTTCTTTTAACTAGCAACTAATTCCTTAAGAAAATAAATTGGAAATGTGTATTCAAGGGAATAAATACCAGAAATTTGAATTATGAAAAGTACTTTAACTGCAAAGTGGAAAAGAAGAATACACTTGTGATAAATGGAAAATTATAACATAGGGAACAACAGTGAAATCCACCAGAGACTGGGCCCTTAGCCACCGGCGAATACTGCTTAACTACTCCAGAATAGTTGAATGAACAACCAAGCGAATTATATATTAATCATCACAGTCAATTGACATCAAAATACGATATTGTTGTTCAGAACTACGTTCTATGAATTACAGTTAAAAATTATGTAGAAGTGAAAGATACATGACTCATGATCCTTGAGAACTAGCTCTCCCTGTCCCTTTATAACTAAAAGGAAAGTGTAATGTCCCAAATGGGGAAAAATAGGCTCAGTAGGGAATATCCTTAAGATATTCCACTATGGACTCACAAAAAATATGATAACACACCAATAAATCTAAACCATAGATATACTTGGTAGGGCATTTCTCGGTTATATCACCTCTAAAGAGAGGGTGAAAACCGGAGGCTTCCGGCTCGTTCCAAACTCTATCTATATAAGATTGGTGAAACAAAAAAAATTATAGAAATAACACACTAAAAAATGTATTTTTTCAGTCCTTATGATTCTTATATATTCATATCTAAAGAAGGAATCCAAAAGAGGAGCAAAACCAAACAAGGAAGGAGCGGGAGATTTCTACTTCAGGGAAATTCAGCAAGAGGCTTAGTGAGAACATTTGTATAAGAAAATGGGCACAATAATAACATAGGTTAGGGCTTTTTTCCCCTATATTAGTCTATGTGGGAATTTTATGATGAATTTCAGCTCAAACAATTGAGTTTAAGGCACTTAAACGGATCTCCTACAAAGTTGACTAGCTAAAAAATCAGCTAGTGAGAAGAGTCATGCGCAACAAGGAAACCCAACAACCGAATTGCTCGGCTTTTACCCATAAATCACTGGAGACAAGCCATAAGGCTCGGAATACAGCCTTAGAACATAAAATCATCATTATGAAAGATTCTCCCATGAATATACAGACAAATCACATGAAATAATAGTGCGAGAAATCCATTAAATAACATCTCAGACATTTATATAATTGCATAAAAGAATGGACTACATCCCTCTAAGTTTTCTTCAACAGATAAATGATGGAGTTAAGATCTATGGAAGATCTATGGCTGTAACATCAGATACATACCAGATCTCGGAAACTACTCAACCTCTTCTACAAGTCCCCTTTGGGGTTTTTACAAGATATTGCACAAGAAGATGTAGATTTGACTCTTAATACATGAAACTGCAGGAAACTTCCGAAATTGCTGAAGATGAATATTAATATCAGATCTGTACAAAATATATCAACAAGCTACAAGATGAATCTACAAGATGAGAGGCAAGCCTCAATCATCGAGAAAGCAAGTACAATGAAAGATCTAAACAATAGTGAAGTAGTACATAGAAAATAACGCAGCTTCCCTAAGGAGACAACGCCGTAAGCTTGAACATAATATGTCAACATGTGAAATATACAGATCTGAAATTAAAATACAATGGATATCCTCTTCCGGGTGGTCACAAGACACCCTCCCGAGAAAAAAATCCCTCAACACCTCTAGATCCTTGCGGATCCGAATCACCACTTGCAGTAACTTCATAGCAGTACGCAAAACCCTCAACGGGACCACGCACCGCTAATGGACATGAAGCTTGGCCAAAATTCCGGATAGTGGAGAAATGTAGCACACCCTCCTCCAAAGAGCTACTCAATGGAAGGAGAGAGGATTCCTAAACGAGAGATCCTCTTCTCTCGGGCTAACTTGACCAAGAGAACTCGAGTTGCTCAAGCAACCACAAATCATCAACAACCCCTTCATGTGCCTTCTCCTCCTTTTTATAACATTAGGGCTTCTTGGAAAACCCTAAACCACTTCATCTCTTTGGCCCCTTTCACACTTGGAGACCCCTTCTAGAACTACGCGAGTCCCATCAAGGAGGTTCAATGAACCTAGACGCGTGCTAGTTGACTTGGTCAAATAGGATCTCCTTTGGTGGTCTTGACCCTTTCACACCCGCAAGTTTTATTCAAGTAGCTCAAATATGCCTCTTTTCACATAGGCACTAATTTATTCTTGAGATTTAGGAGTTTTTCCATATCCTCCTTTCCATTTTATTCATCGAGTACATAAAATTAAGACAAAATGAAATGTTCAAATTAGCTTGGGCTAATTTGGAACATTACAGATCCTCCCCTCCAAAATTGTCGCTTGCCCCTCAAGCTAACTCGCAAGGTGAGTGCTGCAAATTTTCCTCCTTGGTGGCATCAACATAAGATGAGCTTCCTCCATAAGCCAATTTCTCACCAAGCCATCCATGTCCTGCTCCTCCAATGTTCTCATGGGATGCAATTAGCTCATCCCATAAGGATACAATAGATCATATGAAACAAGCATGGTTTGCCCCATGTTCTCTCCGGAATATGTGACATACAATTCATGGAGAGTGGTCCTCTCATGAGACACATGTCATCCTTTATTATTGCTGCCCATGCCACATCATCATGGCTGAAAGTGTGATTCATGTTTGGTGCTTTGGGGCAGCACCCTTCTCTTTGCAAAAATCCCCCTTTTCCTCTCAAGGGAGTGGCTCAAACCAGAAAATTTTGGAGCCCAAAGTTGGCCAAGAGGCTCATATGATATATAATTTCTTCCTTGTAATCTTTGGCCTGCAAAAAAAATGGTGTAAGAATGCATGAAAGCAGAAGTAAGGACACGTGTGACATGATCATGTTCTTCACCAATAATATTTCTCCAACTAAGGGAGAGGTGCATAGTTCTATTCCCTCCCTCCATAGAAGGAAGAGTGGGCTGATTCAACTCTCCCAAAGAGTCATGTTGCTGATCCACCTCTACAATGGCCATTCCTCTTTGAAAATGCTGATGTAGCCCTCTTTCAGAGCCCTTACACCAATAGCTTCTCAAGGTGTATGTTGGAAGGCTCCCTTTCCCATGCTTCTCAAAAGTAAGTGGCCATCCCACCACTTGTTTGCTGAAATAAGCTTCTTCAAAGCTTGGAAATGATAGAGGATAATGATTTTTTGGCTGAATGGGATTCAAGAAAAATATTCCATGCTCCAATTTCGCCCCCATGTGAGGGACTTCCCTTCATGATACCAACTCAATACATGACCTTTTACATAAGGAAACATCATACATAATGTAGCAGTCATATAAGGTTCCATCCTCTCCTTGAAATACCACTCGAATTTGGGAGACTTCATTCACCATGAACACATCCACCCAATGTGTCATCCCTCCTCTCATGTTTGGAGCATCATTATGATTTGAACAAACCTCCTTATGCCAACCCATGAGAAGGTTACAATTTCTCCCAAGCCCAAGTACATACATGATTTTGAAATGCATTCTAAATAAAAATACATGCACATACATGGTAGGAAAAAAGTAATTGTATAGACATGGAGCTTATCATGTGATGTCCATACCTCTTCCTTGTCAACCCAAACACCCATGCCTTCTTCTTATGCAGACTCATCTTGAGATACAAGGCATGTGACAAGAAAATCAGAAAATTTGGGGAGTGTTTAAACTCACCCAAAAAAGAACAAACACGGTATCCATTTCCCGCATCAAATTTGAATGTTGTAAGTGGTTCACAAGCCACTTACTTGTTGCTCCCTTCATCTCACCAGGGCTGAAAGTGAGAATTATATTTGGTACCTTAATACAACACCCATCATGGTGTAGAATATCCCTTAGCCCCTCAAGGGAGTGGCCATGTTTGAGAACAATCCTGACCCATAGTTGGCCAGTGAAGCTTGTAGGGTATAAAACTCCGCTTGGGAGTCATGGGCTGCAAATATGAAGTAAGAAAATACATGCAACCATAAAATTAAATGTGATTCCCATAAGCATGCATCTTACCCAAAGTCTCCCATGTTGTGATAGTTTCCCCCTTGGGAAGAGATGACATTGATGCACAAGGTTGAGGGAACACTTTTCTCTTACTGCTCATCATGGGAACTCCCGGGTGGAATTCCTTCAAATAAGGAGAAATGAAGGCATATATCATGAGAAGATGTAGGGACTGATATGTCCTTGCTTTGCTTGCATTGACCTTTTTAGCCTTTTTTGTTTCTCTAACCCTTGGAACAGAGAAGGGTGTATGCTATTCTTCTTGAGATGCTCTTCTTCCTCTCTTCCTCCTTCTACCTTCAAGATCTCACCACTTGGTAATGATTATACATGTTGCCCGTGCATGGTGCCAAGATCTTGATGTGTGAGAACCTTTTGGAACTCCTTGCAAGAATGCAAGAGTTTCCCTCCTTGGAGAAAGTGCTTCATTCTCCTCTTCATGAAGTATTTGAGGTGCCTTTGTTGTGACTGCGTTAGTACCTCCTACCTTCACCCCTTCTTCAAAACTAAAACTGTTTCAACATCAATAAGAGACCTTAGATATTGGTCATATTTTGAAGGATAAACCTTTATGCTTCCCTCTTGAGAAGAGTATCCTTTACCCCAAGGAGATCTAGCCCTTGGCAATGCATCCAACAAACTCACTACTTCTTTCTTCCTCTTCATGAAGAAGTCACTAACAAAACGTTGAGGCTTAAGTGATATGGCTGAGTGCACATATGAGATGAGGATTCAAAATTTTTCTCATGTATAGATCTCAAAGATACGTCTGGAAAATCTTCTCTTCCTTGAAACTCCTTGGGAGCTTCACTACTTTTTCTTTCTTCTTCTTGCACAACCTCCTTGGAGAGGTTCTTCTTAGATATGAAAAGATATGAGAGTAATATCATCCTCTCCATGCTCTCTTCTTTTTTTATTTTTGCTTCTTCAGTACTCCTCTAATAGCTTGATCTCACGAGTGGGCAGAAGATCATGCTCGATACTACTGTAATGTCCCAAATGGGGAAAAATAGGCTCAGTAGGGAATATCTTAAGATATTCCACTATATAATCATAGAAATATGACAACACACCAATAAATATAAACCGAAGATATATTGGTAGGGAATTTACTTTAGGTTATATCACCTCTAAAGAGAGGGTGAAAACTAGAGGCTTCCGGCTCGTTCAGGGACTTTCTGTCTATAGAAGATTGGTGAAACACAACAATGATAGAAATAAAACACTAAAAATGGAGTTTTCAGCCCTTTGGATTCTTAGATATTCATATCTAAAGAAGGAATCCAAAAAGAGGATCAAAACCAAACAAGGAAGGAGCGAGGAGATTTCTACTTCGGGGAAATTCGAGCAAGAGGCTTAGTGAGAACGCTATATAAGAAAATGGGAGCAAGAATAACGTAGGTCAGGGATTGGTTCCCCTAGCTTAGGATATTTTGGACTTGTATGATGAATTTAAGCTCAAAAAATTGAGCTTAAGGCACTTAAACAGATCTCCCACGAAGTTGACTAGCTAAAAATCAGCTAGTGAGAAGAGTTGCTGCAACAAGGAAACCCAGCAACCAGAATTGCGCAGTTTTTCCCAAAAATAATTGGAGACCAGCCATAAGGCTCATAATTAAGCCTTAGAACATAATATCAGCATTATGAAATATTCTCCCATGAATATACAACAAATCACATGAAATAACAGTGCAGAAATCCATTAAATAACATCTCCGGCATTTATATAATTGCAGAAAAGAATGGACTGCGTCCCTATAAGTGTGCTTCAGAAGATAAATGATGGAGTTAATATCTATGGAAGATATATGGCTGTAACATCAGATCCATACCATATCTGGAAACTACTCAGCCTCTTCTACAAGTCCCCTTTGGGGTTTTTACAAGATATTGCACAAGAAGTGGTAGATCTGACTTTTAATACATGAAACTACAGGAAACTTCTAGAAATTGCTAAAGATGAATATTATTACAGTATATCAAATCTGTAAAATAGATATCAGCAAGCTACAAGATAAATCTACAAGATGAGAGGCAAGCCTCAATCATCAGAAATCAAGTACAATGAAAGATATAAACAATAGTGAAGTAGTTCATAGAAAATAACGCAGCTTCCCTAAGGAGACGAGCGTTGTAGCTTGAACATAATATGTCAACATGTGAAAAATATAGATATGAAATGAAAATACAATGGATATCCTCTTCCGGGTGGTCACAAGACACCCTCCCACGAGAGAAATCCCTCAACACCTCTAGATCCTTACGGATCTGAATCACCACTTGCCGCAACTTCACGACGTTTCGCAAAACCCTCAACGGGACCGCACTGCTAATGGAGATGAAGCTTGGCCAAAATTCCGGATAGTGGAGAAATGCAGACACACCCTCCTCCAAAGAGCTACTCCATGGAAGGAGAGAGGATTCCTAAACAGGGAGATCCTCTTCTCTTTGGCTAACTAGACAAGAGAACTCGAGTTGCTCAAGAAACCACAAATCATCAACAACCCCTTCATGTGCCTTCTCCTCCTTTTTATAACATTAGGGCTTCTTGGAAAACCCTAAACCACTTCATCTCTTTGGCCCCCTTTCACACTTGGAGTCCCCTTCTAAAACTATGCAGATCCATCAAGGAGGTTCAATGAACCTAGATAGCGCTGGGTTGACTTGGTCAAATAGGATCTCCTTTAGTGGTCTTGACCCTTTCACACCCTGCAAGTTTTATTCAAGTAGCTCAAATATGTCTCTTTTCACATAGGCACTCGATTTATTCTTGAGCTTTAAGAGTTTTTACATATCCTCCTTTCCATTTTATTCATCGGTACATAAAATTAAGACAAAATGAAATGTTCCAATTAGCTTGGGCTAATTTGGAACATTACAAAAAACATAAGTGTGATCCCTCAAGATCGAGGGATCCCTGAGGGATCCACGACAAAATTCTATCCTCATATAGTGCATTCGTTCTTGTGCTAATCCTTACTGATTTATCTTTGATTCGAACGCATTTAACGCGTCTTCTTTCCCCGTGATTAAGTCTTGTTTTTCCTTCTATTATTTTCGGCATAAAAAAGCAATGGGAATTAGTTGGGTCGGCTAAATTGTATCGGGATCATTTTTCATTAATTCTTCATCAAAATCCTTTCATTATATTATTATATCATGGCATAATATGGATAAGGAAGAGGAAAAAGGACGGTAATAAAGAGTAAATACATACCTATTGCAAGGCTCAACACTCACCTTGGGTCCCACCCATTAGGGTTTCGACATGCACATGATCAATCTCCCTCCAAAAGCTCGTGTTGTGTCTCCATGAAGGCTCTCCTCCAAAATCACGTCGCTTGATTTGGTCAAAGTTGACCTCTTCAACTTTGCTTCATCCCCTTTCACACTCATGTGTCTTCAAGCTAGCTCTCATATGTTTTTTTTAAGCCGATCCTTGTTCAGCATTGAGCTATTTTCAATGATGATCCACTCCTCTTCATGCATGTTGTTGACTTGGTCAAACTTGACTTTGTCCATAAGAAAAAGTCCCTTTTCACACATGAGGGTGTGAAATCCAGCTACTATGATGATCGCCTTTCACACCAAGAGGGTTTTTATGCTGATTTAAGTTAAATATGGGTCTCCTCCCCATTTATTCATCTATTAAGTGCAAAAATAAAAAATTAATATTCCCATTAGGCGCACGTTAATGTGAGGAATATTACGACCTTCAAGTTAGCATAAGGGCAAGAACTCCCCTACACCTCCGCCACCACCGGAAGAAGATATCGCCACACATATGAAGCTACCCACATTCAAGGGTGTAGGAGACGAAGATATGGACCGATTTTGGTTTGTAGAAGAATCAATATGGATTGCGTAGAATGTTGCTAGCGATGCGCCGTAAAGAGAGCACAACTATCCCTCACTTTTGAAGGAAGGGCCCCGGACTAGTATATGGGAGTACGTAGGCCAGCATGTGGACCCATCTATTCAAGAGATTAAGTCTTTAAAACAAAAAATTCCATAAGCCTAAGTCCTACTCATAGCTAGTAAGCGAGCTTGAAATATTTTGAGACGAGGGCCCGAGTTAGTATGAGAAAGCTGATCAACGGTTAAATAAGGTTATTAGAGATTGGGAATTTCAGGGTATGATGATAGGCATGACAAAGAATGGTTCATCGCCATGATATTACCTCACTTGCGTGGACCTATGGGTCGGCAAAGCGATATATACACGAGAGAAAACCTTAGAGTTTTTTATGAAACTAGAAGGCACGCCAAGAGACAATGCCCGAGTTTGGGGTGAAGCAAATCCGAGGACGACTAGAGGCAATGTACCTTGAAATACAAAATCTACGAAAAGAACAAGGGAAAGAAGTTAGCCTGGACATATGGTGCATAAGATGCGGGTGTGCTAGCCACACAAAGGATCGAGTGTCCTGCTACAGCGAGACTACATGCGAGCTAGGGGGCCTAGCCCATTGCGGCCTAAAGGGCTGCGAGGACCAAGTGGTCCAATGTTATGGTGCATCGACTATCGCGTAGCTAGACTACATGATACCAACCCTTGCCCCCGATCTTTGGTGCTTATGTTCCAAAATTGAAGCAACAATGGTGTTGATTCTGCTCATCTGTCGGACATGAAGAATATAATGGTTGGACCTATGACTTAATGATAGACTGAGGAAACCTATACAGGGTACAGGCTCATCCTTCTTCACCACTATCTCCCTTAGGTAGAGGAGGCTCCCCAGCAGGAGGTAGCGGAGGGGGAAGGGGTGGAGGCACAGGTCGGGGAAGATGACAATTGATCTGTTACAACTGTGGAGAAATAGGACACTTTGAAAGGGATTGCCTGAACCCTGCACGACAATCTTGGCGATATTGTCGACAATTCAACCATGTGATTGAAGACTGTCCAATATTGATATCAAAATTGCAGGAAAAATAGAAGACACCAACCCAGAATGTGTAGAGGGTTAAGGTGTAACAGTGTGATGAAGGACCAAGTATTAATGTCATAAAGTGCAGTGGCATGGCTACCAGAGGAGCTGAGGAGAAATCCGTGACTGAAACCCTTATCTAGAAAGCTGTGATCAAACAATAAAGCTTGTACCTATAGAAGGAGAAAGAAACCTTCATCGAAGCTCTCAAAGACTTTACCAAGGATGAGGCATCTACTTCCAAGGCTCCAACAAACGTAAGGGTGGATGATGAAGTTAAACCATTCCTTCAAGCATGTATGAAGCTGCTACGGAACCAAAAGGTAGTAGAAAATCTTCAAACACTGATAGAAAGTTGCATGGAAAGAACTGACCCTCATACAGAGGTTATATATTTTCACAAACTATACAAGCACAAAAAGTGCACTGGGCGGGGAATGTGGCCAACAATGCAGATTGGAGACTATGAAATGGATCAGGTCATCCTAGATCTGGGATCAGATGCGAACTTCTTGCCCAAGAAAACACGGCAAAAAATGGGAGAATCTAAGTTGGAATGGTCCACTATACATTTGTGCATGGCTAACCAACAAAAAATCATACCATTGGGGAGGTTGTCAAATATTATTGTAGAAATCGCAGGAGTTAAGGTACATGCAAATTTTGAAGTAATTCATATTGTGGAAGATGCAGACCCTTATCCTACACTCCTGGGACTGGATTGGGAAATAGACATGGGAGGAATTATCAACTTAAAGAAAAGGAGCATGGTTTTTGAGAATGAGGGTACGAGAGTAATAGTCCCTCTAGACCCAACGGAAGGAGAGTGGTATACAAAACCAATGTGCAAAGAAGACAACATGGATCACATTTATAAAATAACTGCCCAGGATGAGAATTAGATTAATCCTATAGCTAATGGTGTGCTTTCCTAGGAGAAAGACAGTGAATTCTTCTCTGACTCTGATGGGGAGATAGAAAATTGGTAGAATCGGTTACATGGCGTATTTGCACTGTGATGTCTTAGGATCACGAAGAGATTCCGGTGTATCTCCTCAAAGGTAATATAACTACCCTACTTTGATGGATTTGGTAGTATTAAGGATTTTTTACAAACATTTGAAGTTGAACTCCCAAGGGAGCGAAGAATGTGGGCGCTTAACCTAGCCATGCGTGCAACCCCTGCGTGGTGGTGGGAAACTCATAAGGGGACATTCCAAGATTGGGAGGAATTCCACGAAATGATGATTCTATGGTTCAAACCTCTGGTTCACCAGCATGTGGAAGCTTTCCTTGGCAAAGAAGATCCATGCAGGCACATGGCCGCATGGATTGAGGCATGGGGTGAAAGGACCATGGGCGAATGGGTCCACTTGTTTATTCATGCCTTTGGGCCAATCCCCATCGCTTGGTATCTGGATGCAGAACTACAATAGTGTACCAACCAATAAGAGACCATGAAGGACGATTTTCTGGGGAGGTTCGAGTTGATAGGCAGAACCGAGGCCCTGGACGAGGCCTTATAGGATATAGATGCCCTAGTATTTGATGAATCATGGTCGCATGTGGCGTACGAGGCACCAGCTTGGGACACACAGTTACAGGACATTGTTAACTACTAAAATCTATCAATGGAGGAATGTGATGAAGACCCATGAACTATCACTATTCCGAAATCAAAGGGAGAACGCGCAGTTGCTGGACCCCCACTACAGACCGTCGATGTGACTAAGTCTCTTAAGCTACGGGAAGTCAACATTGGAACTGAAGAACAACCTAAGCTAGCTAAAATTGGGGATTACTGGGATGATGATACTGTAGGGAAAGTGGCAGAGCTTCTCACGGAATACCAGGACCTGTTTCCTATGAAATTCTCAGAACTAAAGGGTATTACAAGGGACCTAGGGGTCATGCACATCATGCTAAAACTAGATGCGCGCCCTGTTAAGAAGCGACCTTATCAATTGAACCCCAAGTATAAGTAGAAAATCAAGGAAGAAATTGACAAAATGCTAGCCATAGGTATCATCGAACTAGTCGAACAGTCAGATTGGGTAAGCCCTATGGTGGTTAAGGAGAAAAATACTAAAGGAGAAATATGGATCTGTGTCGGCCTACGCAAATTGAATGATGCCTGCGTACATGATCCCTTCCCTATGCCATTTTATAAAAAAATACTTGATAGTGTGGGAGGGAAAGAATAGTACTCATTCACTGATGGGTTCTCGGGCTACCATCAGATCAAGATCGCACCTGAAGGTCACAACAAAACTATGTTCGCCACTAAATGGGGATCCTTCCAGTGGTGGTCGCAGTATTCAAGGAGTTAATCCACAAGTTCTTGGAGGTATATTTTGATGATTAGTTAGTCTTTGGGTTGGCAAAGAATCATGTCTCGAACCTGCGCATGATGTTGGACACCTGTAGGAAGCACCAAATTTCCCTAAATATTAAGAAGTGCATATTTCGCATAGCTTACCTTTCAGGATCTTGTTAGGCCACATAGTCTGTTGACAGGGACTGATGGTTGACCTTGCCAAGGTATCAGTTATCATCAACTTGGTCATCCCTATAACTGAGAAATACCTATGATCTATCCTCGTACATACAGGCTACTACAGGAAGTTCATTCAAGGGTACACATTGATCACAACACCCATGGAGAAGTTGCTAAAGAAGGACATTTCCTTTTTTTTGGGATGTAGTGTGTCATAAGAGCTTTGAGTTACTCAAAGAGAAGATGGTCTCTGCACCTATCCTCATATTACCTTAGTGGGCGAAGGTTTTCCATGTTCATGTAGATGCTTTAGGGATCACCCTGGGAGTTGTCCTTATGCAGCCTGGGGAAGGGGACATCAACCATCCAGTTGCATTTGCTAGTAGAAAACTCTCTAGTTCGAAGTGCAACTACTCCACTACTCAGCACGAGGATTTGGCCATGGTATATATCTTGTAGAAATACCAGCATTATCTATTAGGAGGGCACTTCAAGATGTTCACATATCACTCATCTTTGAAGTACCTATTGAATAAGCCTATGTTGGGGAGGAATATTTGCCGATGGCTCCTGCTATTTCAAGAATATGACTTTGAGATCATCATGAAGCCAGCGAAACTAAATGATGGGCCTGATCACTTATCCTGAATCAAGAGTGGTGAGGAACCGACCAACTTAGAGGCCCATCACCACTCTAGCTAATTAAGAGCTAGTAACCTGCGCAGCAGACTTTACCATCATAGTGGGCCACTTGTATAAGCTGGGAGCTGATGAGGTGCTGCGAAGATATGTTTTGGAGCATGAAAGACAATCCATCCTAGCAGAAACCCACGGGGGTGTAGAAGGATGTCACTATGCAGGGAAATCAATGGCACAGAAGAGCTTGAGAGCTGGGATATGGTGACCCACACTACATAGTGACTCTCGTCATTATTGCAAAGCCTACGACACATGCCAAAGGACAGGAAGACCATCGTGCAGAGAAGAGATGCCCTTACAACCACAGATGGCCCTGCAAAAATTTGAAAAATGGGCCATAGAATTCGTTGGGCCCATAAACCTACCAGGGAAGAAGACAGGTGACCGCTACATCATCACTGCAACTGATTATGTAACTAGATGGGTCGAAGTGCAAGCTGTAAAGGATTGCACTACGGAAATCACTGCACACTTTATTTTTGAACATATCCTAACCAGGTTTGGTTGTCCAAAGGTTTTGATGAGCGATAGAGGTACACATTTTGTTAATGAGACAATCCAGGCTTTGATTGAAGAATTTCAGATCCACCACATGAAAAATACCCCATATCACCCGCAAGCGAACGGAACTGTGGAAGCTTTTAATAAAATTATGGAATAGGTGTTGACCAAGATCTGCAATGATGAGCCAGTGATTGGGACGTGCATATCCCGTCAGTCCTTTGGGCCTATCAAACCACCTGCAATAAATTGACCGAGAAAACATCGTTTTAGATGGTTTATGGGAAGGAGGCTATTATTCCCAGCCTACGCATCATGACCTTTACCAACATGGTAGAGCCTGATATCATGGAGGAGCATTAGCACAGCTTGTTGCTTTGGAGGAAGATCGATTCATTTCTTTCCATCAGCAATTTCAAAAGGCCCGGGAAAAAGCATGGCATGATCCACATATTCGACAAAAGATCTTTGTGGAGGGAGAATTGGTCCTGTTATATGATAGCCAATTTGCGAAGCACCCGGGGAAGTTCTTTCAACACTGGCTAGGTCCCTATATGTTAAAGAAAGTCATGGATGGAGGAGATGTCTGGTTAGCCACACTACATGGTGACATTGTACCAGGATATGTTAATGGAAGACAGCTCAAACCGTACCGGATCAAATGACTATATGGCCGGCGTAGTTGTATTGGGTGGCATATGCATGGGCGGGAGGAAGAGTGCAGGCAAGAATGTTATATTCCTAGGGGTCAATCGTAGGTTTGGAAGCCTGAGGAGGTGCGTTGGGATCATAGGGGTAATACATAGCTATGAAAACTAGCCATTGGAACAATAAAATTGGGTAAAAAGAAAATTGTACCGTTGAAAGGAGAGAGCGATCGGAAATTAATGAGGTGTTTTCCAAATGTTTTTTACCGTTTTCTTGATGTTAATTTTCAGATAAGCCTCACCCAACCATTGGTCACTATCCAAAGCTATAAAACCATAAGGGTAGATCAAAAGTGGGTTTCGTGCATTCTGGATATCTTGTGCTTTGCAGAATTTTGTAACCATTGCACTCTGTTAATGTCTGGGTGGGCCACTCCTTCTGGTAGTAGCAATCCTGAATTTTTTTTCCAAGCGAGAATAACTGCAACTAATATAACTAAATCATTGTAGATCATGGTCTCCATTGAGGAAGTATTGGAGGTCACCCCTAAAGTTGAAGAGGTTGTGTCCACACCAACCAAGGGGAAGCAGGTTGAGAAGAAGAAGGGTAAAGGAAAAGGCCAGGAGTAAGGGCAGGGGAGGGCTGCGAAATGGGACGGAGGGAAGCCACGCACCTCCCCTCGGAATGTGATGTCCCCCCGAATGGTGCCCCAGGCACGTCCACCTAACCCATCAAAGAGACCTATGTCTGCTTAGGAGGAAGCTCAGATTTATGAACCAATAAACTGGCTACTGCCCTATCTTTTGCCTCGCAGGCCCTCAGTGTGCATGCATAATAATCTCGATGGTATGCGCACCTATCTACAAATTCCATTGATTCTGGGCAAGGTCCCCATAATTTGAGAATCCTTTGGCAAGCTCCACTCGATAAAATTTGACAATCACGACCTCGCCAACCTGGAAGCCTTCCTAGAATTGGCACCTGAACTATATCTCGAAAGGGTATTGGAGTGTGACGTGCTAAGGGTAGTACCCATGCTGTGGGAAAGTAGGTTGGCTAGTTCCGGGTTATTAGACTTGTTGTGGATGCCCCACTTTGGCCACTACAATGTCACTGACCCAGTTGTGCGACAACTACTAGCCCTGATCCATGATCGTAGCTTATGGATCTAGGACCACATTCCCATTGATGTTGCACTCATTCACCATATTACTGGTCTCCCCATGGAGGGGCCGAATCCCATAGAGAACTTCGGCAAGAAGTATGAGAAATAGATCACCGATAAGGTGCGCGACGACTAACATGTTGAGTGGAATACTAGGGGGTTCATGATCAGCACCATTAGCGACCCCGACGCGCTCATGGGTAATTTGTTGCTAGCATGTAAAATGATGCGCAAGTGTCAGGCTGTGATCGTCACCACTTATATAATTCGGTTGGCTGGCCGCTGCGAAAAAGGGGTCTGCTTCAACTGGTCCCAGTTCCAGTGTAATGAATTTTTGGAGAACGTGCGTGAGGCCCAGGATCATGGAAGGGCATTCTGCTACTCTTGGCTGCTGCTCCTCATTTCGTTAGTCACATGGGAGGCCCTAAATACTCGGTCCTCCCTGATCTCGAGCTGGACATGTGCAAGAGGGCGCGATATGTGAATTTGTGGGATTCAAAGGATGAGAAATGCATTGAGGATAATAAAGTCTTCTAGGTCTTATTTCAGAGCAGGCTCGAAGCAACAATCGACTCCAAGCCGCACTTGTCACAAGCAATCTACGACAAGTACAATATCATCACAGCCTTCAAGGTCACGATGCACAATGTGTAGATCCGAGGCCGTAAGGATCCGGCGTGGGTATCAATGCCATACATGGTTGCCGACGAGGAAATCGACCGACTCGTTACTACTTGGCCTCCACACTAGAAACTGGGCTTCAAATCAAGTAGAGCTGACACTACAGGTATGAGCACCAAGAATACCACCCCACCTGATACCACCAAAGAGATAGAAGGGCATGGCAAGGAAGCTAAGAAGGGTGTGGAGTAGGACTCGCAGCAGGATCTCAACACAAAGGGTTTGGATGCGCAGGGTGTTGAATCCCTACGTGGTACGAAGGAGACCACCGACCCTCTCAAAGGCCAGCGAAAGAAACAACAGGCTATAAGTCCTGGTAGGGAGACTGAAGTTACTTTACAGAGGAAGACCTAGATTAGATCATAGACGTAGTCACCCTCGCCTCATAAGATAAATGGATGGCTTTGGAAGTGTAGCAGAAGGCCATGGTTGTTAGATTCCAGTCTGAGCTTTGAGCTCTACAGCTCAAAACTGAAACCCTGCAAAAAATCATGATTTAGACAAGGCCACCCATATCAACTAGCAGTGAATTGATCATCACAACCAAAAGCCACCTCTGCCTCCTGCCAGGTATAGCATTCGCCTTCAGCCTGCTTGCCTTATGTGAGCAAGTCCAAGCCTGCGCAGAGGTGCAATTGGACTTGGCCTGGATTCTACATGAACCACTGTAAGTCCTCCACACAACCCTGTTCGAGGAGATCCAACATAGGGATCGTCGGGTGCATCAGTAACTCAATACAGCCAAGAAGACGATTGTGGAAAAAACCACTGAGGTGTCCTAGGGGCAGGCTTCATGCACCCTTGCCGCCACACAGCAGACCGAGTTGGAACACATAATCATTCCACTATGTGCAGATGTAAATGAGGATATCCCAGCTTCTACTACCCCCTAGGCCAAGATTAATGGGGTTGTTTTATCCCTAAAGGCTTCTCGGACCGAGATTCAGACTGTCAAGATAGAGATGGAGCTGCAGATTGCTGCCTTGCATGCCAAATTGTAGCCAGAAACTCCACCTAAGGTACGAACCCAGTGAGCCATGCTGGTCACAAAGGCCACCAATTCTATTACAACTCAAATCACTTAGGGCATAGAATTTTTGGAGACAACCATGCAGTTGTGGTCTAAGGTGCAGTGCGATCTTCTCCTATGCGAATTTACTCAAGAACTGTGCCAGAAGGCGGAAGAGTTTGAGCAGCTAGAAGATACTATGTCCACTTTGATCCCAACTCAACGCCTGGAATGACCATGAAAAGAAGGTTCTCAATGACATCGAAAAGCTCCACCACAAAAAGAAGGTTCTCAGTGACCACCTCAAGCCATGGGTTGATGAAGCCCTCAATCTATCTCAGGAAGTGGATGTTGCAGTCAAACAACTGAACCAGACATTGGAAAGTGTCACTACTGCTGCTGAAGGTCAAACTTCACAGAATTTGGTGGATATTGCACAAAACACTACTGCGTAGAGCAAAGGAGTGTTGCCCCCTCTAGTTGATGCGATCAAGCAGCTTCAGGTGAAGATGCAAACCCCACGGCCGTTGTGACTCGGGACGAGTCACAAGATTGTGTTGGGGGCCTATTAGAATGTGGTTCCCTGAGCTGTGTTTTTGATACAATTTTGTAATAGTTGGTCTTGCATAGGGGTTTTGGGGCGGGTCAAGCTCCCAATTTTTTGTAATGGGTTAAAGGGTAAACCTAGGGTCCATAAACCACAATTTGTAGACCACCAGATAACAAGGGCTACAATGATATAAATAGATATATAGTTGGGTCTAGTAGGTAAGAAGAAGTAAGATTGATCCTACGTGCGAATTTTTGAGATCTGTTTGGGTTGTTTTGGGTAAGGACTCCTGTTGGCTGTGTGCACGGAGATCCTCAGTCCTGTTTTGTGCAGACCCTGCTGGTTGTGTGCACGGGCTATTTTTTGCATTGGAAGTGGGTTTTTGGATACTAATGAATGTGGAATATATTTGAAGTATCTTTATGATATCTGGATTGATCATGTTTTTTACTAAGTCCATCTATGTTATTTATTTAAGCTACGAATGTATCTGTGATCTAGGAATTAGTTGCGATTATAATGTTCTGTGATGGTAATTGTTGATGCGCATGTGGATACAAATGTATTGATTAGATCTATTGATGATAGTAGCTTTGTTATGAGTACATGCTGATTATACTGTTAGAGCTTGCAAATAGACTCGATCTATTCGAACATGATAGTTACAACGCTGATCTACCTTAATTACCTACTCTCTCCCAGGGTGTAGAACCTGGTTCCAACACCCTCCCATACTACTTCGGGTGAGACCATGGCCTGCAAAAGTAGGTCATTACCGAAAGGGCCAGTATTATAGGGTTTTGTTGGAAAACCTTAACCTTTGAACCTGGGCCAGGACCCCTCAAGCAAACATGTGATATTGAAGCTATTGATATGGATGTTGAAGCTGTCTTTGGTGGTTTTGAAGCTGCTCTCAAGCTGCATGTGATAATCTGCTTGAGGTCCTTTTGGAGCTTTTGAGCATAGGAGGAGGAAGTCCAAATTTGACTACCTTTAACCAGGGTGTTGACCCAATTTTATTTTTGTGCCAACTTGCTATTTTTTTTCTTCCAAGGTTGGAAAGCACCTACATTCATTAGAGAGAGATACATGGAGAAATGCAATTTGTTTTGTTTGTTTTAAGGCCTGCAAGTTGCCTCAATGAGGTTTTCCATTGGTATGTATGCCTAGGCACCTCAAAGGAGGTTTTCACCTAGGATAATTTTTTTTTTCAACCCAATGGCCACCTCATGGAGGTTTTCAATCACTGGGCCAATCTCAGAGGCCTCAAAAGAGGTTTTCACCTGAGATTTTATTATTCTTCCCTTTTTTCTTTTTTCTTTTCTTATTAACTTTCCTACTCTGCTTGAAAAAACAAAACCTTTTTCAAGTATAGGAATACTTCCAATGGAGCCATGTACACATCAAGATGACAGATAAAATCAGGTGCACACTTGGAATACATGCTCTGACATGTACCTGAATAAAAGAGATGAATTTCTTTGACTGGGATTGTATCAAGTACTATTGGAGAAGAGCTTGTTGTTCCAACTTAAGGACTATTTGGAGCGATATGTCAATATAGTTGTGATGCCCCCCGTCCACTTGCTGAGTTGGATCACCTTGGAGGTCCTCCTCTATTATGACATTAAAATATTCCTCTTTTTGTTGATTGTTCTCTTGAACACATGGAGGAAATGCTGGTAAACACGAGGAAACTTTCTCAACATATAATTTTGATGCCAACTCTTCATCAAGTGCAGCCCTTGATATTTTGACTCCTCATTTGGATCTTCTTCTTATTGATGTTGTCCTTCAATGACATTAATAAAATATCTTCTTTGTAATACCTTTCTTCAACTAAGATGAATACCATCTAGATTAAGAGGATATGTTTGGAAGTGTTGTACCTTAGCATTGTAAGTGAGTTGAGATACTTCATTGTATGGGTTTGGTAATGGTGGTACAGGAAATTGAGTGGGGGCGGATATTATATGAGATGGATATGGTTGAGGTTGTGGTTGTGGTGGAGGTGGATGGTAGGGATAGCATGGATTTGGATGAGGATATTGAGGGAAATATTGGGGATATTGTGGATTTTCCCAATAAGGTCCTTGCCAACCATGTTGCCACGATTAGTTTTGGGGTTGAGATGGTCGAGGTTGCGAAGGAGGGAGTGTGTCCCAATTAGTCTGAGATGGATGTAAATAAGCTTGAAATTGTGAAGTGGGCCCTTGCATCATATCAAGCTGACTAGGCTTCCAGCGTATCTTTGGAGCTACATGACATAACTTCTTTGGTGATTTCCTTGCTCCATTGTCTTCCTGGTAAACTTCTTTAAACCTCAGGAATGATGGAAAGCATTTAGTAGCATATGATTCTGCATGGATAACAAAAATATCAGCATCTTCTTTTTGCTCATTTTGCATTCTTAACATTTCTATTTGTTCACATAGATTGCTAAGAATTTTTTTTTTAAAGTTGTCAAGAATATTTCCAAGTTCATATTGTCTTACCAGTGTTGATGTAGATTTACTTACTCTTTCCCTTCCTCTCGATATGCGCTTTCATGTTTCAAAAATTTATTCAAATGAAAATTGGTATATGTCTCATCTACTCATGATATTAAGGATAGCAATCCACTCATCTCTAATTGTTATAAGTAAGAGGGTTTTTAGTGTGTCAAATCATAGATGATGCAATTTTTCCCTCTTAAAATTATACATGAACCTCTCTATTAGATCCTCAATGCTCTCATCTTCTTCTTGGTTCATTCTAAAAATTTCTTCTCTAAGATCACGATCTTTATATTTTTCTAGAAATATATTTTGCATATCATTCCATGATCTTATTGAATTAGTACCTAGACTCATGAACCATTTAAGAGATTTATCCTTCAACGTTGCAGGAGAAAATCTCAATTTTTTATTGTGTGATAAGTAACCATAAGATCTACGAAGTATCTCAAATTTAAAGAGAAATGTTTCCAGATCCTCTGTCCTCATACCATGGAAGTTGGGATGGAAAGATGGAGGGATGTTCTTCGTATGTACACTGATGTCCATATTTTGAATGGGAAACCCAATAAGATCTTCTTCATTGTCATCATATCCATCCATCTCTTCTACCTTCAAAACTGTATGGTGATGTGGTTCTTACTACACCACATGATCAAGTGGGGGGTTTGGTATTAGAGAAGTATTTAAAAACAATTTCTAAGTATCCCTACTCCTATGAGGCATGAAAATCAGATTTTTTTGTATTTTTCAATATTTTAGAAACAACATGAAAAAGGAAAGAAGAAAAGAATGCTAAACAAAATCAAAGCATCTACTAGACACTTCCCAGTAAACTGTGCCAAAAAGTGGTGAGCCCTAGTATTGCACCAAAAGTGTTGCAACTCCCAGGGGCTGCCCTTATTTACTTTATCAACCCAGGGTTCATACAAACTTGGAGGTGGCAGTGCCATATACACAGAAGATGCATTTTATTCATGTAATCCTCTTATGCTCTTTGAAAGGGTGCTACTTCTAGGGGTTCTC
The DNA here is from genome assembly GCA_034641835.2 of Pinus albicaulis. NCBI lineage: Eukaryota > Viridiplantae > Streptophyta > Pinopsida > Pinales > Pinaceae > Pinus > Pinus albicaulis. The sequence goes on from CM076581.1 coordinate 267,685,523, forward strand.
AATGAAGTCTGTCACACTTCGATGAAACTAAAATAAATTTCAGAAAGGAAATGAAAGAAAGGAAACTAAACTAAATTGCTGAAAAGAAATGACATGAAAGGAAACTAATTTAACTTTATGAAATAAATGGAAGAAAAGAAACTAATTTAAATCGCACTTAACTTGGCCAATAGGTTAAGCACGACGTACTTATCTTATACTCTATCTACTATGCTTCTATTCATGTAGCCAAGTTATCCATGACTTAATTCTAATTGAAAAAGTGTTGATTTTAGTACAGAGGGAAAGGACTAAAGATGCTAATGGAAGGCTTAACACATTAAATAAGGCTTAAAGGAGTGAAAAATGGGGTTAGAATTTATTAAAACGCGTAATATCACAAATGAAAAGTGTGATGGTGGAATTGCGATGCGATAGAAACTGTGAAATGTGGTAAGTCAAATGACGTGGTGGGAGGACAGGTGGAAGGGTGCTTTCACAATATCACAATTGGAGTCGGAATTGATAAGTATTAATGGGAATGAAATAAAAACTATGATTTGTGATTTGCGATGTGGCGGAGTATGGAGAACATTGCAATCGGCGTTGGGAGTGGTAAGTATTAACGAGAACAAAAAAAAAAGTGTGATTTGCAATTTGCTATGAGTCAGATGACATGGTAGTGGAACCGGTGGCAGAGCACGATACCAATATCACAATCGGAAAATTGGAGCGGTAAGTGTTAACAAGGAGCGGATAAAGATTACAAAATGCGATTTGTGATGGGATAGAGATTGTGAAATGAAATTTTTTATTTGTAGTGTGGAATAGTACAAAGAAATATCACAATTGGCATTTGGAGCGGTAAGTATTAAAGGAAAATGGAAAAAGGTTGCGAAATACGATATGTGAAAAGGGAAAAGGTTGCGATCTGCGATAGGATAAATATTGTAAAGTGTGATTTGTAATGTATGGTAGTGGGAAGTTCGAGGAGAAAGGGTGGAGATCGAGTTCCAATGGTTTTCGAGTGTTTTGTGCTGAAAAGTGTAAGGAAACCGTGACGAATAAAAACAAAGGAATAAGAATGGCTGAATGGTTTAAGTGTTTTTATGAATAAAAAGGTGGGTGCGGTAGTGAGAGTAAGTGGGAAAAACAAAAAATGGAAGGCGTAACAGTAGTGCGCATATTGCGAAGACAGAGATGGAGAATGAAGTGGGGAGGCACCATGGAGTTGCTATGGGTTTTTAACAATAAGTCCTGCAATCAACCTGATAACTTATGCACAAGGAAATAGAAAAATGCGTAAAAACACAGTGCAAAGGGAGACTAAAAAATGGTAATGCAACTCTACTTTTAATCTCAGAAAAAATGAACAAAAATTAGTTTTTGGGTTTGTGGGAAGGTTTTCCCTCCACGATCTCTATTGAAAGAGATGAGAAGGGGGTCTTGGTCCACAAATTTTGGATTTATCCTCTACTCTATTACTCTTAAAAGAAAATGAAGAACTACAACAACAAACTAAAGGAAAAACTAAAGAGAAATGAAACTATCATAAGAAAAACTAACTAAGTGACAGAAACAAAACTAGCTAAATGACGGACAGGAAAGAATGAAAACATCAGAGAAGTTGAGGCACATGGGTTGGGCCCTAACCCACGAGCTTAGCTCTCTGGAACTAAATCAGTAAAATGGAGTTTGTCTGCTCATTTCGAAAAGAGAATAGCCTCGTTACATTTCTGAAAATTTTATCATTGAGTATAATAATAAAAATCTTAATAGCTTGCAACAAAAGTTCTGAATGGAATTGAATGTAAGTCGACCCTAATTAGCTCTTTATTAGCTTTATTTATACTAAACGAAAGCTACCAACAGTTCCCTAGAAAATAGGTAATGATTCCACTTGACTCCAATTGAAGTATGGCTTTGAGTGCACCTAGTCTTCATTTTGCTTTACTACCTTTCATAGTTAAGGAGGGTGGACAACCCCTTGAATCTCTTCAAGGTTTCTCAAGAATCTCCTAATATTGTGCTCATTTATTCTTCAATCTTGATCTTCGAGTGGTAGGGATCAAGTCCCTAAATTATGTCCTTCTCCAAATCTACATAATCTGCCAAATATTCTCACAATATTCTACAAAAATAACCAATATTAGGCACAAATATGAAATTACCTTTAAACCTTCCTAAGAAAATATTAAATCATAAGAAAAAATTATTAAGTGTAGAAGGGGAGATTTAATATATATTTTTTTTGCGCATAAGGAAGGTAGATGGGCCTAAGAAAGGTTAGATGGGCCTTAATTTATGTCTGATTTAGAGGCCCATCATTGGGCCTACAAAAGGAAGGACTTATGAACTTATTGTAGGTACCACATTTTTGGCACAGTCCGATAAATAATGTTTGTGTGCACCAATTTCTCAAGCTCATGCATGATGAATCCTTATGGTTGGGAGAGCACATACACATTGATGTCACATTTATCCATCGAATCACCAGCTTGCCTGACCAAGGTGCAAATCTCTTGGCACAATTTGGTGGAAACGGACAAGAAAAGAAGGTCATGGAAAAAATAAAAATGACCTACCAAGTGTCGCACCACAATAGAGGATTTGTAGTCATCAAAATCAATGATCTAGCAGTCCAATTTGGGACGCTCATCTTGGCCTGCAAGGTGATGAGAAAGTGTAGACATAAGGAAGTCCTCGTACAACTAATTTCACTTGCAAGATAGTGCAAGAAGGGTGTAATCTACAATTGGGCACAATATTTATGTAAAAAGTTCTTGAAGAATGTGAAAAAATAAAAATAGGATGGAAAGCACTTCTATTATGCTTGGATCCTGCTCTTGATATCCCTAATGAGATTGAAGACCCCTGAGGAAACACAGTTCCCTAATATCGAGTTGCAAATGTGCAAAGACGCGCAGTATGCCACACTATGGAGTTCCTCTGTCCCTATGCGCATTATGGAAAAAAATATATTTTGGGTATTATTCGATGCTTCTATCTTTCAAGCGATCCAATTCAAACTAATGCTCTCCTAAAATTTGTACGAGTAGTACAAGTTGGTTGCAGATTTTAAGGCCACCTTCCACAACATTCACATCCACGTGAAGGATTAAGTTGAAGGAATTTGGTACGAATTGCCATATCTTATCACTGAGGATGACTTTCTATGAGTCACTGCAAAGTGGATGCTAGCTTGGCTACAGAGGAGCACCATGGAAGGTGCATTGACCTCTCTTCTGAAGACGCCTACTAAGCCTCTCACTGCTACACAAACCACTAAAAATACCACATGAGCAGAGCCCACACCGACTACAACTAGTGAAATGATTGGTATGGAAACAAACACTGCACCAGAGAAGAATTGTGTCACACCGAAATAAACCGTGTAGGTGGAAGTTCATATCTCAAAGGGCATAAAGCGTAGTTCTCAGGTCGTGGGAGGATCGAGGAAGAAACGAAAGGGCTCTAAGGCCACTGGAGGAGAGGAGATGACACTCACTGAAGATGATTTCAACCAAATAGCCAACACGGTCACGATAAAAACATAAGATATGTGGATGGACATTGAAGTGCAGTACAAGGTTGTGCTCGATGGAGTGCAGGTTGGTATGTAAGAGCGCAAATTTCAAGCGAGCCTGATTCAGGTGAGCATTACATAAGTGAGCTAGTTACAAGCAAGTGTGTCTACTGCTAATGTGTAGCCCATTACAAGAGTGTTTCCTTCCATAGGAGAAGCCCTCTTGGTTCAGATGCTTGGATAAGCCATTCGAGTCGAGTCTCAGCTGCTACGCGCACAACTCAAAGCCTACCAGGAAATTAATATTGATTTGACTGTGTTACCTGTAGATGGTCGTGGAAGAGCTGCAATTTCATGAAACTTGTGCCTACTGCGACATAAATGAAGCTCTGAAACACACAGTTAACCTTCATCAGAATTATCATAGTGTCGATGAACCATTCCGAGTAGTTGAGGCTCAATGTGCTGCATTTGAAGAAAATATCAACCAAGTCTACAACGACGTGCCATTGGTCCCCACCCCAGCTTCCCAGAAGAAAAGTTAGAAGGTCTAGATGATGCATTAAAGGCCTTACGTGTAGAATTCCAAACAATCCAGGCCAAAGTTGAACATCAGATCTCCGACTTGCAGTTAAAGTTGCAGCCAGAAACCACGTCGGAAGTCCGAGCTGAGGGGGCTGCAGAGGTAAAACAAGATATAGATAGCATTGTTGCCACAATCACATAGTGAAATAAGCTCTTAGACGAAGCCATGGGTGTCTGGAATTCAGTTTAGAATGACCCAATGGTTCAAAAAATTTGCAATGCATTGCACGTCAAGGAGCAATAATTTATAGATATAAGGATGGTGACTCCCCCCATCAAGATTGCATAATGCCTCACCTACCTACAAGAGGACCGAGTGATCTAGATGGAAATCGAGTACCTACACCAATGAGAACAATTTCTCAAGGAAAGGATGCAATCGTGGGCCGTGGAGGCTCTACAGCTATCACAAACATTGGATGGTGCACTGAAGATATTCAACAAACTCAATGAAGTATTGAACTGGCCACTGAAGGGCCAAAGACAAAAAATTGGTCACTGAAGTGCAAGAAGCTATTGTGCAGAGTCTTATGGTGGTGGTGCCACTGAACACTTATGTTGCTATGCTCCAAGCCAAGATGAAGGAGCCGACCCCACAGTGACTCAAGACGAGTGACAAGATTTTGTTTGGGGCCTATTGGAGTGAGGTCCCCTGGGGAAAATTTTGAATAACTTTTGGTATGTAATTTTTCATATGCGCACTGTATAGAAAGGTCAATGGGCATTGGGGCAAGTCAAATTCCCTCATTTATGTAAATTGGTTGTAAGGGTAAATTGTGGGCCTCAAAAACTGGTTTGAGACCATAGTATATGCACCCTGCATGAATATAAATAGATAGATCGAGTCTAGAAAGAAACATCATGATGTTTGGGATGTATGGATGTTTATGCTTTAGTGATACATTTTTTAAGTCTAGGTTAGGTAGAAAGGCTCCTGCTGGCTATGTGCACAGAGACCTAGTCCTTGCTGTGTGTGGACTCCGTTAGCATGTGTGTGAAAGGAAATTGTAAGGGAAAATTATGAATGTACCAAATTGTTTGAATCTAATACAAAGACAGTTTTTGGTGAAGCAATTGGGTTATGCACTTGAACTATCCGTTTACTATTATTTATTTGAGGTCGATTTACTTCTATTATATCTACACAAGTAAATCTTTTCTTTATGCATAAATATACGTTGATGGTGAAGTACATGAATAAATCTTCTTGATTTATTGCACTTTATCTAATTCTATCATTTATCTGCAATGAAGATGGTCTGTGGTCCATATTTTATAAGCATTATCTATATTTATGACAAGATGATCTGATATGTCTTGATTTATATATGAAATCATATGTTTTTGATCTAGAATAATTTTTGCAATAAAGTTTTTTAGGGCCACCACATCAATTTCTCCCTCAGGGTGCAGAAACCAATTCCAACACCTCCCCATACTGCTTCAAGTGAGACTTTAATTTTTGCAAGCAGGTTACTATCGAAAGGGCCAGTAGTTGGAGGGTTTGTTAGTTCCACGATAAACTCTGAACCTGGGTCAGGACGCCTCAAGCCAACACATGGTGAGAAAAAATATGAAGTATGATTAGGATGAATGGTACTCAAATCATAGAAAAATCCTATAGTGATTAATGAATGCCAAAATATTGTTGTTCGAGATTTTGTTCTAAAATTGAAAAATAAATCAAATCCAGATCAAGATGATTATAGTCAAGGAACAGAGACCTCATTACTTACTAGTGTAACTAGGAAGTTAAGATGGCTTACTCAAAAATTGGACAGTGTATAGGAACAAGTGGGAGCATTTAAGTCCACGTCTCAGGCAAGAGATCAACCTAAGAAATTGCCTACTTATGTTGCACTAATGTCTTCTATTCTTGAGATACAACCCTCCATTTTTTACTTCAATTTCATCTTTGAGAAACTATGTTTCCTTGGAAAAAAATTGTCATTGTACGTCAAGGGGATTTGTTGAGTTGAGGAGATAAATGTGACACTTGATGAGCAATGGCCAATTTAACGAAGGTGGTCACAATTGATGGTGAACTAGCTTTCAACAAAAAACACATGAAGGGAATTCTTCCAAATGACCATTGAGAAATGTCTTTCAAGGTTTCTAAAAAAAAACTTGGCACAAATTTGGACTAAACTTGATATGGTTTTTGTGCCCTTTGTATTGACTTATTTTACTTGAATTTTATAAGTTGCATATATAAGGATACCATTTTAAGATCATGATGTGTAGATACCTTGAGCTCACATATGTTCGATGAATGAAATGAGAGGTAGTGGTGGTACTAGTGTGAGAGAGAAAGACCATCCTCATTTATGAATTCTTCCTTAGAGGTATCACAATTGTAATGAAGTGAGTTCCGGATGGTAAGACTATATTCAGTAAACTATAATGATCAATTAAAGTGTTTTTCTGTTACTTCTACTTCGATATTTGGCAAGAGATGGCTCAAAATTCTTGCAAGTGATCCACCAAATATATATCATGGATAATTTTCAACTCAAAATGGCTACGATACCATGTAAGGGATGCACCAGACATATGATTTTTGATTTCTAGTTGTTTACCTTTTTTTTGCACTTGATTGGACTTGTACCTTAAGGAGTTCATGCTAGTAAAATTCCTTGTGGACCAATAAAATAAATATGTTCATAATGATTTAAATTCCTTTCTTGTAGGTTGTCATATAAAAGGAATTTCCCATGGCATGATTAATGCACCAGTAAAGAAAAAGAAAATAAAACACTTCTAATATTAATGACTTCTTTCCATTTCTAAGATAACTAGGACAACCTTGAAATATTTTTTAGGAATTTCTACAGTGATGCTAAATTGGTATTGCAAGACTTGTCAATGGAAAATTTTATAGCTTGCCTTCACAAATGGAAATTTAGGGTGAATAAAATATCTTCTATAAAGTGCAAAGGACGAGTCACTAGAATGCAAAGGACTTTTTTGCTACAATCTTAGCGAGACTCCTTAAACATTGATGATGTCAGAAAATGATATTGAGGGGCTCTTCCACTTTAGCACCATACCCAACATATTCATGATCAACCTAGATGATATTTAGGGCATTAATTAGATTAGAAAGAGGGCTCTCATAATGGCATAAAATTCAACATATGAATGGATTTATCTATGTTTGTACAATAATTAAACGCATCTAAAGGTGGTACAAAAGTTCCTTATGCTCATCCAAATCAAGGTCTTTCTAATTTCTTCCCAAAACCAAGCTAAGTTATCCACCGTCAACAAAGAAACCTTAATGAGAAATATGAAGGCTAGCAAGGAATCCCAAAAAACTATCTAGCCACATAGAAGGCTCCACATCAAACTAGCATCAACAAAAAGTCTCACATCAAAAACAAGTCATCCACCTCAAAATATCTCAATTGGATCCCAACAACTACAAGTAAATTCACCAAGTATTTATCACACAAAATCCTCTTGCATTACACAAGCACGCCTTGTGTCTTGAAATATTTTACAAGCTCTCCACTTTCATCCCACATGCAAAGGAAATATGGTGCTCCTTCTCCTTGTAGTGCTTCTTGTTACAAGAACTCGACAAAATGATCTAGGAATCACTATAAAAAATATCACACAAATGCACTATGTCTTACATAAGTCTCAAAGAAAAATATCAAAAGAGGAATACAAATAATAATTAAGGACATAGAATAAAGAATATCTAGTGACATTGAATATAAAAGGTCATAGATATTGCAAGGTTACCAAGGATACCAAGAGTGAAATTATGCTATAAATGAAGATCATTAATGTAGTTGGTGAGTTATCTATTCCTCATTTCACACAAACTTTCCAATATATCATTTATGTGAAATTTGTTGATTCTTTTCTCCATTTTATATGAAAATAGTATTAGAGTAGTTAATCTTGCGTACAATGTTTGATTTGCAAGTGAAGTCCAATTTTATTAGTAAATGGTTTTATTCTATTTGTACTCTGAAAATAGAGTGTTGTTAGCATTAGTTTGATATAATTTTCTATGAATTATGTTTTTTTCTATCCATTGTATTATATTTTCTTTATTTGTGGATGTTTTTATTCTAAAAGATTTGTGATCTCATTACTAATTAAATTCAAATTCATATTGAGCATATATTGTTATGGAAGGAAGATTTTGATTTATGTTCAAAATGTTATAATTGTGGGAATTTTAGCACAAGCATGGTTTCAACATATTTTATCCTCATGGAAATGACTGAGAGAGCAAGTTTCAATGGTGGTAGTTGGACAGACCAAGAGACGCTATTTCTACTTGAGACTCTAGAACTTTATGAGAACAATTGTTATGAAACCAACTCCAAAAATAGAAGAAAAGAGAGATAAATGCCTCATATATCAACCACTTCAAGGGGGAAACACCCTTTACACTACATAAATGAATAATTCTCGGATTATTCAAATGAAAAAACCTCCTTTCTATATATAAGAGTCCATGGGGTCACAATATAATCCTAACCAACCTAACAATAATAATGTAAGCACACAACAATAAAAATTTTGGGGTTTCATGAGGCACAATAATAACAAAATGGGGAGTACAGGGGTACAACAATAATAATAAGGGCGATACACTAACAACAATAAGGGACTACACTAGCAATATAGGGACCTAACATGCCCCTCTGCTTCAAACAAGTGTTGTCCTCAACACTTGATTATTTCTTGATTATTTTGTATAAAATTCTCATCCTCCAATGTGGAATATTCAACAGGTAAGCTATTCCACTTGCTGAGATACTATAAAAATGATTGATTTTGTAGTTTTGGAGTTCCTTTTTCTGTGGCTGCTTCAGAACTTCTTTCGCTATGATGTTGATCTTCCTTTTTTTTAATTCGATTAAGCACCAAAGTTAGGTTATCCTTTTAGAGTTGGAGAACTTGTTTTTGATGTTCAATGTGATATTAAAATAGTTTATCATCCATATTAGCTTTCATTTTATCCTTAAAAGCATCCAGATTAGCCTCCATTTATGCTTTTAAACCATCTATGTCATCTTTGATTTCTTTTTGTAAGATCAAAATTTGTTGGACTTGGTACCGTAGTTTTGATATATCATACTGCAATTCTTCCTCTTCATGCATCATAGTATAGTTGTCTGGGGGCTTAATGTGTGCATAATTATTTTTGGGAGTCATTATATAAATCAATACTAATATCTATGCTTCAATGTTCCCCTGGAATCACTTAAAACTAATTTTTCAAACAAATGTTGTGCAAACTTGTTTAAAAAATACACACCTTTTTCTTGATTTTTAGGAGGTCTATATTGAACCTAATTTATCTATGTTGTTTTATATCTTCAAGGTCTAAATTTCTATCTTCTATTAGCCTTATAAGTCCCCTTTCCAATGCCATAGGTTAGACCTGGTTTGGATTCTTCAAGACGAAGTTATACCCAATATCCCACAATGACCTAATTATGGACTAATTCAGTAGAGTGCATTTGTACAATGTGCCACGCATCCCTTTTTCCTCCTTCGGCTCGTAAATTGATACAAAAGAAGCTAGAGTCCATGTAATTTCAGCGACATTTTACAAAATTCCAATCTGATGCTTAGAAAGAGAGTTATGACGATTTTCCCAAGGTCACCGCTTTTAGATGAAATTCGAGAGCCTGCAAAAACCCTAACTTCCACAGATCATATCTCAGAAAATATTGCAAACCAACATATGAAATTTTTACATGAAGTTCTACAGGATTTCTTCACAAAAGGGATTTTTTTTAGTGTCTGAAACTTTGTATAAAAAATGTTATAGTGAACATGCCATGATGACTTGTTTGAAGTAGTGAAACCCTAGAATCCAAAGCTCTGATACCAAATGTTATGAAACCAACTCCAAAAATAGAAGAAAAGAGAGATCAATGCTGTATAAATCATCCACTTTGAAGGGGAAACCTTCTTTACATTACATAAATAAACAATTCTGGGATGATTCAAATGAAAAAACCTCATTTCTATATATAAGAGTCCATGGGGTCACAATATAATCCTAGCAATTCTAACAATAATAATGTAAGGACACAATAGTAACAATAATGGGGTTTTATGGGGCACAATAATAACAATATGGGGAGTACAGGGGTACAAAAATAAAAATATGGGGAATACACTAACAACAATAATGGACTACACTAGTAATATAGGGACCTAACAACAATTGGAATGAGATTGAAAAACATGTACTACAAAATACAAGGATCAATGTATCTTACATTTTATTAGGCTTCCAATAGCATATCATTCTTTAGTAGAGAAGGAGACACCTGATACGATCATCCAGAGCATCTTGGAAATAAGTTTAGAAAGAAAAGAGTCAGCTATTGCTGCCTCCTAAATCACTTTAGAGAGTCCAGTTTCCAAAATTCATAGTATTTAGGAGCTTGCTGGGTATCTCAAAATAATTATAGTAAATTAAAAATACTAGGTGAAGGTGAATTTATACCAAAAAAATCTAATAATAATGCGATCAAGGAAATAAATACTGCGTTCTCGGATGGTACCTTGCCTGGATCAGAGGAGTCACTATCATTTTCAGAAGCAGGAAACCCTGTCATGGCATTGGTAAGCTGGAAATAATTCTCTTCACGTGGTGTTACTTTTTGCTAACCCTGATATCTAGAGATTTTTGGAAGTTAACATAATTATGCCCATATCCTTTCTAATGAATTCTTAATTTAATGAATAGATGTTCAAATATTGGCCTATTTCGTGGGTGACATTTCTTGCTTCCATGGTTTTCCCTGAAGTAGCTGCAGGTCCAAATCAAAGTGCAGTAAAATTTATTTCTAAAGAAGTGCCTATCATTCAATTTGTTTCAAATCATTGGTTTCTGCTTGAGGACCCTTCGTGTGATACCAAAGGTAACACAAAAAAGTTATGTAATATATTATCAACAAATAGAAAATTGAAAAACTTATTTTTCTCAGTTTTAAACTGTTATCCATGGATGTAATGCAAAGGATTTGAAATGATGTTAAATTTCTTGACGTTGTTGACAGGAAAGATGCACAGAAACTAGAAAATGAAACATTGCGACTAGCGCACAACAAAGGTTCTGAGGGGGACACATCTAATATAGAGAGCATTTCTAATATACCCAAAAAACCAAAAGGAAAAAATATGGTGGAAGAAACATCGTCCAGAGAACACACCCAAGTTGGAGATGTTGGTTCCAATTTGGAAAAATGAGTGAGAAAGATTCAGGTACTTCACTAGGACATTTAGTATCTAGTTTGTAGCTTGTTTTTAGATTCTATTATATTTCTACTTTTAGCATTATTTTAGGCGATGTTTTAACAATACCACTTTGTACTAGCACTGGCTGTATTGTCTTAGTATGGTTGACCTAGTGTTGTGGTCATTTGTTGGACATGGTCATTTCTAATTGTGGATGTTCCTGTTGTGTATGATTCTTTCATAGGTAAATTTGATCCAGACTTAGAACGTTCCAATAATTACCTGAACCCTTCCAAGCATGAAGATGAAGTAAAAGTCATATATATCATCAAGATTTTAAGACATAATATTGGATAAAGGAACTTCATATCAATACATTATCATTAAGCCTCATGTCACATTCACCAAGTGATGGTCATTCAAAGTGTTAACAGAAGAGTGTGGTTTGGTCCCATCCAATATTTCAACATTATTGGTGGAATGTAATTTTGTATTTTCAAAAGTGAGAAATGTAGAATGTATGGAAGCTTGAGGGTAAAAAATGGAATGTGAAGAGTCACTAGAAAGTCATAGATTTGTATAACACTCAAAGGTCACATAGGAATTCGAAAAGTCATATGAAAGCTCAAGAGTCACGAGGGAGCTCAAGAATCACAACTGAGGTGGAGAGTCACCTCATGTTTTATATATACAACCTCATAGCTCAAGAAAAAGGGATTTTTCACCTTGGCTTCTCTAGCTTGGCATATGAGAGAGGATCATTCTTTTGAGGAGAGAGTAGTGGCTTAATGTTCCACTATTGGGGCTAGTGTTGCATCATTGTAATTGTGTATCTTGGAAATTTCACATGATATTTGAAGCTCTCAGAGTTGGAACAATTTCATCGATGTATCATGGATGTTGTACAAATATTATTTTAATATTTACAGTCTATTTTTGTGTTCATATATATTAAAGAAAATGAAAAATTTTGTTGGCTTTGGTATGCACCTTGTTGAATGTGCATTGTTGCTTTCTTTTAAGATCATTGTTATTTTGTGAACTATTTTTCATGTTAATTAATGAATATTTCCATGCTTGTTTTTGTATTTATTAGGACAGTAGTATTAATTTTATTCTAAAAACTCACTTTTCTCTTCCTGGCTGTGAAATTACCTTATATGCATTGCAATTGTATGCTCCACAGTGTCAACATGCTTCTTTCAAAGGTTATGTGCATACTCTCTTATGTGGTTTATTGCAAATAGAGAAAAACTTTAAGTTATGGTGGTTATGCCTATTATATGAATGAGGCTCATACTCCAAACAGTGTCATATTTAGCTGGGACTTCAAATTGGGGAGGCCCCCTACTATTGGCGATATCCAACACTGTCAACAGATTCGGTGCTAGAAGGAGGACCAAATGGAAAGTTTAGCCCATTAAGTCTATTTTGAATCTCTTATATTGAATGGTTCATTCCCCAATTATAATCCTAAGATGTTTTCCTAATAGAGGAAATATTACAATCCCTGCGAAACTTATTCAAAATTTGTCTCAATTAAAGTTTTATGGAAAGGATGGAACATCCATAACTTAACACAAAATTCATTTTCTTAAGTTTTGTGATTTCTATGAAGTGAACTATGAAGATTTTTCTTGTAAATTATTCACCCTCACACTTGAAGGGGAAGTTAAGAAATAATTTCATACCTTACCATATTCTTATATTCATCCATTCGAAAAACTCTTCAAGGAGCCTCATCAAGCCTTTGACAAGTATGATTATCAAAATGATTATCTTCAAGACTACCTTTTATACCTAGTTGCTTCCAAAAATACCATTTACATGGTACTTTTGCAAGAGGAAGATTCATATGATCAACATGTATTTTATTATATTAGTATGAACCTCAGTATTTCTAAAATGAAGTGTACACATGTGGAGAATTCATTGGAAGATAATTTGTTCAGTGATTTTGTCACTACATCTTACGATGCAAAACTATTGTCATTTTTTATTACAAAACTATACAACACATTATTACTAGACATGTGCTAGGGGAAAATACTCTATATAGATTTTCATCCTCCAAGAGATTTATTTGGAATTCAAAAGAGTCAAATCTAATAAATCTTTAGTTTTTGTGGAATTGATTTGCGACCTTCCCTATACTGAAATGGAAACTATAGAAGAATATTTGTTTTTTGAGGAATCTCTTCTCCTAACTAATTCTTATGACCCTAGGTATGGGGATATCATTGTCCATATCCAAACCAAAAAATTTGAGTAATATTTATCACACACTGAATGTCATCGAATTCAATACCAAGCCCAAAAATACATTATAGTTTGTGATACCATTTATCGTCATGGTGTCAATATTGTTTTTTGAAATTGTTTAACTAGTGAATAAGTTGAAAGAGATATTAATGAAGTTCCAACTTGGAACATGTGCTGGTCATATGTCTAGGCATGCCACTACACAAAAAAGTTGTGTTGGCTAGTTTTAGCTCTCTTGCTTTAAAGATTGCATTCTAGCAGTTCAAAAATTTCACATCTCGTATCAATTTTATAATCGTAATATGCACATACCTATTACTCCACTTTAACATGTAATTAATTTTGATGCTTTTTTGAAATGGAGCATTGACTTCACGACATGTAGCCCTCACTCATTCTTGAGGTATGGGTACATTATTGTTTCCAAGGACTATTTAACTAAATGGCCCGAGTCAATGCCTGCATTCACAGATAATGGGTTATGTTGGGAAATTTAATTGAATATTAAATTACTTGAATTTATATCGAGAACTACTCTACACCATTTGTGCTAGGAGATTAGCTTTCAATATTTATGCATAACTGAAATGAATTGGAAACTTCGAAAGGAAGTTAGATTATTTAATATAAACTATGAAAGTACTAAGTTTTTGGAAAGGAAATTAATGTTAAACTAGAAAAAAAAAAAAACATAAAGATTATTGATCTAAGAAAACATGATATTTTACCCTATGAAAGCATGGATATTTTGTTTTAAAACTTACAAACTTTAATCTATGGAATCATGAACATTTTAATCAAAGAAAGAATAAACATTTAATTTATGGAAAACATGATTCTTTAATCTATCATAAGAATAAACAATAAATATATGTAAAACAAACCATTCATGAGAATATGCAAGAAATGGAAATCATCTATACTATTCTCACAGATCTCTAGAGGGGCCTCCTCAGGACTGTAAGGTGTTGAAAACTCAGATCAAGAGAAGAGATCTAAATCACCAATTTCGTTCAAAGCTGCACCATATAAAAAAATTATATTCAATGAAAAAAATAGAGTTATTACCCTTCAATAAGCAACAAAAATTACAAACTAAGATCATCCTTGACATCTCTAGTCTCTCCTCTCATCAAAGAGGTTGCAGTTTATAGAATTTTGAGACAATTAACAAATTCAAAATTTTCTTCCTTGAGTTTTGGTCATGAGATCAAATAAAATAAAATTTCATGGATTTTTGGATCGAAGATCATCCCAGGTCTGATAAAACTGATCATTATGCCGTAAATTTTCTAAATAACATCTCGTTCGGGATTTTTTTTGGATTGTGCAATAAAAAATAAAAAATAAAAATCGTATATCCATGTAATATCCAAAATAAGGCTCCAAAGATATTTGAAAATATTTCCAATGGTAACAAATTTGAGAAAATGTCTCATTGAAAATATAATTGGGCTTATTTTGAACGAAACCCGTGCTTTTCTTTTCAGCAATTAGCTTTCATTTGCTTAGAAAATGCGTTTGAAGTTGACTAGTCAAAATTGCTACATTTTCCCCTTGATCTTCTGTTGGAGGTCCACAGGTGCAAGATGGGTGGAATTTAACCAATTAAAATCCATATTAGAACCTTTATAAATAATTTCCATGTGCTAAATTTCCTTCTAGAGTGGTTATGCTACTTCAACCATGGAGAGAGCTGCAAAGATGGTAGAATCTTGAATTGCCAAACTATTATTAGTAAAACTTATGAAAAATTATTCTTAATTCATTAAAAATAATAGAAATAATAATAATAAACCATGTAAACATGTATGTGGGAATTTGGTGCATTTATGAAGAAATATGGTTAAAAATGATAACAATGGGTGAATGGAATGATATGAAAATGGATGGTTTCATCAACAAAATTATGAGAAATTGAAGGTCGAACATTCCCCCACACATAAGATTTTGCATGTCCTCATGCAAAAAAAGCATTGCATAGCTTCATAATACAACCATTTCCTTGTGTTCCTTTATTCTATCATTTCATCTATATCCTTGACCAAAGCTCCAAGAGAGCAATATTGACCCTCTATCTCAATAAGATGCACTTTTCTCTCTTTGTTTTTCAAGATCACTAATTTGGTAGCATATTTTTTTTTTTCTACACTTTCTTGTTGTGTCATTAGAATAAGAAAGAAGAGTTACCCATCCTCCTTTGAAAGTCAAACAACTTCAATTATTCACATACAAGGTTGCTCATGGATGCTATAGAGGTAGAAGTGATACCTGCTGATTTGTTATTTTCTTAATAAAAATAAACCTTCATTATTTATTATATGCAACTTGTGTGAAAAGAAAATATGCCCACGTAGTAGCATATCCAAGTACTTGTCACTATTTTAAGTCTTTGAAAACATAACTCTTTCAATAACTTGGAAACAACTTAAAAGTTTCTTGTCACTAATTAATTGTGCTCAAAATTTTCAAGCCTTGGTCAAAAACCATATTGTGAAGAACACATCAATACTTTTACTCCGCCTATAGAATGTGCTTTCCATCCTTGTGAAGTTCATCCCATTTGTATGGCTAGAAATTATAATAGATTGCAGCCCATAATGATTGTCTTCTTATCATCCATGCATAGAAACCAATCCTCTTTCAACAATGTTATCAGATAGTTTCTTCAAGAACTCAAAAACTAATGAATGAAGAAGAAGTCTCAATGTGAAACTTTGACAAGATGAATTGCACATAACACAAAATAAGAGTTGGTGAGGTTTATACAATTTATCAAAGCCTAAAATATGCTTCCAAGTGATTCCAAGACTATGTGAACAAACCCTTGTTGCAATCTTCTTCTTCTTGTGCCTTTGTACTCATCATATCTTTGTTTCCATTACAAATAGGAAGACGAGCAACATGAAATATAATATAATTCCTCCATGTACCTTTTCATCATGTGATACAAACATGTACGATGAAGTAAAATTTTTATATTTGTAAAATAATTATTTTTCTCAAGAACATCATGTTGATTGACCATTAAGGAAGGCATGGATTAACAAGAAGAGAAATTTTAAACAAGAGAGTGCTGAAATAAGAGAACATCATTATGACCATGGAAAAAAATGAGATTATTGCATGGGTGTCACAAATTTGTTGATAAAGAATCAATCATATCTTGTGATATTGGTTGTTAAAGGGTATGACAAAACATAGTGGGAGATAAATTGGAACTACATGTTTACAATAGATTTTCATCAAAAAATTTAGAAATTTTAACAAATTAAAAAATTTAAGGCTAGTTTTACCTCAAATTTACCTTTTGGAATTGGAGAAGAGAACAAAATCTGATGAATGACTTAGTGTTGATTTGGCTCAGCTACTCTGCTCCATGACGTGTTGATCACCACTGACCTTGATCCACAAAATGAATCTTTTTCATGTAGAAAATTTGTTTTTCCAATTTATCTCAAATGGTAAATCATATTCTCCTAAAATTTTATGAGGTTGTTACTATTAATATTATCCACCTTTCCACAAATATCTTTCCCAATGGGTGCACGGATCTCGATAAAAATGAGAAAATTCTATAAGTTAAAGTGTCCAATTTCTTGAACAACACACACTGGAATTTACTAAAAAAATAATTATTTATTTACCCTGCATTAATACATTTACCATAAAATTTTTAGGACAAACAGATGCATGGTTTTCAAGTTATGAAAAAATCAATTTTTTCCATGTTTCACCCTTCACGCTACCCAATGTTGCAAAAAAAAACATGTCACAAACTCATTTTAAGGAAAACTTTAGTGCTTCAAAAGGGAAACAATGTATTTTTACCTTTTCTATTGCTACATGCCTTCAGAATCCACTTTTTATGACTAAAAGAATTTATCGTGCAAAAATACCAAATTCTGTCCTAATTTGTGCACAGTGATAAAAATTGAAAATCTACCTTAAAAACCCACTTGAAATGCTCTTCAAAGTTTCTCCTTTTTTAAATTTTTTCACATCTTACTCAATGTTTCCATATTCTAAGAAAACCCAAAATCTCATAATTTTTTATTTTTTCTCCAATCTCTTGCAATATTTGTGCCAAAATTGCCTCTAGAACAAGCTGCTACAGCAAAAACATGTTGTTACAACTTTGTATTTTTTCATAAAATTATTTCTCTAAGTTTGAATTGCTGATTTGAATTGTGTATTGCATGCTGAAGTAGAAACAATGAAGCATAATACATATTTCCTGAAATAGCCCAATTTTATTCTTTTTCTTAAAAATGAAATGAATGAAAAAGAGTTGTAGTGGTGTCATCATGTTGTTGTTGAATGAAAACAAGATGGACATGCTGCTACAAGAAACAAATGAAATATATTGCTGCAAGTTGTTGTTGATTCCATAAAACCGTATAGTCTTAATCAAAAGCAAAATTCATGGTAAAATTCTTACCATGTGAATGAATGTATCAAAGTTGAGCATGGGAAGAAATTATTGGATTACCGATCAATGATGAAAATAGTTAACCAATGCAAGACAAATCATTGATAATATAAATAAGTTTCAAGGTACCTAAGTGCATATTGACAGAGATGAATGAATGTGTTGAAGTCGAGTCGCCTGCAAGATCTGAAAATCAAGAGACATTGTTGTATTCCCATTGTTGTCAATTAGGAGGCTTGCCATTTATATATGCAAGTTCCAAGGCACTCCAAATAATCTTTGATCTTGATCCCATATAAGGTGTTGAAGTCGATAAGACAAGATTTGTTGGAAGGTGGGCCTTATGGAATACCACATCAGCCAACTCGAGCATAGAACCAAAAATGATTTGAAGAACCATAACAAAATATTGAAACCATCATAAAATTGCATAAATTATTGTAAACTTTACTCGCTAGTTGCCCGGTTTTCGAGAAAACCTCATGTCCAATTGCACCATCAAGTTGGTTTTCACATTAGGACTTATTTTTCTCTCTACTTTTTTATTTTTATTTATTTTTATTTTTTTATATATGTCCTACTCTACTTGAAAAGGAAATATCGTTCAAGTATATGAATACCTCCAATGGAACCATGTGTGTAACAAGATGATAGATAAAATCATATGCAGGTTTGAAATATACTCTTTGATATGTACTTGTATATGAGAGACCAACTGCCTTGAATGAGATGATGTTAGAAAATACTGTAGAATTGAGTATTGGGATCCAATTATTGTCTTGAACCAAGATTCAATGTAATCTTGTCTTCCTTAGCTTATTTCTATCATTCCATGAAAGTGTTCAGAGACGTGATCCCCATTCATAGGATCTGGTGATAGGAATGCATGAAACTTTTCAATATCAGGTTCCAACAACTTCTCAATCTTCAACGAGCATCAATGATTTTTGGACCTTATCTAAATCTTATTCTTCTAGTTGTTGTTCTTAAATCATAGATGGAGAATAATTTTGTAATAACTCAACATTGGAAGTGGATTTAGGTGTTTTATTGTTGGGGATATGAAATGGTTGTGCAAGTAGTGGAGTGGGAATGGGTCTTTGGGATGCTCGTGTGGGTGGTAATGGGAAAGGTTGAATTGAGGTCAACTGAGGGTGAAACTAATGTTGTGGTGGAGGTGAATGGTATGGATAACATTGATACTGGTATTGAGGATAGTGAGGAAAACATTGAGGATATGGTGAATTTCCTCTATAAGGATTTTTCCAACCTTGTTTCCAAGATTGTTTTTGAGGTTGGGATTGAGATGACCAAGGTTTCCAAGGAAGAGGTGTTTTCCAATTAATTTGAGATTGTTGTGCATAAACGTGAAATTGAGAATTAAAATCTTGCATCATACTAGGTTGATGAGGCTTCCATGCTCTTATTGGTTCTACATAGCAAGATTGTTTCAGTGTTTGATTTTCTCCTTGGTAAACCACCTTTAACCCTGGCAATTAAGGACAATCTTTAGTAGTATGTGATCCTGCACAAATTTCACAAATTTCAATGTTATCAAGGGGACATTCATGAAAATCATGTTTCTTCCTGCATTTAGGGAAAAATATAAATGAGAGAACATTCTCAATTTTTTTCTTGTTTTCCATTCTTAGCATATCAATATGTTCATTAAAATTACCAAAATGTTTAGCAAATTGTTATGTTCAGTTTGACTTACCAATACTGATGTCGACTTACTTAATTTTTCCATAACTGGGTCTTGAGGGGATCTTCCATACTTTTCTTTTCATCTTGATATGTTCTTACATAGTTCACAAATATCTTGAAATGAGAATTGAAAGACATCTCCTTTTCCCACCAAGTTAAGAAGATCAATCCATTCATCCCTTATAACATTTAGTAGGAGAGTTTTTAATGTGTTTGATCCTAAATTATGAAATTTAGATCTTTTGACATTATAAGTAAATATCTCCACTAAATATTATAGGATTTCATCTTAATTTTGGTTCATCTTAAAAAAATTATTTATAAGGTCATGATGTATGCAATAATCTTTATATTTTTCCAAAAATACTCTTTTCATATCATCTCATGTCCTTATAGAATTTTTTCCTAAAGTCGTGAACTATTTAAGATCTCTATCCTTGAATGTTACTAGAAACAAATTCAAATTTTTAATGTGTAATGAGTATCCATAAGATCTAAAAATGATTTCAAATTCAAAAAGAATTTTTTTTGGGTATTTTCATCTCATACCTTTGAAGTTATGAAGTGCAGATGGAGGGATTATCCTCATATGACCATTGACATTAGTTTCTTGAATGGGAAATCGAAAAGGATCTTCATCATTGTCATCATCTCCTGTCCATTTCTTCAGCCTCTCTTTCTTTCACCTGATTCTTATACTTGCAGAAATAATGATTTATGATGTGGAAGATGATGTGGCTTTTACTGCACCACATGATATAGTGGGGGTGGTAGGATATTGCAGTTTTTTTTTAATGAATCTACTTCTAGGATGTACTAAAATGAAATTAGTCTTATGAAACTAAATGGATGAAACTAAGAATGAGATGTAATTGAAAGCTAATACCTATGTATACTTTCCTGACAATGACGCCAAAATTTTGGGTAATCTAATTGACTATTAAATTAGTTGCATTTATATGTCAATCTGTGTATGTAAGCTTGTGAAGTGAACTACACTGTATGTGCTAGGAGATTAGCTTTCAATATTTATGGATAACTTAAATGAATTGGAAACTTCAAAAAGAAATTAGATTTTTTAATATAAACTATGAAAGAAATAATTTTTTGGAAAGGAAATTAATGTTAAACTAGAAAAAAAAACATAAATATTATTGATCTAAGAGAAAATGATATTTTATCCTATGAAAGCATCAAGATTTTTTTCTAAAACTTACAAAATTTAATCTATGGAAGCATGAACATTTTAATTTAAGAAAACATAAACATTTAAACTATGGAAATCATGATTTTTTAATCTATGATAAGCATAAACAATTAATCTATGTAAAACAAACCATTCATTAGAATATGAAAGAAATGGAAATCATCTATACTATTCACATAGATCTACAAGGGGCACTCCTAAGGACTGCATGGTGTTGAAAACTCAGACCAAGAGAAGAGGCCTAAATCACCAATTTCATTCAAGGTTACGCCATATAAAAAATTAGATTCAATGAAAAAAATAGAGTTCTTCTCATTCAATTAGCAAAAACAATTAAAAACTAAGATCATCCTTGACATTTGTGATCTCTCCTCTCATCAAAGAAACTACAATTTATAGAATTTTGAGACAATTAACAAATTCAAAATTTTCTTGTTTGATTTTTGGTCATGATATCAAATAAAATAAATTTTCATGCATTTTTTGATCAAAGAATAGGACATATCTGATAAAACTTATCTCTATGTCACAAATTTGCTAAATAACAACTTGTTAAGGCTTTATTTTACTGTGCATTAAATAAAAGATTGAAAATTTTTATATCCACATAATATGCAAAATAAGGTTGTAAAGATACTTGAAAATATCTGAAATGGTAACTAATTTGAGAAATAATCTCACTAACAACCTAACTGGGCCTGTTCTGAACAATATGCATGTTTTCTTTTTCCAAAATTTATTTTCATTTTCTCATAAAATGTGTTTGAAGTAGAATGGTCAAAACTGCTACGGTTTTCCCTTGATATCTTGTTGGAGGTCCACACGTACAAGCTAGGTGGAATTTTACCAATAAAAATCCATATTGGAACCTTTAGAAATAATTCCCTTGTGTTGTATTTCCTTCTAGAGTGGTTCTACTACCTCAACCATGGAGATAACTATGGAAACTGTAGAAACTTGAACTGTCAAACTATCATTAGTAAAAATTCTGCAAAATTCTTCTTAATTAATTAAAAATGATAGAAATAATAATTATAAACCATGTAAAAATGTATTTGGGAATTCAATTCATTTATGGAGAAATATGATTAAAAATGATGACAATGGGTGAATGGAATGATATGAAAATGGATGATTTCATCAAAAAAATTATGAAAAATTGAAGGCCCAATAGGTTAACTTAGGATTTTTCAGATTCATACAAATTATTGATAGATTTAGTGTGCTCCAAACCATTGTTACAAACCATGACTCACATTTTTTATTATTATACGATGTCATATTTATCTTCCATGGTGGGTTTATGCCATGAAAACACAACTCCTTATTATTTGTAGGCCAATGGCAAAGTAGAAGTAGTAAACAAGTTCTCATGGCATGCTTCAACGAATGATAGCAGTTTACAAAAAAAATTGGAACCTAATGATTTTTTCGGCATTTTGGGAATATCAAATGTCAGCCAAAATAGATATCATATTTACACTTTTTAATATTGTATATGGCACAAAAGTTTTCTTACCCATTGAATGTGATATCCAATCTCTAAAACTAGCTATTGAATTTCTCCTTGATATTTATGTCAAGGAAGAAATTTTATTGTATTTAGTGTGCTTAGATGAAAATTTTCATGATTCCTCTTTGTCTAAGAAGGATCATAAGGATCATATTAAAGCTCGTTGTGATAGAAATGTTAAACATTGAATTTTTTCTAAAGGTGACTTGGTTCTTCTATATGACCAAGAGCATGATAATTTAGTAGCTGGTAAATTTGAGCCTATGTGGCATGATCCTTATAGTGATAAGAAAATATTAGAATAAGGTATGCATTAGTTAGTTTATTATGATGGAATTCCCTTAATCTATCCTCAACATGGGCTTTACATAAAAAATTATTGTGCCTATATTTTTTTCTACATCGGTATTTTGTATATTGTTGTACCATAGTTTTGGTGTCTTTCAATCTTTTTTTTTTTTCTTTTCCAAATGGTTTATGTCCTTAGATGCTTATCCTACATTATGCTTGGTTTGAAGATGTTCGTGTCCCCTTTATCTTATGTTGGCTTCTATGATGGTCCTTGTCAGAGTACTCATAACCTTGCATCCGCCACTTGGGAAATCTATATGGCTATTGATAAGTTGGTAGGTTTACATAGGATATATATTGGTTCTACAACTAATAATATTTTGGAGTATAACGTAATTATTGAATTATTATCTGATGTTATTTATCTTGTTATTTTATTTCAATTGTTATACTTCATTCTCAACTCGTAGTACTACAATTAAATAATTTTTATTTCATTACATGTCCTACTCTTTTACAAGTATTTTTAAGGGTTCATCTCTTGGAAAGAGGAATTGATTATCTAGAATATAAACACATTCCAAGAATATTAATACATTAATAGATACTCTAGAAAATTATATATTAGAGAGAAATTTATGAAATTTATAAATTCCAAACATTCACATATTCCATAAGATAAAAGTTGAGTAGAAACCATTTTCCATTGATATTTTTTTCCAAAAAGGTTTCTCACAAAATGTGTTGAGGTAAAACAAGGTTCATCACCTTTTATTATCAAATACATGTTGATAAAACAAAATTTAGTTGAGCTATATCTAATAAATCCCTATCTTCATGATTTATGGTAGCTTACTACTACTCGACCAAATCATCAAATAAGATGACTCATGCACTCCAAAACCCCAAGAATATTGTGTTGATACCATCATGGTACATCATTAATATCTGTATCCATTGTACCTAGCACTTAGACCCTCTAGGTTTTTCTCCACCTCTTGGAGTTACTATGTTCCTTCACGATCATGATCACATCACTTAGCCTATTTACCTTGCCTATGGATGAATACACCCAACTAGTTCAATCAGTCTAATATATACATCTAAATAGTCTTAGCACAATAAAAAAAAAAAATAACAAAAGTGCATTAAAATAAAAATATGATAATACTCCTTTTCACCTAATGCATTCCACTAATCCCCCTCGGGAAGAATTATATTTTAATCTCCTTGAAAATATATTCTTGCATATGGGTAGTCCTTAATCATGATCATTTAGTTCTATAATAATCTGAAGAATATGGGATGAAATTAAGACTGACGATTGCCTCTATGGTGTGCCATCATATTCACCCATCATATCATATGAGGAACTCTCGGTGTGAGTTAATTCACATTAATCCCTTTACAATGCATCAAAGGCACCCTTTCCTGGAAAAAGGATAACAAAATGGACCTAAAGGAAAAAAAAATCAATCGAACTTCCTTCAACTTGGTCAATTGGTATTTCATGTTGATTTATAGCCCTTCACACTAGTTAAAATAGTAGGCTCTATACATTCCAAATCATATTATATTTGAGATTTGGTAGCCAAATGCAGAGCCACATTACCTACTATCCAAGTGATAATAAATCAAATATTCCTTAGTGGGAGATCCATGACATTGTTGATCAAAATATGTCCTCTTATTTTTCTTGTTCCTATAGAGCAATGCTGGATGATATATTCATCATTTGTTTCATCACCTCCCCTATAACTGACTAGTGAAACATGGGCTCCTCTTCTTTAGATCCCCATCAAACGATATATGTCTTCCACATATGTGGTAAGGCTATCCACACAAAATCAAAATAGTTGCTCATATACGACCCAGATCCTCACTATATTCTCCAGTAGCTATAACTTATCCCTCATAGTAGGAATGAATAATAATTTTATTAACCCACATTCATGAAGTTCCAACTATGTATTTTGGTCATTGGAAACAATTAAATTTTCCACTTCATGCTCTCTTTCCTTCATTTCTAACATCTCGCTGATAAATTAACCTAAAAGTTCAAAGGGAAAACTTATTAGTCTACTGCTAAAAATAGTATTTTATTGGTATACCTTAAAAACTAAAAAAAAATTAGTTCTCATAGGTGTTGCACCTGTCCAATTATAGATAGCATGATAGTGTCTTACTTTTCCTGGTCTAGGCTTGTGATAATCTTCAGGTGTCACAATTCACAATACTAGAAATGTGCGACACCTGAAGGGAAGAATTTTCCTCTAATTAAAAGGTTAAAATTGATGGAAGTAAGAAAGTAAAATTAAAATAAAAATCATCAAAATGAAGAGATGATAGATATATCTTACCTAGAAGAAACAAGATAAAAAATAATCCATTGGTTTTCCCAAAATTTCCTCCTAAAAATCACACTAAAATGATGTTTTTTTACGCAATGAAGATTAATAAAAATAAAAAATGAAATGACCCTTACCCCTTTTAAAAGGATATCAAAACATTTTTTTTATTTTTATTTTTCAATTTTATCTAAATATTCCTAAACATACCTCATTTTTCCTATTTTTAGTACATTGTTTGGGAGTATATGGTAATTTAGGTCATTTAAGTGTGTGTAGACTACATGTTAAAGAATGGAACACAAATTTTCAGCATGAAAATACATTTATTATTTTTCTTACTTTTATTCTTACTGGAGTTTTCCTTTTTCAAATTTTTAACCTCTCTAAATATGAAAAATCACCGAGCTTTACTTTCTATGGGCTTGTTAAAACATTTACATTGAAGGAACTAAACAAATTAAATTTTATCCTTTTATTTGACTAGTTAAACCTAAACAAAAAACTATCATTTTGGATTTTCCTTTTTATTTCTTTTAAAAATATCCAAACATGAAAATAAATTGAGTTGTGCCTTCATTAGACTCGTAGAAATTAAAAAATGAATGACCCATCTGTAAATTGGGACTGAACCATTCCTTCCTAGGGTTTTTAAAAATATTCTAAAGGAATCATCCAAATGATAAGATTATACTCCAAACATATGTTATCCTCAAGCTCGCCTAAAAATAAAGAAGTACTCCCTGGAAATGTTAGGGGAAATTTTGGAAGAGAATATGTATATAATATGCATACATTTAATCGTAGAAATTCGTTCTTGAACATGACACCCTTTCACTTCATATTTCAAGGTTGAAAAATTTGCTTGTCTCTTCTTAATCATACTCATTTAAGAAAATTTACACTTTAATCCATGATTGAACCTTTGTGTAAATGTTACAAGAATAATTTTCCTATCTTTAATATATTCAAGAGAAGTTCAACTTGAGTTAGATAGATTTTACAATCATGTTGGTGTGCGAGATTCTATCAGAACCAAATTTTTTACACAGCTGGAAAACAAACCCGCTCAACATCAACCCTTTTGGCGTCGCCCATAGAGTCAATTAAAATTCACCATAGATGTTAATGGGAGACTACTCAAACAATATTTCGAAAGTCATATGGGATTTCTTAAACCATAAGACAGTAGAACCTCGACTTATAGCATAAGATCAGGTTTTTATCATATTGACACATAACATTCACCCCAAGACCACACACCACACGGTGCCTCACTGGTGGTTGTGTTTACTTGTTAGAGCATAGGTCCCGATTGACACTAAGAATATGATTGAAATACCTTATCCCTCTCGTCACTCTTGTCGACATTGGTATAATGAGGCACCATTCACCATTGGATTACTTTCACATATTAAGCTATCATAAGGCTATCAATTTACTTGGCCATAAGAGACATTGAAATATATTGAGTTTGATAAGAGACGATTAAACAAATATTAAATAGAAAAACCATAACAACATAATCATACAAATGTATTTAGTAGTATAGAAGAGTTAGTCCATATTTCTTTCGACTACTTCATCATAAAATGTACAAAGATGTCAGGAAATACAATATGAACCATGTATAACTTGGCTCACCAACCTTAATTACTGATTCAATGTAGAACAAGAAAAAAATATAATACAAAACTAGAGAGACACCACCATATATGGTTGCCCTTAAATTTTATGTTGTAAGGAAGCTATAGACATAGACTCTAGCACTTACAATTATTGTAACGAAAATACACATTCTACAGCAATCCTTTCATCTTTAGTGGTCATGATATTATTGTCCAATCATCAGTATATCTAAAAAACATCCATATATTTTTTCTTGGTAGATTATTATTCTCCTTTGGCTGACTTCTCAACTCTTATAGTTTTTCCCCTTGTTAGATCACTATTAGTATATTTTATAACATATTTTATCTAGTTGGCACATTCCTCTTAACCATATACTAAAAATATCTCTTGCCCGCTTATCCCACACAGCAAACCTTCTTTCTCTTGCAAATATATTCAACATCTCCTTGCACAACATCCCTTCTTCCTTCTCCACAAACTACAAAATCCTATCTACCTAATCTATTCACACATGGTTTCACTCTCTAGACATGGTTGTCTACTTCATCTGTAGTTCCTCCCCACATCATGTCTCTTCCTTCTTTTATAGCTCTAGTTTTTCCACATTGATTTTTTATCTCTTGCGCCACACAATTTTTTGTGTGCTCACCTTCATTTCACTTAACAAAAAATTTTCAAAAAAAATCATCCTCGAACAAAAAATTAAGCCTTCGCTTGTATCAGCCATCCCTGAGTCAGTCCCAAATTAGTCTGTTCTGTATTCTACTTCATATATTTCTATTGTTGAGATTCAACAAGATGATGAGCTTAGTGAAAATCAGTCACCTTCACTAAGTGGACCCGCAGGCTATTTTTAGGTGAAAGTCTATTTTTAGACTATGTCTATTTTAGACATGGTGATCATATTTCAGAAGTTGCAGGATGATATTTGTGGATGGTTGGTCAAGTTGGAAAAATAGATGAAATTATATTTTTAGAATATTGGGAGAAGTCTGTTTATATATCGTCAATCTAAAAATAGATGTGTCGATTATTATTAGCCCTTAATAATAATTCAACAATAAACATCAACTTATTCTCTTGGAGCAGTTTATTTCAGTATAAAGATTTTGAAAATCAATTGGCTGAAGGAATTACCCAATTCCTAGAGTTTATTGGTGGTTCATGCATGCA
This sequence comes from Pinus albicaulis, assembly GCA_034641835.2. NCBI lineage: Eukaryota > Viridiplantae > Streptophyta > Pinopsida > Pinales > Pinaceae > Pinus > Pinus albicaulis. The sequence continues at coordinate 267,713,402 of CM076581.1, forward strand.
GAACTCAGTTAGAACTGAAGTGGAAAAGTTATGACAGAGTTGGAAGAGTAGTTCATGGAGTTGTTATTCAGTTTAACTCAGTTAATATAGTTAAACTCATTTGAGCTAGTTGTATCTAGTCTAACTGAAAGATACACTTGTGACAGTTAAGTGAATTAATTGGTTAATTAATTCACAACTAATAACTCACTAACAACTAAATAGAAACATAAGTTAACTACAGTGCATGTCAGTTCCAGTGGAGACCCAATGCAGATATAGGTGAAAGGGTGAGATGGAGTATCTGTTGTGACTATAGTGATGCATTGATTGCATCACACTCACATTGGAGTTGCGAATGAGGATTGCATAGTCCAGGAAAGGTAGATTCGAATTCATTCAGGGGTCTTCTTCAGCAGGGATTGCACAGTGTAGGTAGGCTATTAGGTGGCAAGAAATCAGTGCATGGATTTGCAAATTTCTTCATGTTAGTGTGTGATGATTGATTGTACTGAGAGCTTGATGTACTAAGATTTGTATGAAATTGTTACATGATCTCCATGATACATAATATATGATAGTTGGAGTTTTTAGCTTCAGTCTTTCCCGTTAAACAACTATGTTACGTGCGATTGTTTTTATTGCTTCATATGTTTGCAATTGAGTTTAAATTTCCGCAAAAGATTAATAGTCGAAGGATTCTGTATTTAGCAAGAAGATAAATATTTTTAGATCAAGAGAATCTGGATATATACATGAATATTTTATATAATTTCCACATGGTGTCAAAGGAGTGTTAATTCTTAAAGATTTCAATTGTGAAGAATTGTTGAGTTTGTACTGGTGGACAATTCGAATTTGTTGCAGAAAATTCCTTCAATGGGTTGCGATTAGAGTATTCCCTTGAGGGCATCTCGAATTACATAGCTTGGAAGGATAGGATGGGGGCAGTGCTGAAAGATAATGGACTAAAGGATTTCATCGATAGCGATGTTCCTAAGCTGGTTTCTAGCAATGTTGCATTACTTGACGCATGGCAAAAGAAGGTAGCAAAGACAAGAAGAATTCCGTTGGAAGGTGTGAAGAACAATATTGTGTCTAGACTTCATGGGAAAGCCATTCCATTTTTAATGTGGAAGGATTTGAAAGATTTTTTCCAAAGCAGTAGTGACTAGAGGAAGTTGGCGCTGAAAGATAAGCTTAGAAAAATAAAAATTGAGGAGGGCGACAGTATTCCAAAATATCTCACGAAGTTTGTCCACTGTAGGGATGAAATGGGAAGTGTGGGGATTACTGTTGATGATGATGACTTGATGAGATTGGATCTCCTTGGGCTTCCGAAGAGTTGGCATAGCTACGAAGACTCTGTCAATGGATGGGAAAAATTGTCAGGTTGGGAGCGACTTTGGTCGAATCTTGTGCAGGAGGAGATAAGGCGAAGTACCAGGGATGGCTCTTCATCGAAGAATAAATATGAAGAGAATTGCACTTTTTCTGCCAAATCAAGGAAAGGAAAGGGGAAGAAATTCCCTAAAAAATCCGAGGCTAAAGGCAAGAAACAGGATTTGTCCAAGGTGAAGTGTTTTCACTATCACGAACATGGGCATTTTGCCACTAACTGCCCACAGAAAAAGAAGAACAAGAAGGTTGCTGGAGCTACAGCTAGAGGCCTTATCCTCATAGTTTGAACTTTATTTCTCTTTGATCGCATGCTTGGTTTCAAGCACAATGGGATCAGTGTGGTATCTTGATAGTGGTGCGTCTTTCCATATGACGAGAGACAAGGAGTTGTTTAGTGACTTGGAAGAGAAGGACCTTCAAATGCATACAGAGATGGGTGACGATGGTCAATACAGTGTAACCAGCATTGGGACCATTACCTTTGAGAGGGAATCAAGTAATCCATTTATGTTGAAAGATTTTATGCATGTTCCAGGTCTGAAGAAGAACTTGGTCTCGGTCGCAATGTTGGAAGACAGAGGTTATGATGTTGTTTTCAGCGAGGGAAAAGCTTTCATGCGACATAAAACAATAGTTCAAACCAAGAGGATAGGGATTCAAGTTAAGAATATCTACAAGCTAGAGGTAGATGGCTGCGCTACAATGATGGGCAATGCAGAAGAAGTGGTGAGCCGAGATGAGGGCGAATTATAGCACAGGAGATTGGGCCATCTTCACCATGGCGCTTTGAAGATTTTATAGCAGATTTCTACTGGACTTCCCAAGGGTACTCTTGCACAGTCAGATCAATGCAAGGGATGTACTATGGGTAAGTTTGTGAAGACCACCTTTCATGACAAGGAGAACTGTGCTTCAGTGATCCTGGAGAGAATTCACATAGACGTGTGTGGACCTTTCTCGGTTTCTTCAACAACAAAACACAGGTATTATGTTATATTTTTTGATGACTATTCTCGTAGATGCTGGATATTCTTCATGTAGAAAAAGAGTGAAACATTCTGAAAGTTCTATGAGTTTAAAGAATTGGTGGAGAACGGGTTGGGGAAGCAAGTGAAGGCTCTATGGAGCGATAATGGTGGTGAATATATCTCGAACGAATTCAAAGACTTCTATATCAAAGAAGGAATTCGAAGAGAACACATAGTGCCTCATAACCCACAGCAGAATGGGGTCGTGGAGAGGAAGAACAAAACGATCGTGGGTGTTGCACAAGCTATGTTGCATTAACAGGGCCTACCAATGCACTTGTGGGCGGAAGCATGCAACACTGTGGTTTATGTGCAAAACCATTTTCCTCATAGAGTACTTGGCATGAGTACACCTGAAGAAGCTTTTACTGGTAAGAAGCTTGATATTTCTCATTTGAATATTTTTGGCTCATTTCTTTACATTCATGTGACAAAGGATACCAGGAAGAAGTTGGAGCCAACTGTAGAAGTTGGGATATTTTTGGGGTACACAAAAACACCCCATAACTATCATGTGTATTTTCCAAACAGTCGAATGACTGTGGTGCGACGGGATATAAAATTCAATGAGGTGAAAGCCATGAAGTTGTTGCTTGAGAGGGAGCTAGACTTGCATGCAGAGGAGGAACTTCTTATTCCCAAAGATGAGCCTCTAGATGTGGATCAGCCACATGAGGAGATTCATGGAGTGGAGGAGTCCACTCATGCAGAACCAAACATCTGAACAGGCAGGAAGCGTACCACAGAAGCTGAGAGACTAAAGCTTGATTTGGCACAGAATGTAGGAGTCCCTACATCCCAACGCAGACAGGGACAATCACCTAACCAATTTACTGGATACATGGCTCTTATGAGAAAGTGTATCATGAAAAAGCCATCTTCTTTCGAAGAAGCAGTGCAGGAGCCCACATGGGTAGATGCCATGGTGGAGGAGTATGACTCCATTGTTAGAAATAGTGCTTGGGAGATTGTTCCAAGGCCGGTGGGTAAATCAGTTGTAGGATCAAGATGGATCTACAAGGTAAAGCAAGTTGTTGATGGGAGCGTCGAGAAGTATAAGGCAAGATTTTGTTGCCCGGGGCTTCTCACAGATTGAGGAGATTGACTATGAAGAAACCTTTGCACCTGTCGCACGGTATTCTTCCATACGGACCATCCTTGCTCTCTCAGCGCAGATGGGTTGGCACATTCATCAGATGGATGTGAAGACTGTGTTCCTTAATGGGATCATTAAGGAAGAGGTGTACATTGAGCAACTTGAAGGATTTGAGATCTTCAGGAGCGAGTCACATGTGTGCAGACTCAAAAGAGCACTGTATGGGTTGAAGCAAGAACCTCATGCTTGGTACACACGGATTGAAAACTATTTCACCGGACTTGGTTTCACCAAGGGTGAGGCAGACGCAAACTTGTACCAAATTGTGGTGGAGGGTAAGATTTTAATCATTGTTTTTTATGTTGATGATTTAATACTAATGGGTGATGAGAATTTTATACATTCATGCAAGGAAAATCTTGCAAAGGAGTTTGAGATGAAGGATTTGGGCCTCCTTCATTATTTCCTTGGATTGGAAATATGGCAGTGGGAAGGTGAATTGTTTGTGTCTCAAGGAAATTATGCCCAGGAGATACTGGAGAAGTTTCACATGCAAGGCTGCAAGCCTATCGACACTTCTCTTCCAAGAAATTGGAGGAAAGATGATGCTACATCGGCAGAGGTAGTGGATCCCATTGTTTATTGATAGTTGGTGGGTTTGCTCATGTATTTCGTTAATACAAGACCGGACATATGCTATGTGGTGAACCAGCTTTCACAAATGATGGTTAAGCCTACCAAGCTCTTTTGGAAGGCAGGTAAGCATGTCCTGAGGTATCTCAAGGGCACATCTGAGTATGGCTTATCGTACAGACAGACGGATGAGGTGAAGTTGCATGGCTTCATGGATGCAGATTAGGAAGGCAGCCCAACAAATAGAAAGAGCACATCAAGAGGGTTTTTCAATATCGTATCCACATCAGTTTCTTGGTATAGAAGGAAACAAAGATCCATGGAACTCAGTTCAACAGAAGCAGAATACATGGCAGCAAGTCAAGCTGCATGTGAGGCTATCTGGATGAGGAAGATCTTGGTCAGTTTGTTCGGTTTACATGTAGATCCTACAGTGATACATTGTGATAATCAGAGTTGCATTAAACTCTCAATTAATCCTATGTTTCATGACAGATCTAAACATATTGATATCTGGTATCATCATATCAGATATTTTTTGCAGCAGAAGATCATGTTGCTTCAGTACATTCCTATGGAATATCAGGATGCAGACATTCTAACGAAGGCGCTCACCAGGAGCAAATTCGAATACCATAAAGGAAGGATCGGGGTGAAGGATAATATCTATCTTGTTGAGAGGGAGTGTTGAGATTCAACAAGATGATGAGCTTAGTGAAAATCAGTCACCTTCACTAAGTGGGCCCGCAGGCTATTTTTAGGTGCAAGTCTATTTTTAGACATGGTGATCATATTTCAGAAGTTGCAGGATGCTATTTGTGGATGGTTGGTCAATTTGGAAAAATAGATAAAATTCTATTTTTATAATATTGGGCGAAGTTTATTTATATATCGTCAATCTAAACATATAAGTGTCGATTCTTATTAACCCTTAATAATAATCCGACAATAAACATCAACTTATTCTCTTGGAGCACTTTATTTTAGTATACAGATTTGGAAAATCAGTCGGTTGAAGGAATTACACAATTCCTAGGGTTTACTGCTGGTTCATGCATGGAGGACTCAGTTAGAACTAAAGTGGAAAAGTTATGACAGAGTTGGAAGAGTATTTCATGGAGTTGTTATTTAGTTTAACTCAGTTAATGGAGTTAATCTCAGTTGAGCTAGTTTTATCTAGTCTAACTGAAAGATACACTAGTGAGAGTTAAGTGAGTTAATTACTTAATTAATTCACAACTAATAACTCACTAAAAACTGAATAGAAACATTAGTTAACTAGAGTGCATGTCAGTTCTAGTGGAGACCCAGTGGAGAGATAGGTGAAAGGGTAAGATGGACTGTCTGTTGTGACTATAGTGATGCATTGATTGCATCACACACACATTGGAGTTTCCAATGAGGATTGTGCATTCAAGGCAAGGTAGATTCGAATTCATTTAAGGGTCTTCCTCAATATGGATTGCGCAATGGAGGCAGGCTATCAGGTGGCAAGAAATCAGTGCATGGATTTGCAGATTTCTTCATGTTAGAGTGTGATGATTGATTGTACTGAGAGCTTGATGTACTAAAATTTGTATGAGATTGTTACATGATCTCCATGATACATAATATATGATATTTGGGGTTTTTAGCTTCAATATTTCCCGTTAAACAACTGTGTTATGTGTGATTTTTTTTATTGATTCATGTGTTTGCAATTGAGTTTAAATTTCTGCAAAAGATTAACAGTGGAAGGATTCTTCATTTAACAAGAAGATAAATATTGTTAGACTAGGAGAATCTGGATATATACATGCATATGTTATATAATTTCTACATATAATTATTTCATGTGGTTGATAAATCAAGTTCCTCCTATGAAGAATCACTTCCTATCATCTTTAGAACATAATCTAGGAATTCGATTTAGAAACCATTCATTACCTTGGAGTTTTCATTCCTTAATGGAAGCTTTCCTCACCTTTGATGATAGGTTTACCTTGTTGACCTTAAATAATTTGATTCTATAAATGTTCAAATTCATATCATTTATTCACACTCCATAGAATGTACTTGTTTACCTTAATAGATAATGTCATTATTGGAGGTTTTTTGTCTCTATTAATGATTTTGATCGTTGATAAGTAATCAATTTTGTTCTACCATGTTCTACTTCAAAATGCTTAATTGCATGGTTATATTTGTACTACGACATGATATAGATGAAGACCTTGAACATATTTATTATGTCCAAGTTGTGATTGATTTTTTTAGTATATATGACTTTTCCATAGATCCACAATTTATTTTTAATGCGTATGTTCATATTTCAAGTCATGTGGGCATATATCCACAATATATGTTGGTGGCAAGGCCTTCCTCATTTTACATGGATCTTTACATGTCTTCATATATAATTTGAGTCACTTGTATTCTTAGTATGGGAATACCTATGTTATATATTTGATCATACAATATTGTTGTACTATAACTCCTTGAATGTTGTTGGTAGGTTTTTGACTAGTTGATCTTCTGTTTCAATGTATTTGCATCATAAATTACTTCAACCGTCACTCTTTTTTTTACTGCATATTTTGAGGGTAAATTGGTTACATATTACTTTGTCACATTCATGGTAATTTATGTAATAATTGTATCCTTCACCATGCAGATAATATTTCCATTAATCCTTGAAGAATATGGAAGAAAAACATTTTTTGGAAGACAACGATCTTGTTAAAATACCTTAATAAAACCTAATACAAAAGGACGTCGTAGGTTATAAATTGATAAGTCGTTACACTGCTTATTTTCGCTGGTGGAATCCCTTTTATATTGTGATACTACACACTTTGCTCATACAAAAGGCACAAAGCTATTTTAAAAAAGGTAAAATTAGAAATTATGAGAATCTTCTAGAATAGAAGCATCGTGGATGGAATCTCCTCTCAGTGATGTGGATCTGACCCACATATCTAACTTGCTAGATCTCAACCTTCATTTCTTATTCTCTTTCTATCATTTCCCAAGCATATGAGTATAACCATATCCCATTGAGATGACTACTTATCAAATCTTGGAAAGGCTTTTGGCTTTGGTGAAAATCAACTAAAATATCAAACAAACAACCTCAATTATTTTGAGGAAAGGAATTAGAACGAAGAATTTTTGGAAAGGGACCTATAGTATCAAGGCAACTTCAGGTTGTAACCTTTTCATCATTATAATTCTCTTACATATTTCTTTCCCACAAATTATTTTCTATCTATTTGGAAATATTTGGTATATACTTCCTTGATTGTATATATAGGTTTTATCGAATAAATTTTGGACTATATGTTCTTTGATGGTTTATTTGTTTTTGTTATGTGTAGGTATTTTCTTCAAAGCATAGAAGGTGATTCTATAAGCTACAATAATTAACAAGCGAGGAAATCCTTCATAAATAGGTATGAGGTCATCCCACCCTCATTTCCATTGATATTTTGATCATAATTAAACCTAGTGAAAGTTTATTGTTCCTATCTATTTTGTTCTAGACCTAGTTACCAAATCTAGGGAGATCACTCATGTCGACAAGAGGGATTTGTTCATTAACAACAACTTCTAGACTTAATCATGCATTAGTTATGCATTATAATAACAATTCTCACATCATCATGCTAATTATTTATAGGTGTTTCTTTAATTTTATTTACCGTATTTTTTTCCCAAACACCAAAATTCATTCACAACGCTTGTTGCTAGGTCCTTCTCAGATAAGACCACAGGGTTGAACATTTGGCTCAACTCCAAATTGGGTTGACCCTAAAACCATGTTTAAATACAATGAAAAACTTGTTTTTCCAATTCCAACTCCTAGGCCCTTGACACTTCAATAATTTATCCCATGTGACCAACAATTCAAAACCACACCCTTGACTATCTAATGGCATCTTAGTTCTGACATCATCAGGTGAAATTCTATTGTCAATATGCCATGTGAATGCTCTAGGTGATGCCATGTTTCACCAAAATAATTCCCACTTGGGCACTCCAAAAGTTCAATCTTTCCTACCATGTGTCTCATGTCATACTTTTCCACATCTCATTTGCCATGTAAACACCCTGTCATATCGCAACTAATATCTAGTCTAAACATCACTTTTCTTGTTGTTCTATTTCTACCTATGGCCTTTTTGGTTAACATGGTCACTGACACCTCTAAAATTGGTTGGATATCGAATGATTAGACCCTTAATTAAAAACTTCAAATCATCCTGGGTTGTCCCTCCCTATGCAATAATTATAGGAGGGGTACTATTTTTTTGTTTATGCTACTTACTCTTGTGCATTTCATGAGTGTGCCAATGTAATATTGTTGTCCTCATTAGATTAAATGACAAATATTCATCCTATATCCCCTTATTTATACAATGGTTAATGCAAGGATGGTTCCAAAATTTTTTGTTTTGTTCACAAGGCACAAAAACAAAATGAAATACTTATATAACCCACCTAGATTCAAGCTCATTATACCAGTTGTTTGGGATCCTACACCTATGAGTTTCTAAAGAAATCTCATATATTTTAAATTTAGAAAATGAAAAGAAATACTACATGCCTGAAATCTGAGTTACTAAAATGCACTTTTCATAACCATCTATTCAGGCTAGGCTCAACTATCGAGTTATCAAAATTGACTAATCGATATCTACCAACTATAATTTATTCCATGTAAATTTCACATAATAACTTCGAAAGGTATGTATACATTGAAAAACTGAAGGAGTCGAGATATGTGGAAGCATCTCAGTACAATGGTGAAACTTGGGTACAATGCTTTAGGATTTAATTTTATCTAGGCTTGGAAATTTCATTACTTCTTTACTTTAAACTTATTTTTCTTTTGATTCTTGGGGAGCTACAAGAATTTCCATACACTATTGGAAAGGTGTAAAAAAGGACTATCCAACCATTCACTTTGAAAAGAAATTTAGAGGGTTAAATATAGAAAAAATCCCTTCAAAAATAAGCCATTATATCATATATCCAACAATTATCAACCACCAGAAGACTTTGAAAACTCAAAAAAGACATCAATAATAACATCAACAAACACCCCCCAAACTTGTAGTCCCTTGAGATCAATGAATAGGCTTGATAACAATGACAGCCAACTTGTAATATTGTCAAGAGAAATAATCCTTGAAATAAAGATTAAGCAGTAGAGTAACTAACAATTGTGGAGTACATCATGAAATATAAGAACCTACAAGTGGAAGAGATTACATGAGAAGACGATTGTTCCTGAATAATCACTAGAAATTAGTCAAGTTTTGATTAAAATTATTTGATGTAAACGGGCATGTTAAGCCCTATGTAAGGGAAATATTAACCTTAAAATCCCTTATTATTACCTATATATGGAATGATTACATTTCTGTATTTATATTGTTATGTAGGCAACCTTTCATGGTCCCATTTTAGCATAAAAATACTACATGCCCGAATGCCCAAGTACTGGGATACACCTTTCATAACCATGTCATAAGACTATGCTCAGCTACCCAGTCATGAAAATTGACCAATCGATATCTTCCACCTATCATTTCTTCCACTTGAATTGAATACAATCACTAGCAAAGGTTTGTATTCACTAAAAAAATGGAGCCAAGAAATGAAGAAGCAACTTGATACACTGTTGAGACCTAGGTACATTTCTTGAGGATGGAATTTTATTCAGTATTGGAACCTTTCATTACCATTGTACTTGAAATTTATTTTTCTTTTTATTCTTAGGGAGTTACGAGAAGTGCCATATATTATTAGATAGGTGTCCAAAAGGAATATCCAACTATGCACTTTGCAAGAGCATTTGAGAAGGTTAACTATAGAAAAAATGCCCTAAAATATAATTCATTATATCATACATCCAATATTCTAAAACAACCAAAAGACTCTACAAACAACAAAAATACATCAACAACAACATCAACAGACTCTTGAACTTGTCATTCCTTGATATCAATGACTAGGATTGACACTAATGACAACCAACTTGTAATCTGGTCAAGAGAAACAATCCTTGAAATAAGGGTTAAGCAATAGAATAACCTACTAGTGGAAGAGATGACATGAGAAGATGGATTATTCCTAAAGAATCACTATCAGTTAGTCAAGTGTTGGCTACACTTGTTTGATGTTAAGGAGCATGTTAAGCCCTCTATGAGGGAAATATTAAACTTAAAGGCCCTTATTAGTACCTACATATGGTGTGATTATATTTCTTTTTTATATTGTTATGTAGGCTAGAAAATTTCATCGTACCATTTTATTATAATTGTATCCTTTGTCTCTTATGTGTGTGTGTGTGTGTCTGTGTACAAGACACCTGGTCCATTTTTTAGCCTAAACAATATTTCATTTTCACCAGACCACATCTCACAACAATGCTTCTTATTATACCCTCCAATTAAAGCATAATCCAGTCCCTTATCTACTTCTACTCATAATGATGTTATCATATACTCAACTCTTGCTCATGAATTATACTTATAGATCGTGAGTTGTTATTTACATTTGTTATTGGTCCCATGCTCAAAAAAATATTTTATGTGATGTCACCCCATTTCTTGCATGGAAAAGTATTAAAGTAAACCATACCAAGTTTATTTCTTCACCTTGAAAAATCCCACATCATAGCTTGCACCCTCATTGAAGGAGTGACAAATATCACTTTCATTCTAATCCACCTCGATGATGTTCCCTTTCTTAATAGTGCCATTGAACCTCATGTTTCACTTTACAAATGTATGTGACTTAACATCATATGTGGTCTATCAAACAATTAGACTCCTTTCACCCTCTTATTACATGTTCTCATGTTGTTTTTGTTAATGTTAAATTTATATTAGCATCACCTACTCTCTTAGTACATGCAAATCATTTTTGCATTGAACTTATTAAGGAGGTATTTCAATAAATTTCTAATGCCATCACTAGTTGTCTCATCTTCTACATTTCTCTTTATATTAGATTTTTCCCCATAGCTATAGTGAAGGTCAATCTCACTTCAATTTGGTGGTTTTTAAGCCCTTATAATAACACATTGGAGCGCCCTACATGCTCTAGGTATAACTCTCCTATCTTTACACTAAACAATATTGCATTTTCACAAGACCACGTCTCACAAAAGTGCTTCTTTTTGTACCATCCAAATGAACCATAATCCACTCCCATACATTCTTCTACTCCTAATGATGTTATCAAATCCTGAACTCATGCTAATGAATTATACTTAGAAATTATGAGTTAATACTTACATTTTTTATTCATCCCATGTTCAAAAAAAAAATTTGTGTGATTGCACGCCATTGATTGCATGGAAAATATTAAAGTAAACCATACCATGTTTATTGTCTCACCCTAAAAATTCCCACAAGATAGCTTACATCGTCACTAAATGAGTGACAAATATCACTTTCATTTCTAAGACACCTCGATGATTTTCCCTCTCTTAATAATGCAATTGTCCCTCATGTTGCACTTTATAAATGTATATGACTTAACATCATACCTACTCTTATCAAACTATCGTAAAACTAGACTACTTTCACCCTCTTATTACATGTTCTCATGATATTTTGGTTAAAGTGTCTCATTGTTCAATGTATATTAGCCTCACCTACTCTCTTAGTACATGCAAATCGTTTTTGTATTGAACTTATTGAGGTATTTCAAGAGAGTTCTCATGCCATCACTAGTTGTCTCATGTTCTAAATTTCTCTTTTTATGAGATTTTATCCCCATAGCTATAGCGAAGGTCTATCGAGCTTCAATTTGGTGGTTTTAAAGTGTCTATAATAACATATTGAATTGTCCTACATGCTCTAGGTACAAATCTCATTTTTTTACACTAAACAATATTGCATTTTCACAGCAAAAATGCTCCTTATTGTACCATCCAATTGAACCATAATCCACTCCCATATATTCTTCAACTTCTAATGATGTTATCAAATCCTAAAATCATGTTTATGAATTATACATAGAGATCATGAGTTGTTATTTACATCTGTTATTGATCCCATGTTCAAAAAAATATTTTGTCTAATGTCACCCCATTTATTGTGTAGAATAACATTAAAGTAAACCAAAGCAAAACCATACCAAGTTTACTCCTTCACACTAAAAATTCCCACATAATAGCTCACACCCTTAAAGTGAGTGACAAATATCTCTTTCATCCCTAATCCACTACCATGATTTTCCCTCTCTTAATGATGCTATTGTCCCTCGTGTTGCACTTTATAAATGTATACATCTTAAAGTCATATGTAATCTTATAAAATTATTGCACACCTAGTATCCTTTCACCTTTTTATTACATGTTATCAAAATGTTTTTACCAAACTTAATTAGTGAAAGTATATTCCTCTAGCATAATCTCTTAGTACTTACAAATTCAGTCTTTGCTGGTTAAGCATACCTTCATACCAAATAAATTCAATTACCAAATACATAAAATACCATAAACTCATAAACACTAGTAAACTTTTAGGAGTCCATATTTCTTTTGCCACATCTACCTTACGCTCATCCGTTGAATTCTTCTTTCAAAATACCTTACTCTACACTCTATTCTATTAAAAACGTCCATGCTAATTCTTCATTGTCCACTATAGATCAGGTTACATACGTAGCTATATACAAATTAACTATCACTGTCTGGTATAATTAGAAATTAAATGCACTCGTAATACATGAACACTATTGTATAACTAACCATATGTGGTGAACCGATCCAATTCCAATATGTGAATGCGTTTGTGTGGCCAGTGTGATTGCGGGGATTCCTGAGTGTGTGAGTTGAATGAAATTATCTATTATGTGGTTCTCAAAGCCTGCCAGGTAATAAAGTAGAGTGTACGAGCAATATATGTACTTTGAAAGTGGGCAACATATATAATGAAGTATATATTTATGCTTTCTTTCATTCCTTGGGAAATCTGTGAAAAAAGCTTCGACCAGAATGAATATTTCTATTCTATTCCATATCAGATAGACATAGAAGAAAATCTGCCAAGGGGTTGAACAATGGCATTCCATCATACCAAATAAATTCAATTACCAAATACATAAAATACCATAAACTCATAAACTTGGCCTCATCCGGAAGATATATATATATATATATATATATTTCTACCGTCTGAAATCTTTTCGACTCGGCTCTCCACCGTGTTATAGCATGTTAACATGTGCGATTACTGCGAGAAAGCGTTGTAGAAGTATTTGACTTCTGCGAATCCCGGACCAGCCCTTCCCCAACCTACTCTGCGCCTCTCGCTCCGTCCTCTACGAATCTGTCACAGAAAGCCTTCAAAAATATTTCCATGTCCTTCCTTACGCAGATCGAGTTGCAAGGGATCGGGAAGGAATGTTACGTTGAGGGATCGCATATCGGCCTGAGATATTTGCAGATGGCGTTGATAATGGTAGACTTGACGGAGATAATTCGTATAACACATTTTCCAGCATCATATTCCGCTCTTGATCGGCATATCACACGAGATAATAAGCTTATCTAGTAGCATCAACGGCTATATCGTGTTGAAAATTAGCATATTTCACGGAGAAAATAAGGTTGATAACCGTATAATTCCCATATTCAATAAAGATATGCAGATCAAGTTGATAATTCGCGTATTCAATGATGATATGCATATCAATTTGATAAGTAACGTATTAGGGTGAGATAAGTCGCATATCCCTTGTATAACTGCGTATTAGGCGGAGGTAACCCACATATCATGTTAAAATTCGCAAATTGCACTATAAATTCGCATTTCCGATGGATGATCCGGCGAAAAATACCCTAAAACGCGGATGATAGTTTGAAAATTGGGCTGATGGTGCTCATATCAAACCCATTACGCGGGGAGATAGCTCAGAAGTTTTGCTGGTATAATTAGCGTATAGCATATTCCCTGGATAGTTCGGAGATCCTGCAGGCATATAGAGCCGCCTATAGCATATTCCCTAGATAATTCGGGGATCCTGCGGGCATATCGAGCCGCGTATAGCATATTCGCTTGATAATTTGGACATCTGCAGATCTCATACGCCGGGATAACTCGTATATCGTATTGAATTGATAACTCACGTATTTGAATAACATAACGTCGTTGATAACTCGCGTATAGAATGGAACCGTGCAGATCGCCTTGACAATTCGCATAAGTGCGTCCACTCGGAGCTCAACCTCATTCTGCACAACGGCTTGGTCGCAATAGCTAATAGGAAATTGATCAGTATTCCCTTCAACAACCCTGGACCTGAAATTTATCCTCCCAGAGGTTGATTTCCACGTGAAATGGGGAGTACTGGTGGTGCTGCATTTAGTGGAGACGTAGTGTGGCATCGACCATTAATTCATAATTGTTGATGGGAGACGACGGCGTAATGGATTCTGCAACTATGGCTCGATTTAGCTGCCGAGAAAAGGTGTACAATTCAAAGGAGTCATAGATTACTGTCGCAGTCCCAAACAGATTTCTTCACCTGTTGCTGCTCCTCTTTACAATTCGAATTGTGATTCAGCCATTTTTTCAGGCAAATCCTGAATTGGGTTTTTAACTCCAACCACATAACGATGTCCACCAAGACTCGCACTTCTTCGATGAATGATCGATAATCTGCCCTGTTTCTCTCCCTTGCAGCTCTTCATTCCTGAATTGGGCTTTTTAACTCCAACCACATAACGACTCGCACTTCTTCGATGAATGATCGACCGTGTTTCTCTCCCTTGCAGCTCATCATTCCTGATAGTCCCTTGGGGTGCGATTCTTATACAGGTTTGTGACTCGATGAGGGAGCTTCTTAGATGATATGATCTTTATGCCTGTCGGTATTCCCCGTTCCCACTGGCCGATTTCACATGTTCAATGTGATGCTACAGCCATTTACCTGTTTCTGGAGGAAGCGTGTTCAGGAAGTTACCCTGTACTTCATTAATACTATTTGAAGACGCCCAAATCGCCTTGCCACCAGAGGTTGCATCAAGGAACCCTAACCCAATTGTCCAAGCCCTAATTCAAATATTTAAGAGTGTAATTTGAAAATGCCAGACTCACCTTGCCGGCAGAGGTTGCATACCGGAACCCTATCCCAATTGTCCAAACACTAATTCAAATATGTAACAGTGTAATTTGAAGACGCCCTACTCGCCTTGCCACCAGAGGTCGCATAACGGAACCCTAACCCAATTGTCCAAACCCTAATTCAAATATGTAACAGTGTAAGTTTTTTTTCCCATCTCTAACATCGGTATACCCGGCTGGACACTTTAACATGTTGACACTACACGAAGAAGGGCCAATTGTCCAAACCCTAATTCAAATATGTAACAGTGTAATTTTTTTTTTCCTATCTCTAACATCGGTATACCCGGCCGGACACTTTAACATGTTGACACTACACGAAGAAGAAGGGTGAATTGTTCAAACCCTAATTCAAATATGTAATAGTGTAATTTTTTTTTTCCTGTTGGAATTTTTGATAATTCCAAAACAATATGGAGAGAATAATACTCCCCTTGTAACACAGAGAATAAATGACAGAGATTTGCAGAAAAAAAGTTTACTTTCTATTTCATTAACAGATCTAAAAACTATTACAAAATGTCTTCCTCAGTGGACGGATTCACTAAAATATGATCAAGACTGGTACAGACGCAGTGCTCTCAAAAACTTCTCTCTGTCTCTCAAAACAAAATTGAAACACACCGTTCTATTCAAAACTATGCAACTCTGTTTTTCTTTCACTGCTGTGTATTTTTCGCACTGTTGTGCATACCAATACAATTCACACTTACCACTACGGGGCTTTTTACTTTTTATATATGGCGCAGCGGAAAAACAAAAACATAAAACAAATTACAAGGGAATACATTGTCGAACATAAAAACTTAACATAAGCGCGACGTACGAGTGGGGACCACTTCGCAGTCGGCAATCGGCGATCAGCGGATCGGCTTGACAAACAAAAAACACGCAATGTGACAATTGCGATTTGCGATTGGCGACATTGCGATTGGTGAGACAATCGCAATCGAAAATCGGCGGAACAAAAGAAACTTGGCGGAATGGTTTAACAAGCAAGCGCGATGTTGTGATTGCGATTGTGCAATCGTGCGATTGCACGATTGCGATTGCATCGCAAACAACGGACAGAATATATCATATGGCGGAGAAACACATATGTGATATTGCGATTGCGATCGCATCACGACTTTTCAATCGGCAGATAATATATGTGACATGCGACTGTAATTACGATTGTGGTGGGACCACATCGCATCACATCGTGATACTCTTTTAACTGTGGAACATTGTGGTACTCCGTTCCTTTGTGATTGCGCTGATCGCATCCCATCGGAACAATCCATATCAACAAGACACTACAAGTAGAACTTGCAATTGCGATCAAGCGCCGATGGTGGGGACCACCATCACGTGCCTTTTTCACAACTTAAAGAAAAAACTTCGCTGTTTAAATATATTTTCATCAATTTGGTTGTTGAGGGCTGAAAATCCTGAAATGATTGTTTTCTCCGTAAAATTGTTCTTCCGTGTTTGGAACCATGAAAGTCTTCGTCCTTGTGCAAAAACGTCTATGCCCATTCTAACATTAACTTCTCCTCTGCAAACTCGGCTGCGGCCATAAACAATTAAATTCTTCCTTACGATTTTCCCATTCTTCTTTAATACACGGTGCTGTGCACTCAATCTCTCCTGCTGCTGCCTCTGTACTTTGTTTCTTCCTGCTCTCAAGGCACGCAGATGACTTTAATATTTCAACACTCCCCCTTAAAGTTAGCTGCTGGGTTATCTGTCATACCCAAGCATTTTCTTAAAAATTCAAAGGTCTTTTGCCCCAATGGCTTTGTTAAAATATCTACATATTGCTCCTCTGTTCTACAATACTGTAAAACAATTTCTCCATTGGTCACTAATTCTCTGATGTAGTGATACTTGGCATCAATGTGTTTCGTTCTCTTGTGAAACACTGAATTCTTTGACAGTGCAATAGCTGAGCTATTGTCACAATAAATGACTGTCCCTTTTACCTGTTCTTGGCATAAGCTTCTCACCATCTTTCTCATCCAAACTTCTTGACACGCTGCTGCTGTAGCTGCCACATACTCTACCTCTGTTGTAGATAATGCGACAATCGGCTGTTTCTTAGAAGCCCATGAAATGGCTCTTGAACCCATATGAAAAACATAACCGAAAGTGCTCTTCCGATCATCTACACTTGCAGCCCAATCACTGTCAGTGTATCCAACTAATTCTGAATTTTCTGAAGCAGTATATAAAATACCAAATCTTTTGGTTCCTTTAACATACGTCAGAATTCTCTTTGATGCTTGCCAATGTGCTTCTTTTGGCTTCTCCATGAATCTGGAAATCAAACTAACATCATGCATAATATCTGGCCTAGTTGCAGTCAAATACATGAGGCTGCCAACTATGTTTTTATACAAACTTGGATCAAAATCCTTGCTGCTGTCATTTTTAATTAATTTCAATCCCATTACTGTGGGAGTAATTGTAGCTTTTCACTCCTGCATATTAAATCTTTCTAAAACTTGATTCACATACTTTGCTTGAGATATAAAGATACCTTTTTCACTTTTCTGTACTTCTATTCCTAAGAAGTATCTCAACAAACCCATATCAGTCATTTCAAATTCCTCTTTCATGATTGTTTTAAAATTTTCACTGAGATAATCATCATTGCCAGTGAATATTACATCATCAACATATAACACAACAATGAGCACTCTACCATCCTTTTCTTTGATGTACAACGTGGGTTCTCCGTCACATTTCTCAAACCCATTTTCCAGTAGATAGGAGTCTATCCTACTGTACCATGCTCTCGGTGCTTGTTTCAGCCCATAAAGAGCTTTCTTCAATCTGTAGACTTTATGCTCTTGGTCTTTCTTCTCATAGCCCAGAGGTTATTCCACATTTACCTCTTCCATTAAATCTCCATTTAAAAATGCGAATTTTACATCCATCTGGTATACTTTCCATTTGTTTTGTGCTGCTATGGATAGCACTGCTCTCACGGTTTCCATTCTTGCAACTGGTGCAAAAGTTTCCTCATAGTCTCTTCCATGCTTCTGCTTATATCCCTTGACAACAAGTCTGGCCTTGTGTCTTTCTACCTTTCCTTCAACATTACTCTTGGTCTTATAGACCCATTTTACTCCGATGACTTCTTTACCTTTTGGGAGGTCAACCAACTCCCATGTCTTGTTCTTCTCTATGGCATTAATTTCTTCATCCATAGCTTCTATCCATTTCCTATCTTTTATTGCATCTTAAAAATGAATAGGATTATCAACTTGACAGTACAAAGAAAATAAGGAATTCATACCTTCATTTGCCGCTTCCTGTTCATAAATTTCATTAATATTTCTGAACTTTGTTCCTCTTTCATTTGGTGTAGTCGTACTTGATGAAGTACTTGAATCTGCTCCATGTGCTGTGCTTGGCGATGCACTCCCGTTTCTTCTCAAGGGTGTTCTCGCTGCTACTTGAGGTGTCCCTTGCTGTCCTTGTGTTGGTGGAGGTTGTGCTACCGATGAGTTGTTAATTTCAATCACATCTTCCTCATCTTCATCATGAGATAAACAGCTTTTAACATTAACTGTTTTCTCAATGCTTCCATCCTATGCTTCCTCTTCAATGAACTACACATCTCTGCTTATCACAAACTTCTTTGTGGATGGGTTATACAATCTGTATCCTTTGGAATCTTCAAAATATCCAAGGAAGATACACTTCTCCCCCTTACTATCCAACTTCTTTCCCAACTTATCTGGAATGTGTGCATAAGCCACACATCCAAAAATTCTCATGTGGGTGACTCCCTGTTTTTTGCCACTCTACGCTTCTTCTGGAACTTTGTTCATCACAACTTTTGTAGGGCATATATTTAAAATATACACAGTATAGTTTTTTGCTTCTGCCCAGTACTCATTCAGCAAGTTTTTTGCCTTCAGCATACTTCTCACCATTTCCATTATGGTTCGATTCTTCCTTTCAACAACTCCATTATGTTGCGATGTGTACCTTGTGGTGAATTGTTTGTGTATTTCGTTCTCTCTGCAGAAATGCAGAAATTCCTTTGAGATATATTCTCCTCCTCTGTCAGTTCTGAGAACTTTGATATACAGCCCGCTCTGTTTCTCTACAAGAGCTTTAAAATGGAAAAATTTCTGAAAGACTTCACTCTTATATTTTAAGAAATAAACCCACACTTTTCTTGTGAAATCATCTATGAAGGTCAGCATGTAATTGCTGCCTGAAACTGATGCTGTTTGCATCGGCCCACATAAATATGAATGAATGATCTCTAAGGGTGCTTTTTCCCTTATGCTTTTTCCTAATGGAAAATTTTCTCTGTGTTGCTTTCCCAAGATGCAACCTTCACATAGGCTGTCAAGCTTCTCAATCAATGGTAAACCTCTTACCATTCCTTTTCTGTGCAACAAATTTAATCCTTCAAAATTGATATGTCCAAATCTTAGGTGCCATAACCAATTTTCATCTTTCTCTTCCTTTTGAAAAACTTCTTGTGTTACAGCTGCTACACTCTTCCCTTTTCCTTTCAAGTCAGTGTTGAGCTTGAGCGGAAACATTCTATTGCTGGTCATTTGTATTTCAGCATTGATTTTCTTGCTTGGAGGTATATCCTTTATGGTGCACACATCATCCTTGAAAATTACATTGTAACCTTTGTTTATGAGCTGCCCAACGCTCAAAAGATTACACTTCAAACCAGGAACATAATACACATCTGGAACAAATTTTTGCTCACCATTTCTTGCTTGAATACTAACTCTGCCTTTTCCTTTTACAGAGATCTTAGTATCAGTCCCTGTGGTTACTTCTGATTTAACCTCTTCATCTAGATTGGCAAACATTGCTCTGTTTCCAGTCATGTGATTACTACATCCTGAATCTAAGAACCAAACATCATCTTCTCTATCTTGTGCTACATCACATGTTAACAACACATTACTTGGGTTCTTTTCTTCTTTTGCTACATTTTCATTCTGCCTATTTTTCATGTCATTTTTCTTCTTTCTACATTCATTGGCATAGTGCCCATATTTCTTGCAATAATGACATTAGACATTGGATTTTTCATACCTTTGTCCATGCGCATGCTGGTGTCCACTTTGTTGGCTATTGCAATGACCGTGGCTCTGATTTTGACTGTTGCTCCTTCCATGTGAATGTGAAGGGTTGTTTTTAGTATGAATTCTTCGTCGAAGTGTACGAAAAAGAACCACTTTAGCTACGCATAACTATTAGCCCTAACAACAAAGTGTTTGCCAATATCTTCGGATACGATTAGTTAGACAAGAAAATAGTACACACCAAAACACGAGATCTATGTATGGAAAGACATTAAGCGATAAAATAAAGGGTTTGCTCCATGCATCCAACAGAAAAGACAAGAACACGATTTTTCGAAAGAATTTTATATTACAGGGCACCTGGGAGGAAAACAAGAAGGTGTATCCAGATCTCCTCAATGGGATGGGTTCTTTGTAATCCTCAGCACTTCAGATCTAAGCTTTCTCTCTCTTGTAGATGTAGAAAACCCAATGTAGAAGATAGAGCTCAATGGGAGCAAATGATAGAGATGAGACCAAGTGTATAGATCCAGAGTGATCTAATAGGCAACAAAAGGTGAAAAATGATGGGGAAAACCCTCCTATTTATAACAAAATATTGGGTCATTCTAGATCTTGGTGCATGATTAAAATAATGTTAACCAAATCTAGATCCACCTTTTATGGAATACTTTATTATATTTGTTGGAGGGAAAGGGTGTTTGACTTGGGTCAAATCCCTTGATTAGTGAAAAATAAATAAATAAATGATTTATTTATATTTTTAAGGAAGTGGTTGGAAGATAATCAAATAAATAGTGATTTATTTGATTATTGGTGGGTGATTTGGTCATATTTAACAAGGAATATTATCTAAATAAGATTAAATAATTATTCCTAGAAAATAATAAGATAAATAAGGGTTTATCTCATTAATTTCTTTGATTTTGGGTTAAACATGACTGGGAATAATAATTAAATTATGGTTTAATTAATTATTCCATGAGGAAAATCAAACAAATATGGGTTTGTTTAATATTTCCTTTTGGGGTTTCCTGTTTTACATAGTGAAAGCGGTTTTACTTAGGGTAAAGCTGGTCTTACATGGTGTACTTGGGTCCATCTAATGATAATAAGTTAGATGACCAAAAAATGGTGTAACAGATTGCCCCCCAGCGTGCGAGTGTCAAGAGCAAATCGTATGACCGAAGTACGTTGTAAGAACACAATCACTAGACAACAAAAGGGGTGTCAGAGAGAGAAATGTGAGGTAGATAGTGTGCTGAAGGACTAGACCCTAAGGAGACGAGACTCGCAGGTGCAACAAGTCTCTTTTTATGAGAGGGTACCTGTGCTGAAGGCGGCGGGGGAGGCATACCTATGCCCGCCGGGACAAAGTACAAAAGAATAGTGTGTCCAGTAAACAAGGGACCGAACCATAAAGTACAGCTGGCATAATCATGAGCCAGATAAAAATACAATGAGGAATCCCATATACATGCTGTGCCTGGGATAACAGCCAGGACTTGTACAATAATATCTGAGTACATGAGATACAAATACAACCCGAATGCCCCCTGCAAGTGGGGAAGGGCTCACAAAATCTGACTGATACATGCAAATCAAAGAGGCGCTGCAAGTGGCTATGGCCAACATCATCAAATATCTGGAGCTGCATCGAAGGCTGCGAAGAAGAGGTCATCTGGACATGTGGGGGGCTACCTGCAGGGCCACCCCCTCATGAGGGTTGAAACATCTCACACACGCCCAGGAATCATCAAGAGCTGCTGCTGGATCACTGGACCATCAAGTATATGAATCTCGATCATGCTGAAAAGAGCTGGAGAAACAATCAAGCCAAAGGGAAAGGAGGTATCCCTTTGCCTGATCCAAGGCACCGAACAAGAGTGGAAGCTGGAACCAAGGTACACCACCCTCTAGACCTGGCTTCTGGAATGAAAGAGCTGATGTCGACAGAAGGAGGTCCGCCATAGTTGAGACAATGAGAGACCCTCAACTAAGGCACGAGAGAAAAAAGTAGAGCGACGGACAGACTGACACTAATGATGATGGTGAAATGGAAAAGACTGAGTAGCGAATGGACGACTTCCCTTGTTAGAGCATAAAGGGCATGAATGACATGGCAGCGACTGACACAATATCGTAAGGGATTGGGGACAGTGGGACTGAAGGTCATAATATGCGACACAAGAGGGAGACCAAGCAATGAAGGATGGAGGGCTATAGGAGGGTACAAAGGTACTCGGGATAGACTCCATGAATGTGATGATGACTCAACTGGGATGCTCTAAACAAGGGCAACTCGATGGTGCTGCCACACAGTAAAAGGCTCAATGGGGGACCATAAAAACATGAGTCCAAGGTGGGGACTCATGACGAAAATCATCACGAACATGGACAAGTAAGTGGGCAAAATGGTGCCCCAAGTACAAGCGTCGTAAGTGAGGAAATTCGATTTTGAGGAGGGGTAAAGTGACCCTTCTTGGACAAAATGTGTCCTGGTGGAGTATCAGATCTCAAAAAACTAACAGATACCCATTTGAGGGCTCGGTGAGAGCTTTCCAACGGTGCAGACGGTTCGTCAAACGGGGCTACGGTGTGGTCACAGCAGTCGAAAGAAGAAACATGGGTTCTCTTTTAATAAGGCAGTTTTCCCTCCAAAATCACTCATTTGCTATTGTTGCTGTGGTGAATGTAGAGAGGAGAGAAAGCCCTAAATCTTGTGGTGAACGTAGCGGACAAACCGACCGTTGGAATCGCGATCCGTCAGTTGCAGGTAAGAGGTCTAACTTTTCTCTTGCATTTTGATGGATTACATTGTCAGTTTAGGGCCCAGAAATCCAGGAACAGCCCCTCCTTCATCTCTACGGTCGGGTCGCACTTTTTGGGGCAAAAAGTGCGACCTAGGACGCAGGTATCAGGGCAAAAAGTGCGACCTGGTCCAGAAAAGAGCAGAAAACTGCGACCTGGGAGATGAGGGGGTTTTGGTGCTGTTTTATGGCTGGAAGTTGGGTTTGGTGGTTGGTTATGGTTTTCCCGATCTGTATGCTGACAAAAATGATGTGTTTGTGCAGGTATGGCAGAGTTACGGGTCAAATAGAGAGAGAGAGATCTGGGGACACTACGGACAGAGATCCAGGCGGATCAGGGCGTTCACCATGTATTGGCCAGATTTGGGGTTCTCAAGTTCTTGGAGAACCCTTTGATGAGAGCAGGGGAACTGTTACTGGCCCGGATTATCAGTTACAGGGATCCAGATCAGGAGATCTTTGTAGTGCAGGGGCACAGGATCGAGCTGACGGTCCAGGACGTGTACTTCCTGACTGGTCTCCCGCCACTGGGGATGGTGGGAAACACACAGTCAGTGTTGCCGTGGGGGCGGCATATCATGGAGTTCGTGGAACGCCATTGTCGACCGGGTCTCCAAGTCAAGGGGACTCGAATACCGATCGGGGATCTAGAGAGGCTAGAAACCTGTGCAGTGGCCGCAGCTGTGCTGCGAATCCTGGGCATCCAGGCATTCCATCACATCACTGGGGGGCAGATGATGATAGTGGAAAGTGTGTTGGGAGGGACCTACTATGGGTGGGCCCAGATGTTGTTGGTGTCGCTAAAGCGACAGTTGTCACTATGCAGGCGGCAGGTGAACCATGAATGCTCATATGGGACTTTGTTGTGCGCCTTCTTCTTTGAGAAGATCCCGACCTTGAGGCCTCATGTACAGCTTCCAGATGGGGGCCCGAGAGAGCCCAGGATGCGCCGTTGGGGACGGCTACTGTGCAGAGGAGGAGGAGGGGTGGTCGGGCGAGTGTTTCGACCGGAGTTTTTTGCCCATTGGGATCAGATGCCTTTGTACATAGACGACTATCCCTATAGTGGGATGAGCTACTGTGGAGATCCGGATCTGCCACTTCCGCTTGGTCGAGTCTGGGGGCCCGATGGTAAGTGACAGATTGCTATTCTTGTGTGGGCATGTTAAAGTTTTTGAATAGTAATTGATGGTACTGATTCATGTACTTTTGGTATGCAGATATAGCACCGGTAAAACCAGCCAGATATATGGGACGACCGGCAGCGTCTGGAGCTACAGGTCCAAGTGGGTCGAGAAC
>CM076581.1:268382948-268644858 GCA_034641835.2 Pinus albicaulis
AATGATGGAGGATCAAAGTCAACCAAAAGTATAGATCCTGAGTGTTCTTTAGGCAACAAAAGGTAGTGGGTGAATGGAAAAACCCTTCTATTTATAACAAAATATTGAGTTACTCTAGATATTGGTGCATAGTTAAAATATTATATACCAAATCTAGATCCAACTTTTATGGAATATTTCATTATATTTGTTGGAGGGAAAAAGGATTTGAATTTGGTCAAATCCCTTTATTCTTAAATAATAAATAAATAAATGATTTATTTATTATTTTAAGGATGTGGTTGAGTAATAATTAAATAAACAGTGTTTTATTCAATTATTTATAAATGATTTAGTCAAGTTTAACAAGGAATATTATTTAAATAAGGTTTAAATAATTATTCCTAGAAAATAATAAGGTAAATAATGATTTATCTAATTAATTGTCCTATTTTGGGTTAAATATGAACATGAATATTAATTAAAATATTTTTTAACTAATTATTCCATAAGGAAAATCAAACAAATATGGATTTATTCAATATTTCCTCATGGGGTTTCCTGTTTAGACGATAAACAACTTAATAAATTAAGGATTACTAAGTTATTTTTGATATTGAAATCAATTTTACTTACGGTAAAATTGGTCTTACATGGTTTACTTTGGTCCATCTAATAGTAACAAGTTAGATGACCAAAAATTGGTTTAAAACATTATTCCCTTACAACATTAGATGCATTTTAATATATTAGGTTGTAGATACATTGTGTATTCATTTACGAATAGAAATATGAGGAGAGCCATATGTCATCATTGTCATAATACATGCTTATAACCAACATAATAACAATATAAATATCAAGGATACATCAACCATAAAATCCAAATATAAAACATTACATTTCCACATAAAATGTCAAGGAGATAACCTCTTATTAATGAATGCAAAATCCAAGCCCGAATGGCAATACCACATTCCACCTGACCATAGATTGACTGAACCAAATATCTCTTTAGACAATCAACCTCGTCCCATATTCCAAGCATGAATATGGGACTCATACCAAGATAACCAACCAGGGAATCCCGAGGCTAAAATACCTCACCCTCATCAATAGAAATCAAGCTTTATCGTAATTGTTGGAATGGGGCTCCTGAAGCTGTGAATTTTGTATATTTCTGGTGAAATTTGTATATTTTTGTATTAATTAGTCTAACACGGGGGTTATAGGGTGGTTCAAAGCCCCGAACGCATTTTAATGGGTCAAAGGGTAGACCTAAAGTCCAAAAACCATAGTTTGCGGACCACGGGATAGTGTAGGCTATATCAATATAAGTAGATGACTAGTTGGAGTCTAGAGGTAAGCATGAATTAAGGTTGATGCTACGTGTGAATTGCTAGATCTTTTTTGGGTTGTTTTGGGTAACAAATCCTATTGGTTATGTGCATGGAGATCCTCAGTCCTACTGTGCGCGGACCCCGCTAGGCAGTGTACATGGACTGGTTTTGGTTGTAAGTGTATATGAATGTTAATGAATGCAAAGTATTATTAAAGTATCTATGTGTTATCTGGATCGGTGTTGTTTACTGCAGAAGCATATCTGTGATGGTTATTTAGCTGCGAATATCTCTGTGTTTTTGCATAAGTGTATCTTTAAATGCTCTATGATGGTATTTGTCTAAGCTGCGAATAGTTTTGTGCTATCTGTTTATGCTACGAATGTGCCTATAGCTGCGTTTATGATATTATGTGTTGGTAATTATTGATACGCATGTGGATGCAAAGGTATTGATTAAATCTATGAATGGGAATAGCTATGTTATGGTTAATAAATGATTATACTGATAAAATCCTATGAATAGACTTACTCTGTGCGAATCCAATAAGTTGAGAACATAGATTAGCCTCGAATTACGTACTCTCTCTCAGGGTGAAGAAACCTGGTTCCAACACCCTCCCATATTGCTTCAGGTGAGACTTTGTCCCACGCAAGTAGGTCATTTCCGAAACGGCCAGTAGTATAGGGTTTTTTTGGAAAACCTTAGCCTCCAAAACTGGGTCAGGACCCCTCAAGCCAACAGATGGTTTCGTTGCTAGGACCGGGAGGATTTTGAGAGAGAGATTAGGTAATTCCAAGGGAACATTGGAGACCTGAGAAGCTATAAATCAAAGACTCATTCGAAAGACAGATTCAAGAATTTTATGTAAAAGAGAATCACAGCGCAAAGTTGAAAATTGAGAAGTGGAAAAATAAGTACATTTTTACTGAAATATATGAAATTTTCTTTGTAACCTTAGCACATGAGCTACAGGAGTGGCTAGCCAGGCTCGTAGATTTCCAGACGTGCTAGAAGGATGAGAAAGTAATGCAGTGGACACCAGAATTGATTCAACATATCGAAAGTACTGACAATACGATCACCCATACTGTAGATCACTGGGTAGGTAGCGTGCTGGGCGGGTTCGTGATAGAATTTGTAGTCGACCAGTTCGTGTCCTACTCTGAGGTAGAGAGGAGGTTCTTCAAGGGTTTCCGGGGTAAGTTCTTGAAAACATTGCCTTTGTTAATCAAAATATTATTGTACGAAAAGGGCATTCTGTGCAGCCACACCAAGTGAACGACCCCTGATCTGAGTGAGAGCACAACAAAACGTGGTAAGTACTACCGAACTAATCAAGAAGGAGATAGATCTGTCTATAATCCATTAAGATAATTGGATGCACATAGCCCTCTAGCTACACCACCTTCAAGTCAGCAAAGGGGTAAGAACTCACCCATACCTCTACCACCACTAGAAGACGATATGGCCTCACACATGAAGCTACCTACCTTCAAGGGCGTAAGGGATGAAGATATGGACCAATTTTGGTTTATCGCAAAATCAGTATGGGTTGCGCAAAATGTGGCTTTTGACTCTGTAAAGAGGGTGTAGCTATCGCTTGCCTTTGAAGGAAGGGCCTTGGATTGGTATATGGGGTATGTAGGAGAGCACACTGATCCATCTATTCAAGAGATTAAGATAGCGTTAAAACAATCGTTTTGAAAGCCTAAGTCCTACTCTCAAATAGTGGTCGACTTGAAAGACTTTAGAAATGGACCCACTGAATCGATATGGGAAGCTAATCAGCGGTTGAAAAAGGTTATCAGAGATGGGGAATTCCATTATGATGATAGGAAGCATAAGGAATGGTTTATCGCTATGCTGCTACCTCACCTGCGCGGACCTATGGGACAGTAGTCAATTGCAAGGAAAGAGAAGGCTTTGGAGATTGCTATGAAACTAGAGACTGCACCGAGGGATGATGCTCAGTTTCAGGTACAGCTGTTATAGGTCAAAATAACTCATCATTAGCTTAGAGGAGAAGACAAATATGGAAGGAATACAAATACCTAAATTAAACCTATTTCTTCCAAGGTAACGCCTCTCTATAACAACACAAGAGCATTATAACGCAGTTGATCAGTGAATGGGCCACGTTAGTGGCTAGGGCAACGCTTTGTTTACACTAGAGGGAAGTGTTACCCATGTTTTAAGTTTGAAATGGGAAAAACCTGCAGACAATGATTCGAATCTCCAGCTTTTTCTCACAAGAGAGTCAGTACAAAAAGGAAACTGCAAAGCACTGATATCTTATTGGGCATTGCCATAAACAACTGAACTCTCGAAGAGGCAAAAGCATAGAGGTTAGAGAAACATCTTGGTTTTTTCCTAATCAGAACTGGTAGAAAGAGAACGACAATGATTTCTCTCTCCATCTCCTATAAAATGGAGTTGAAGGCTCTTTGTTCAAGGTCGAAGGATTGCTAAAGTTTTGCATACTTGTGAAGTAGAGATCATTGTTGTAGTGTGAAGGTCAAGGTTCAAAGAGGTTCATTGAGAACTTTTTGATCGAGACATCACCACTTTGAGAGATAGAGAGATTGGAAGGCTGAGGAGGGCTTGGTGCAACCGATGGTTGTAATCCTCCTTTTTCATAAATCAATAGAACTGTATCTGTTTTGTCCATTCTATGCGTTGATATCGTCATTATTGTTTAATCACTTATATATAATGAGATGAATGGCTTAGATGTGTATAGTTTAAATGTTTATTATATATTGGCTTAATTGATAGGATATATGTTATGTTAGAAATTACACGGGTGCTTTGATTGATTGCAGGATCAAGATTTGGAGCCGGTGAAGAAGAACTCTTGCTTCGCTGCCTAGTGCTCTCCAAGCGACTCCAAGATCATTAAAGAGGTAATTTTCTATCTCATTCTATCAAGTTGTTTTAAGTTAATATGAACATGTATATGCCATCTTTATGAACTATACAGCTAATCTTACTATCTGCCTCGGGCACCGGAAATCCCTGAGAGGGATATACGTTAACCAACAACCCAAGCATTTTACCCTACAACAGAATTGGTGACTCCGCTGGGGAATTTCCCCATAGTTTCCGAACTATTTCTTCCCTCCTTTCTTCTTTCCTCTGTTCACAGACCCTTCTGACAAGTTTTGATGCCCAATAGACATATCAAAAGCTCGTAGAATTCAATCCTATTTCTGTTTGACCATCTGAAGAACTTTACCCTGGCTAACGCTACCTCTGTAGGTTTTCCAGTGCGTTATAACATTTTCTTTGCTTAAATACATTGTGTTAGTCTCTGAATTAACGCTATCTTTACTCAGAGACAGTGAGTTACTCAGCCAAAACTTGTTGTTCACTACTGTGATTGTGTTTTAGTTGCAGAGTTTTTTGGCCATCAGTATCTCTCCTTGACTAAATCCCTGTGATTTTCTACTAGGCTGGCATTTCTATTTGTTACTCTTGTTTGAAAATTCAGTGTCAAAAGCATTTACTTTTTAGAGAAGAATTTTTTTTTTAATTATTTTTTTGCATCTAGCTGAGTTTATTCTGAAATTTTCAGTTCATAGACTGTTAAGAAGAGGTAGATAGAAGTCTGAATCTTTAAAGTTGAACTGTGCTATTTGAATGTTAGTGCATGGATGTTGAAAAGAAACCTCTCCTTGTAGAAAAACTCTTCATAGAATTGAATATTTAGAACATATTTTGCATGGTTTCTTGAGTCAGAGTCTCATTACATTCCATACGTCCAATCCCCCTCCACAAGACTAATAATCAAGTACACTAAGAATCAAGCGATAATAAAATCAATCACATTACTCTTTTTTTGAGCTCACACAAACAGTAGTTCAGGCTAGGATCTTGGGTTAGGAAAGTGAGAAAATCACCCAAGATCTCAAAACTTGAAACTAGAGTCATTAAGGAGCGAAATCCTACTGCACTCATATTATCGGGACCGTTCCTTTACTGAAGCTCAGCTCGAGACAACACTTGGGTGCACAAGAAGGTAGACCGCCTTCGATTGCATCCGGTGGGTGTGTTATATATTTGGGTTCCCTTCGGGGATGTCAAAAATAGATCTGGGATCTAGGTATTCTGCCCATATAGCACACTGTCCTTGACCATGAACCCCCCTGATGATGTCTGTGATTTGAGGTATCTTTAGTGGCCATACTTTTTAGGGACTTACACAAGGTGACTGGGACGGGCTGTCCTAGTACCTGAAACAGATGGACCCACTCTGTCTTCGGTCTTTATGACGGTACTCGTCTTCATGAGAGTGCTTACACCTATTGTCTGAGGTTCGGGCGAAGCTCTAGAGTGACCGTAACTGTACTTTTGACCAACCCTCTCTGTATACTATTGTGATACTGGATTTCATCACCAGCGAACGTTAGTACTCAGACAGGGCACCCTATTCTGGCTGCTTGTTGATTCATTTTAGAGAGTCCTTTTTTCTTTTTTAGGTGTGTGGTTACTGTCATTGAGACTTCATAATACATCACAATTAAAATTTGTTAAAAATAAACAGGTCACCGTGGCGTCCTCTGACCCATGCCATCTGTCTCGATGACAGCAAGGTCTACCTCCTCTAACTATTGAGGAAGAACTGAACCTTAGTGAACCCATGCCTTCTACGGAAGAGTAGTCTCCACTTACTAATCTTGATTTTCACATAGCCTCATATCATACAGAATTTCTGGAGGACCCTTTCACAGAAGCGGTTGTACCTAATTAAAATCCTCCACTCACTGATCCGTTAGAACCTGTGATAGTTCAGATTCCACCATGCCAAGATATGTCTTCGGCCGCACAAACATCCATTTCACCACCAGCATCCACAGGGTCGATGCCAATGGCAACCATCATAGGTTCACCACCATCCTCCCCGCCGGTGGTCAGTTCTATACCATTACTTGGTAACCCCGGTAGTCAACATATACCTAATCCCAACCCGATGATCATCACAACTGTCAGTAGCTCGTTGAATCCTTCGGGATCTACTCCTACCGTGACCACGTTGGGACCCACGGTTGCTCCGCCCACGAGTATGACTACTTCGGTGCCTTTTAGCAAACCTTTCGGTTGGAACCCTCTGTTGAGTTCAAACCCCTTGGCCACTATACCAGGGGGCAGTGTCACCAGCACGTAGGTAGCAGGGAAAATTTCACTTCCTCTGCAATCCTTAGGACAAATAGGACAACCTATTGTTAATACTATTCTCTTAAGTGGTTCAAATATAGGTGTAGGGTCTATGTCATTGCCAAACTATGCAAGTAGTAGCATGCCTCTGGGAAACTCTATTGCATCCATTTGGACTAACCAACCCCAAGCTCCATCTAGAATGGGAGGGCACTTTTATACTGGGGGCAACCAACCATTCGCCCTGCAATACAACATGCCCTATGGATAGCAACCGTATGTCCCTACTCCTCCACCTATAGGAAATTTTTACCAAAGACCTACTTATCCTCCTGGTAACACATTGATGGGTGGACCCTATGGTCTAAGTAGTTAGCCCATACTGCCTTGGTTAGATTTGGGGGAAAATCCACAATTGCCATTTTTGGCAGCTTTAGACATCCCCGATATCCATAAACTAACTAACGATCCCATCAATCACAACCCGCTTTGGCCTCCAGTACCGCATAAGATTCCTTCTGACATCCCGAAGTTCGACGGGACACAAGGGGACGGCCCAGCCACACACATCACTCCCTTTCATCTATGGTCTATATCCAATTCCATGGTGGATGATAGTGTCTGGCTTCGAATGTTTCCTCACATGTTTACAGGCAATGCTTCCAAGTGGCACATTGAATTGCCACGTGCTGCCATCAATACGTTTGGTAATTTAGCGATGGATTTTTTAAAGAAATTCCAATTACCAATTAGATTTGAAACCAGAACAGAACTGTTAACCTCGCTGCACCAAGACACCCCCACCCACATCTCCGATCACATTCATGAATGGAGACGTAGGAGCAGGCTAGTCAAAGTGCCAATTCTGGATCATCTCTTAGCCAATTGGTTTTGCAAGTCTCTCTTACCCCACATCTCTAAAGACATTGGCCTTTTAGGTGCGGTTACAGAATATCAATGCATTCATCATGCCCAGCATTTGGATTTAATATATTTACAATCTAGCATGCTATATGATTTTCTCCCCCATGCCCCTGGTAACCCAAATCCTTCGGCTACTCAGAAAAATGGAGCTCATGCCAACGGTCTCGTTGGCACGATCTCTGGCGTAGCCACAAAGCAGTCTCGGGGGCAAGCCTCCCAGCCATCTTCAGCTGCCACCGCCCCTCACCAAACGACTACTCTTCCCACCGTTAAGGTAAATTCTGTGAAAACCTCACAAAATCCTAGCGGGAAAAATAAAAAGAACAAGAAAAAGTCATCTTATTCGGAAGAGCAGTGGGATAATCAAAATAACCCTAATAAGAAAAACGCTACCAAAAATGACAAAGGGAAGGATCAACCATGAAATTTCCTTGCAAGATCTGTGCGGAGGACCACTTGACATACACATGTCCTCTGTTGCAGGAACGCACCGATTTTATTTCCAACAAGGATTCTGGGCGAGCACCTGTCGTTCTTCATAATCCTTTCCCTAATCAACAGCAGCAACATCAACACATGGTTGACAATCCACCACAACCCCATCAACGGGGAAATGGTGGTTCATATCCTTCCAGCGAAGGACCATCTGCCATTTATGGCATTGAGAGTGTTGAACTTCAAACTCGAGCCAAGCTTTATGGAAATCCTACCATAGATGCTCAAGAACCTGGTACTAGTTCCAATCCACCGTCGCCCAACGATTTTCATATCGAATGGCCTACTGCTGACCCTGTGATTCGTCCCCCCAAAGGGACACTTTGACGCATGACTCATAACACCTCTGCACGTGCAACCCAAAACTACAACATTGTAGAAGATTTGGCGCAGGCACCGTCAGCTATGTCTGCTCTCGAAGTATTACAAACCTGTCTAGCACAAAGGAAAGCCTTGCTTTCGGCCATTGGTGGAATAGACCCCCAGTATTCCATGCTAGCTATCTTTGATATGGAAAATTCTAAACCTCGCCTTTTGCACCAACTCACATTCCAAGTGCAGGTTGTGTCGAAAGGGAGACCAATCCATCGCACTATCATAGAGGAAGGTGCTTCGACCTGCATTATGTCACAAGCTTGCTAGCTCAATTTAGGTTCTCCCACCTTAACACTGCCGTCAAATTCCCTCAAAGCTTTCGATGGCCACATATTCCTCCCAAAAGGTTACCTTGCTAGCTTTCCCATCACTCTCAGTGGAAAAATGGTAAACGTGGACGTTGAAGTCGTAGAATGCCATCTCGACTATAATCTATTGCTTGGTCGTAGTTGGTCTTATGCCATGACCGCCATTGTGTCTTCGGTCTTCTGACTCATCCTATTTCCATTGGATGGGAAAATAGTCACGGTGGATCAGCTATCCTTCTGCACCCATGATTATGCCACGTTACCAAGTAGCACTGTACCCCTAATAGGAGGCTTTCCTGACTCTTACGTCAGTATCGATACCGGTCTTCTGAAGGCATCTTCCCTATTGGGTTGTTTTCCTCTCCCGCCGCCGAAGATCCCAAACACGGTTGCAATGATATCCACCACTTTGGATGGCTCTATCGACCCATGGATCATCCCAGCACCTTCAGACATTGATTCCTATGGAGATCAGATGCCGCTTTCGCCAGCCGAGTTGGCTTACCAAGCCATCCAAACCGCATCTGAACCCTTCATTGTTATGGTTTCGACCAAAGGTACAAACATCCCTCCCATCACAGTTCTCTCTAAGGATCTCCTCAATGAAGTCTAGCCTACAGACGAAGCTATTCAAGAGATCATGCCGTTAGAAGAACGACCTTGGGAAGAGTTTCATCATCACGCTTCGATGATTGACTCGAACGCGATACAAACTGAAATCCCATCCTTTGACCCACCTGAGATGGTTCCCTCCGCTTACACGACTGTTCAAACTATCGATTCAGAATGGAACATGGGTAATCTTTCTAAGACAATGCTCATTGATATCTCGATCAAAACGGGTATCGTGGAAAACATTCAGATTGGAGCCGCTTGCAATCCTAAGGAAATTGAACGCTTCACATCCCTTTTCAAGGAATTAAGCGATGTGTTTGATTGGTCTTACAAGAAAATTCCTGACATAGATCCTTCTATTGACGAGAAAGAGATCAAGAAATTCCAAGCGCTCTTTTTATGGTATTTTTCTTGCTCATTAATCCGAAAAACCTCGAGTCCTCTTATTTCGGCTCATTAAACTTACACGAAGAAGCTTTGAGCATTCTTTTTACAGTATTTTTCTTGCTCGTTAATCCGAAAAACCTCGAGCTCCCTTCTTCGGACTCGTTAACCTTATACGAAGTTGATATCGAGCGTTCTTTTTGTATGGTCTTTTTTCTTGCTCGTTAATCCGAAAGACCTAGAGTTTTCTTCTTCAGACTCGTTAAAACTATGAAGAAGCAATGAGCTTTCTTTTTTAGGAATCTTTTTCTCACTCATAAAACTGAAAAAACCCCGAGTTTACTTTTTCGGGCTCGTTAAACTGCCACGACAGAGAGAAAGGAGCCATTCTTTTCCTCTTTTTCAAATCTCTTTAAACTGAAAAAATTAGCCGAGTTTTCTCCGTGTGACTCGTTAAAATTCCATGGAGGGCACCGAGTTTTTCTTTGTGGGACTCGTTAAAATTTCACAAAGAGTATTGAGTTTACTCCGTCTCCTCGTACTCATAACAAAATGAGGTAGACGTCCATCGAACATAGATTTCTCAATTTTTCGGCTTCGATGGACTAACTTACGAAAAATGAACTGTTTCAGGCTTACTATTCTCCCTTTGTCATGCCCAGTTTCCAAGACATGACAAAGGTAACCCAATGGAGTCATCTTTTACGATATTTTTCAAACTCTCTAAACATGAAAAATTCACCGATTTTACTCATCTGGACTCGTTAAACCTAATCAGACGGGGCACAGAGTTGTCTTTTATGATATTTTTCAGACTCTCTAAACATGAAAAATTCACCGAGTTTACTCATCTGGACTCGTTAAACCTAATCAGACGGGGCACAGAGTTGTCTTTTCTAACATTTTTCAGACTCTCTAAATATGAAAAATTCACCGAGTTTACTCGTCTGGACTCGTTAAATTTAATCAGATGGGGAAATATTTGGACAAAATGGATACTACCTCTGTTACATTTCAAAAAGGTCGATTTGGTAGCAAAATTCTTGAACATGGCACTTCCCATAAAACTATTTCGTATTTAGCCGAACCCTACCCTCTATGAGTATTAGCCTTCACCTCCCAGTGTCCCTGCACCGGTAAAATCCTAACACACTCTTTGGTGTTCATCTAGCTTCAGCTTCCTAGTACCTTGCTACAGTGCCTTCTATTGTTCAAGCAGATCTCGCTATCTACTACTCCTGTTATCAACCAAGCCGCTCATTATGCCAGAAATTATTTGTCGTCTGACATCCCCATTTCCTCTTCATTATCTCAAATCATAAGAACAATCAGTTGATTTCTGTTTCATGTTGACTGATGTAGGACGCCTCAGTGCCTACCTTTCAACAGATCTCTTCCTATCGACTTCAACATCTTATCTAGGAAGTTGATCTAGAAACCCATCAGTACCCGGATACTTGCAGACATCAGTGGTAGGTAGTATTATGTTTGATCAGTGGTCTTCATCATTGGCTCCTGGTCGAATGATTCTATGAGTGTTCGACTTCAACTCATTTTATTCACACTCGCTAGATTTTATTGTGCATCTTAGGAACCATCATCATTATCGGTGGCCACCTTCGCGTCTGTTAACAATTTTTATTATCGACTGGTAATCAGACGATTTCTCACATGTTCGATGATAGCTCCTTCATTCACATGTTGAGGAATATGTAGTTTAATTCAATCGGCGGTCAAGACCTTGGGGCAAAGGCTACATCATTAAAGTTGTGTTTCCTTCCCCAAGTTGCGATATTGTTTATGGAGATAGCTTCTTCAGCCTGATCCTATTATGACAGACACTTCCACATTGTGCTTATCGGTGGACATATTCTTCATATCTCTATTCTAGAGAAATCATGTTTTTTAAGCTACTGAGCATGGGAATGCCCGACTTAAGGCAGATACTATATTTTCTGACATATGTTGTTGTTTTAGGTTTTCCTCAGTCTTTCAATCTCTTTATCTATACTATACACATTGTAAAGTATTTCGGCCATCATCTTCGTCTCTAACCTCACACTTTAGGGGGCATCTGTTACAGGTCAAAATACCTCCTCATTAGCTCAGAGGAGAAGACAAATATGGAAGGAATACAAAGACCTAAATTAAACCTATTTCTGCCAAGGTAACGCCTCTTTATAACAACACAAGAACGTTATAACGTATTTTATCAGTGAATGGGCCGTGTTAGTGGCTAGGGAAATGCTTTGTTTACACTAGAGGGCAGCGTTACCCATGTTTTAAGTTTGAAACTGGAAAAACCCATGGACAATGATTCGAATCTCCAGCTTTTTCTCACAAGAGAGTCAGTACAAAAAGGAAACTGCAAAGAACTAATCTCTTATTGGGAATTTCTGTAAAAAACTGAACTCTTGAAGAGGAAA
Organism: Pinus albicaulis; assembly: GCA_034641835.2. Lineage (NCBI taxonomy): Eukaryota > Viridiplantae > Streptophyta > Pinopsida > Pinales > Pinaceae > Pinus > Pinus albicaulis. Next base: position 268,394,952 of record CM076581.1, read on the forward strand.
AATCATAGAGGTTAGAGAAACATATTGGTTTTTTCCTATTCAGAACTGGTAGAAAGATAAAGGCAATGATTGCTCTCTCCATCTCCTATAAAATGGAGTTGAAGGCTCTTTGTTCAAGGTCGAAGGATTGCTAAAGTTTTTGCATACTTGTGAAGTAGAGATCATTGTTGTAGTGTGATGGTCAAGGGTCGAAGAGTTTCATTGAGAACTTGTTGGTCGAGACATCACCACTTTGAGAGATAGAGAGATTGGAAGGCTGAGGAAGGCTTGGTGCAACCGACGGTTGTAATCCTCCTTTTTCATAAATCAATAGAACTGTATCTGTTTTGTTCATTCCATGCGTTGATATCGTCATTATTGTTTAATCACTTATATAGCATGATATGAATGGCTTAGATGTGCATATTTTAAATGTTTATTATATATTAGCTTAATTGATAGGATATATGTTATGTTAGAAATTACATGGGTGCTTTGATTGATTGGAGGACCAAGATTTGGAGCCGGTGAAGAAGAACTCTTACTTCGCTGCCTAGTGCTCTCCAAGGGACTCCAAGATCATTAAAGAGGTAATTTTCTATCTCATTCTATCAATTTGTTTTAAGTTAATATGAACATGTATATGCCATCTTTGTGAACTATACAGCTAATCTTACTGTCTGCCTTGGGCATCGGAAAGCCCTGAGAGGGATATACATTAACCAAAAACCCAAGAATTTTACCCTACAGTAGACCCACCCATGGTTTTTTGCATGAGTTTGCACATGGTTTTGGGGGGCGATGGTTTTTGCCCCCTGGTATTTTGTAGATCCGGTCAAGGGAACTATGGTTATGTTCTAATCCAGGGTTAATGGATTTGGTTTTATGTCTACTTCATCATGTATATATATGTGTTGTAACACTAAAAGGAATATAATGAAAAATCAAGCTGGTTGTCCCGATTTGGGATCTAGGGGAAAATCTCTATGTTTATATATTTTATGTTTTATGCTCTCGCTATTGTTTATTTTCTGTTTTAAGATTTGTTTGTAGATAAATTATATACAGGGTTAAAACCTAAATTTGGTATCATATATGTTTCGGCTTCAAGGGGACGCCTTTGTTGCTGAGGGTTTTTTTCTCGGACCTGTGGTAGACCTTGTTCAATGGGAGATCTGCAGGATCGATTCTTGCGGTGAAAGAAGATGACGAGCAGTGGAAAAATATACATTGAGAAATTTAATGGTCAGAGTTTTGAGCTGTGGAAGCTCAAGATGGAGGATCTGCTGGTCAATAAAGATCAATGGATCGCAGTAGATCCTAGTACTAAACCAGCGACAATGTCATATATAGACTGGAAGAAGTTGGATCGGAAGGCGAAGAGCACAATATGATTGTGTGTCTCAAATTCGGTACTGTTGAATGTATCTGGGGAAGTTATGGCAAAGAATTTGTGGTACAAACTTGGGAATTTGTACCAATCTAAGTCTCTGGTGAATAAATTATTCCTACGGAAAAATTTGTATAACCTGAGGATGAAGGATGGAGCCTTGGTGACAAAGCATCTAAACACCTTCAATACTGTGGTAAGTCAGTTGTCATCTATTGATATTAAAATCTCAAATGAAGATAAGTGCATCAGTTTTTTGTGTTCTCTACCAGACTCTTGGGACAGTCTGCTTATTGCAATAGGTATAAATACAACTACCTTGAATTTTGATGACATTGTCTCAGCCATGTTGTCGAAGGAAATGAGATGGAGAAATATGGAGGGTCAAAATGGAGATGCCTTATCTGTACGAGGAAGGTCCCGAAACAAAAACAAGAATAAGGTTTTGAGTGGGAGATCTAAATCCCCTGGAAATTTTGTAAAGGTGTCCTAGAAATGCGAAAAGGAAGGGCACTACAAAAAGGACTGCAGATCTAAAGCTCCTGAGAAATGAAATGGATCTTATGATGCTCCTTCTGTAGAGGCAAAAACCACCTCGGATGAAGGTGCAGATGTGTACTTGGCTTCTTTTTCAAATACACATGTAGATCATGAGTCATGGTTGATTGAATCGGGTGCATCCTTTCACTTCACTCCCCATAGGGAGTGGTTCTGCGAGTATGATAAATATGATGCTGGTGATGTCTTCCTAGGGGATGATAGGAAGGCCATAATCGTCGGACATGGAAAATTCAAGCTGAAGCTAGTGGAAGGATTAGAACACTTCCTGGTGTTCTGCAGATTGCTGCATTGGCCAGAAATTTAATTTCTATAAGCAATATGGATGATTTAGGTGTAAAAATGATGTTCGAGAAAGATACTTGTAAGATGGTTCGGGGAGCACTGGTATTAATGTGGGGAGTTCGGATTGGAACTCTATACAAGCTTCAGGGCAGCACTGTTATTGATGGGCGCAATAATTCTGTGGTTCCTGAAGGTGGAGCGGAAATCCTAGTGGTCTCTGGAGAAAAGACCATGCTATGGCATCAAAGGCTTGGATATATTAGAGAGAAGGGCCTTCAGATACTACATGGAAATGGTATGGTAGAAGGTATGTCTAATTTCTCTCTGGATTTCGATTTCTGTGAACATTGTGTATATGGGAAGAAGAATCAGGTGAGTTTTCCTTCTGGTGCTAAGAGGGCGATCAAGATATTAGATCTTGTGCACAGTGACGTGTTTGGACCTGTGTTGGTTCCATCACTGGCTAAGTCTGTGTACTATGTTTCATTCATAGATGACTTCTCAAGGAATACATGGTTATATTTCTTGAGGAATAAATCTGAAGAGCCTTTGACAAATTTAAAGAATTTAAGGCTCTAGTGGAAAAACAGACAGAGAAGAAGATAAAGGTGTTGAGGATAGATAATGGTGGGGAGTTCTGCAAGAAGGAATTTGAAGAGTTCTGTAAGAAGTGTGGTATATCACGGCAAAAGACTACTCCATACACACCTCAGAAAAATGGAGTTGCAGAAAGAATGAACAGAATGCTGATGGAAAAGGCAAGAAGCATGCTCAGTGGTACCGGGTTAGGACAAGAATTCTGGGCAGAGGCAGTGGAGAGTGCATGTTACCTAGTTAACATATCACCTTCATCAACGTTGGAGGATAAGACTCCAGATGAGGTATGGACTGGTAAGAAACCCTCTCTTTCACATCTAAGGGTATTTGGATGTGATGCATATGTACATGTTCTGAAGGAGAAAAGGATCCAGTTGGATAATAAATCTGAAAGGTGCATCTTTATTGGATATAAGGATGTTTTAAAGGGTTACAAGCTTTGGAACCCAGAAATAAGGAAGGTTGTGTACAGTCGAGATGTGGTGTTTAGAGAGGTGAAATATGTTGTTAAACATGAAGTCATACCAAAGGAAGCTGAGAAGATAGGGTTTGAGCTAAAGGAGGATGAATCAGACTCTACAACAAGACTCAGAAGAGGAAGAGCCACAAACTCCAGCTATGAGAGGATATTCAGGAAAGAAGGCAACCAGAAAGGTATATTCCATCTACTTTCTGTTCAAGTTTTTCCTTAACTATAACTGATGATGATCCCAAAATTGTCAGGGAGGCAGTAGATTCAGAGGATGGAAAACTCTGGAAGGAGGCTATGGTTAATGAAATGGCATCCTTACATAAAAATGAGGCATGGGATCTGGTGGATTTTTCGGCTGGAAGGAAGCCCATTGGGAGAAAATGGGTGTTTAAAACGAAGATGAATGTATAAGGAAAGGTGGAGAAATACAAAGCTCAGTTGGTAGCAAAAGGTTATTCCCATGTGCTGGGAACTGATTTTGTTGATATTTTTTCTCCTGTTTCCAAAGTTACTTCTATTAGATTACTTTTATCTGTTGCTACTGCATTTGATTTTTAGATAGAACAGATGGATGTGAAGACAACATTTCTTCACATGGATCTAGAAGAGGAGATCTGCATGAAACAACCTGAAGGCTTTATGGTGAAGGGAAATAAATAACTAGTATGCAGGTTAAAGAAGTCTTTGTATGGGTTAAAACAATCACCAAGGATGTGGTATTAGGAATTTGATACCTATATACGGGGACTTGGCTTCACCAGAAGCAAGGAGGATAATTGTGTTTATTTTAAATTAATTGGTGACTGTGTTATTTATTTGGTCTTGTATGTGGATGATATGTTGTTGATTGGAAATGACAAAGAAATTATCCAAGATTTGAAGACCCAACTTTTCTCTAAATTTGACATGAAGGATCCTGGTGCTGCAAACTATATTTTGGGCATGGAAATTAAGAGATATCGGGAAAAAAGGAAGCTCTGGTTAAACCAAAGGAAGTCTATTGAGACTATACTGTAGAGGTTCAATATGCAGCATAGTAAACCGGTGAATGTTCTAATTCCTGTAGGTGTAAAACTGTCTGTTGAACAGTGTCCCAAGACACAAGAAGAAGAGTCGGAGGATATGTTGCATGTTCCATATGCAAGTGCAGTGGGTAGCCTAATGTATGCAATGGTCTGTACTAGACCAGACATTGCACATGCAGTGGGAGTATTGAGCAGGTTTATGTCAAACCCAGGGAAGGAGCATTGGACAGCAGTGAAGCAGATTTTCAAATATTTTCGTGGCACTAGTGATTATAGCTTGTGCCACCAGGGAAGACCAGGATTGGAAAGAGTGTTGGACATTTGTGGCTTTTTTGATGCAGACCAAGCTGGAGATCTGGACCAAAGAAGATATACAAGTGGGTATGTGTTTAGCCTATTTGGAGGTGCAGTCATTTGGATGAGTAAAATAAAGTCTGTAGTGGAACTTTCAACTACGGAGGCAGAATACATGGCATCCACTCATGCAAGCAAGGAAGCAGTTTGGTTGCAAAGATTGTGTTAAAGTATGGGGTTGGTACAGCGAGCTATAAGGATAGACTATGATAGCCAAAGAGTAATTTTCTTGGCTAAGAACCCTGCTTATCATACAAAGAAAAAGCACATTGATGTTCAATATCACTTTGTGAGAGATATGGTTGAGGATAAAACGGTGTTGCTAGTAAAGGTGGACACTTTGAAGAATGTTGCAGATGCATTGACAAAGTCTATGAGCACTCAAAAGTTCTCTTGGTGTAGAGAAACAATGGGTGTTGCAGAGTTGGGATAATGACTAAGCTCTCTTGTGGCCCCCTTGCAGAAATAAAACAACAAGTGGGAGAATGTTGGGTATGTGTTATATTCTTTCCACGACTAGCCCGACGCGCTAGGGCACATCAGGGGGGTCAAAGGGGGGGCGGAAGCCCACCCTGTTGGGGTCTAGGGTAGCGCCTTAGAATTTTTTTTTTTGGTGTGCAGACCCACCCATGGTTTTGTGTATGAGTTTGCACATGGTTTTGGGGGATGATGGTTTTCGGCCCCTGGTATTTTGTAGATCCGGTCAAGGGAACTATGGTTATGTTCTAATCCAGGGTTAATGGATTGGGGTTTATGTATGCTTTGGCATGTATATATGTGTTGTAACACTAAAAGGAATATAATGAAAAATCAAGATGGTTGTCCCAATTTGGGATCTAGGGGAAAATCTCTGTGTTTATCTATTTTATGTTTTATGGTCTCGCTATTGTTTATTTTCTATTTTAAGGTTTTTTTGTAGATCAATTTTGTACAGGGTTAAAAACTACAATTTATAGAGGAAAAAATGGCATTATATATTGTGGGATATATAGGGGGAAAACGGTTTTTATATTGGCAATTATAAAAAACAGAGCTCAAAGTTAATGAAAAATTATTAATGGGTGTAAAAAATGTTAATGAAAAATGGATACCTACAATATCTATTGGAAGTAGGGGTCTTTTAAATTGTGAAGGTGTATGGGGTTGATATTGGTAGGGGGTTAAATAATGTGATTTCTAGGGCTATTTTCCAATATTTATTCAAATTAAGGGTATTTTTTAATATGCCATGAACACACGTGATAGAATATAGGTTCATTTAGGGAAGCCCCCGTGCAATATTTGGGGATGATAGCTTTTAATTTTCAAGAACTTTTCTTGAAATTTTTTCGGTAGGAAAGGAAGTTGAATTATTGGGTATCGCAGGGAAGCCAGGAAAGATAATAAGATCTAATGTCATGACAAAGCTTCTGAAGAAAGAAAAATGAGGTGTAATTGCACAATTATGTTCACTAAAATTTCCAACAATAAAATCATATATTTCTCTAGATCTCCAAAAAGTATTGGATAATAATTCCAAGGTGTTTGAAACTCCCAAAGGACTCCCACCTATTCGTGATCATGATCATGCTATTCATTTGATTCCAGGAATTTTTCCTCAAAACATCAGGCCTTACATATATCCTTATGTCAAAAAGAGCGAAATCGAACGTATGATTTCATAAAAGTTAGAGGCTGGTATAATTAAACCTAGTCAAAGTTATTTCTCTGCTCCAGTAGTATTGGTGCACAAGAAGGATGGATCATGGAACATGTGTCCAGATTACAGGGAGTTCAATGAGCTCACTATTAAAGATAAATTTCGCATTCAATTACACGGAGCAATTTATTTTACCAAGTTGGATCTTCATTCAAGATATCATCAAATTAGAATGAAGACTAAATTTATTATGAAAATAGAATTTTGAACTCACGAGGTTCATTATGAATCTTTGGTCATGCCTTTTGGGCTTACCAATGCACCTTCTACATTTCAAAGGTTGGTGAATTCCATTTTCAAACCCTTCCTTAAAACATTTGCGTTATTATTTTTTGATGATATACTAATCTACAACAGCTCTTGGAAGGATCATGTTGAACATGTTGACAGGGTGCTCAAACTATTGGAGGAGAAACAATTATAAGAAAAAACCTCCAAATTTTTTTGGAGTAGAAGAGGTGTAATATCTGGGTCATATTGTATCTCATGAGGGTGTTAAGATAGACCCCAAAAAAATTAAATCCATTAAAGAATGGAAAGTCCCCACAACCATAAAGCAGTTACGATGATTTCTCTGGTTAACAGGGTATTATCACAAGTTTTTTAAGTATTATGGGAGAATAGCAGCACCTCTAACAACATTATTGAAGAAAGATGCATTTTCATGGACTCTTGAAGCAACTAAGGCCTTTAAACATCTTAAAGAGGCAATGTGCTTAGCACCGGTCTTAGCTACACCAGACTTCACAAAAACCTTTATTGTGGAATGTGATTGCTCGGGAAGTGGAATTGATGATGCTTTAATGCAAGAAGGAAGACCCGTTGCTTTTGAAATTTGTCCAATAAAAGGAATGTATTTATAGAAATCTATTTACGAGAAGGAAATGTTGGAAATACTACATGCACTAAATAAATGGCGACCTTACCTAATGGGAAGACAATTCAAGGTAAAAGATAATCATGATAGTATTAAATAATTTTTGGAACAAATACTATCTTCAGAAGAGCAGCAAAAATTGGTCACAAAGATGTTTGGTTATGACTTTGAAATCATCTACCCAAAAGGGAAGCTAAATGTTGTTGCAGATGCACTCTCAAGAAAGGATGAAGAGGTGGAAGCATTTCTTTGTTCCATTTCTATTATCCAATCAGACTGGATAACCGAAGCAAGGGATGAATGGAAGAAGGATGAAGAAGTGTGGAAACTCATTCAAAAGTTGCAGTAAGATCCTATTACATATTATACATTTAGTTGGAAAAATGATTTCTTATGGTACAAATATCACTTATATCTTTGTAAAAATTCCCAACTAAAACAAAATATTCTTTTGTAATTGCACACTTCTCCCTTAGGAGGACACTTAGGATTTTTAAAAACTTGCCACATGGTGAAGAAAGATTTTTTTTGGGATTGCCTTAAATCTAATATTCAAAATTTTGTGGCAGAATGTTTGGTTTGCCAACAAAATAAAGTTGAAACAATTAAGACCCTGGGTCTTTGTTTGGTCTAAAATGCGGATGCAAATTAAAGCTTGATTTACTATCAATCCGGGTAAGTAAAATTTGAGGATCATCCAAAATATATGGACTTAGAGACAAACTAAACTAAGCTAATTGAAGAAATTCCAAAGCTCCCTTACAGGAGGTCTTTTATTAGGATCTCCAACACCTATTTAGTCATTTAACAAAATGAAATCTAAAGACATTGTGATAAGTGTAAGAAATATTAAGGCTCCCTTACAGGAGACTGTTCATTAATATTTCTAATCATATTAATCAACAAACTATTTAAACTAATGAAATTAAAGTAATTAAACCTAATTCTGATTGATTGCATGAAATGTTAAAGCTCTCTTACAAGAGACTATTCATTTATATCTCAAGCATATAAATCAGAAACTTAAACTAATGAAATCAAACATTAAATAACAAATCAGATTCATTGAAGGAAACATTATTACTTTCTTACGAAAGGTCATTCATTAATATTCCAAACATATGAACCTAATAATTTAATCTAATGAAATTCACAAACAACATAAAATAAAAGCTTACTAAAATAAAAGTGTACTTGCTAGGCAATGGGGATCCTTCTAAGGATTCACAAGCACACAAAAAGAAAAGTCAAATGTAGAGGATCAAAGAAGCTCCGTCTTATTCATCATCAATTGCAAATTGAAATTGAAACCATTATATTTATTCTCCAATCTAACTTCTCACTACCAAACTATATGATACTAAGATTACAAAATGAAGACTACAAATGAAGATTAAGATTCAAGATTCAAGATTACAAATGAAGGAGATAACACTCCTATTTATACAAAAGCTATGATAACAAACTCATAAATGTAAATCCACTATTCCCTCCTTTGACCCACATATTTCTCAACCAATGGTGACACATAACCTTATCCTCCATGATCTCCTCCATGAGGTCCATGATCTCCTCAAATTCGAATTTAAACATAGAGTGCCACATAAGGGTGGCTAGGAAGCTTCTTTTGTACCTACACATGTCAACAAACTCATTCTAATTGTTAGGTATAAGTATAAGCATATTATTTTCTAAAGTTTAACCATAAATCCACTTAAAAATGTTAAGAATTAATAAACTTTAGAAAAGCATAGTTATAACCCAATGATGAGGTAAATGTAATGATGTGGAGGTGGAATGAAGGTGACATGAAGGTAATATGGAAGTAATGTGAAGCTATGGTGAATAATGGAGTGAGAATAGGGACTATTTTGAGACCCAACAGTCTTCTACAACCTTTATCCATTCCAAGTCAACGTTGGGAGGATATTTCAATGGATTTTATCATAGGTTTACCTAAGTCTGGAGGAAAGAGTGTCATCATGGTGGTAGTTCATAGACTTACCAAGTGTGCACACTTTTGTGCATTATCTCATCCATTTAAAGCAAGTACATTTTCTACTACATTTATGGAAACAATTCAAAAGCTACATGGAAACCCAAATATTATTCTAAGCGACAAAGATCCCACTTTTACTAGAAATTTTTGGACGAAATTATTTTCATGTTTGGGTACTCAACTAGCTCATAGCTCATCTTATCATCCTCAATCTGATGGAAAAACTGAGATAGTGAACAAATTTTTGGAAGGATATATTAATTTTTAGTATCTGATAAACAAACATAATAGTTCAAGTGGTTACCTCTAGCTGAATGGTGGTATAACACTTCCTTCCATACTGCAACAAAAATGACCCCATTTATGGCACTTTATGGATATCATCCACCATCCCTCACATCATATTTAAGAGGAAATTCTAAGGTTTAAGCAGAGGAATATCACATCGAGTATCAACAACAAGTTCTCCAACTCTTAAAGGATAACCTAAAATTGGTACAAAATCGAATAAAACAATAGGCAGATCAACATCGCAGCGAGAGAAGTTTTGATGTAAGAGATTCAATATTTTTATGGCTACAACCATACAAACAAATTTCCCTCAAGCAAGATAATAAAGATAATAAATTATCGCCAAAGGAATATGGTCCTTACAAGGTGCTGCAAAATATTGGTACTATGGCATAAAAATTGGAGCTTCTTGCTTCTTCTCTAGTGCATCTAGTTTTCCATGTTTCATGATTAAAGAAGGTTATAGATGAAAAAATTCTAGTTCCAACAATATTGCTAGAACTTGATGAGGAAGGAAAAATCATATTGGAACCTGAAGCAGTCATGGAAAAAAATTCGACAACTACGAAATCTATCAATTTCAGAGTATTTCATCAAGTGGAAGAACTTACCCACTGAATATTCTACATGGGACGATGAGAATTTTATATGAAATCATCCAAAGCTACTCAAGCGTTGAGGACAACAATTTTTTGAAGGAGAGTGTCATCTTAGCTCCTTATATTACTAGTGTATTCTCTTATTGTTGTTAGTGTAGCCCTCGTATTGTTATTGTTGTACCCCTGTAACCCCCATATTGTTATTATTGTTTACTTACATTATTATTGTCAAGTCGGCTAGGATTATATTGTGACCCCATGGACTCCTATATATAGAAAGGAGGTTTTTTCATTTGTATCATCAAGGAATTTTTCATTTATGTAATGTAAAGGAGCTTTCCCCCTCGAAGTGGCTTATTTCTAAGGAATTGATCTCTCTTTTCTTCTATTTTTGGAGTTGGTTTCATAGCAAGAGATGTTATTACATCCTTCCAATGCTCAACCGAATAAATTCTTGCTCCTCTACTCATGTAGCAACATCGAGCTTTTATTTTCCCTTCTCTACTGCGCTCAAATATTTTTCCTTATTCCTTATTCATTACCTTTGTTTATCTTCTCATGGTTTTATTTACACTCTCTTTCACAAATGAATGTTTTGGCACCCTCATGCATTCTTCCGTGATGGTCCTGTGATAACCCCTTGTTGTAATATTCCAAATTTTACCTAATACAATTGGAATATCAGAGTTCTTAATAATTTTAATTAATTAAGTAAATAAAAGGGTGGAGGTACCCATAATCCTCAAAGATAAATAACATCCACTTGTGACTTGTGAATGTGGATTAATTATACCTAGATCTACATAATGAAGTAGTGGAGAAACTTATTAATGATAGAGGAGTGGTGATCATGTCTCATTTATGAGAAAGATCATGGATGTTGAAGTAGTCAACTAAGATCATGGAGGGGATCAAATGTAAGATCATAGAGCATTTTTTATGAGATGATGGAGGAAGTGGTGCATTAGTGCACACATGAGGGAGAGAGTTATCATTTAATGCAAACATGATGGAGGACATGGAGAGATAGTGCAGGCAACCATGGAGACTTATGTCCACATGTATATCGTTGTTTAGAGGTGGGTCAGGGCTTGGGAAGGCTCACTTTTCATATAAGGAAGATGAAGGCAGAATGGAAGGCAATCTTGGATTATTGATTTCTTTGATCTATTTAGATCTATATCTGTCTTAGGACATTTCTATGCATGCTTATGTTGTTTAGCTAAGTTTGTAGTGTTGTTTAGCACAGGGTGTTCCTGTTTGGTCAATTTAGTGTGTCCTAAATTGCTACATTAATTTGTCAATCCGGGATTCGTAGGTTGACGAAGTGTGGCGCACTATATGTGCAAGATAACCTATCTCTTACTTTTTGTCGTTTTTGGTTTTTTTCTTTTTATCTTGGTTGGTTTCCTAATGAAAATTCTAAAAGGCAAGTATGGTTATGATTGTTCAAGGAAATGATGTCCTTTATAATGATTTACCAAACTTTCAAACTTCAAAAGGATTTTGAAACATACAATGATAAAATTAGTTCCTAAAAGGAAATGAAAATGTGCCACTATTCTAGTTAAAAAAACAGTGAACTATTGATCATGAAAACCATTACCCTTGCTGTTGTCTAAACACAAAAGAAACTGTTACTCAAAGAAAAGATTGCAAGTAAAGTAAAACTAAAATCAAATTACATCAACTCATAGTCTGACCCCTCACCATTAGTCTCGCTATGGCTTTCGGAGGTAATCATAAACAACTTGAGAAATCTGATATCTAATTTGCAGAAAAGTAAACTAATATCAAATTACACACTCATACTTCAATCCCTCACCATTAGTCTCACTATGGCTTTCAGAGGTAACTGATAATGACATGAGAAATTTAATATCTATCTTGCAGAAAAGTAAACTAATATCAAACTATACACTCATACTTCAATCCCTCACCATTAGTCTCGCTATGGCTTTCGGAGGTAGCTAAAAATTACATGAACAGTTTAATATTTAATCTAACTATTAAAGCAAATGTGCAAGACTGAAATAAACAAAACAGTGCTGGAGTTAAACAAAAACGAAGAAAAAGAAATCAGCAGAAGGACAATATTGATTCCATGTCATTAGTCATTATAAAAAAAAATGTGCAAATGCCCGGGCTGTCTATTGTAATCTGAAACAAGAACACTGATCAGTTAACAACAACATAATACATAAAAGATTATGGACAGAAGTAAAATATAAAACACGAAAGATTATGGACAAAGATGAAATGTAAATACCATGAAAGATGTAATCTATATACATGTGAGTGACTATAGCACAATGAACATAAAGAAATGAAGCATGAAACTATACAGTAGTACACAAAACCTCAGCGTGTACAGGGGCCCTCTGCACATACCTCGGGAAACAACTTTCAAATATGAATTACGCTTTTGAACAAGGTCTTCTCATATATTAAAATGCAGTCATAACAGAGCAAAATGTCACAGCACAATGGCGACGCAATTACATTACAGAGCTAAAGAAGATCTAACTATTATGCGTATGAGAACGCATTATTTATAACAGAGGGAGATATAACTAATTCCCTAAAGTCTGCGCTGGTAGAAGACACATGAACCATCACGTCCAGAGATCTAGCGTTATGGCCGCCGTGAGGATTAAATCTATGGAGAGTGGCTGTTGGATTTGGCTTATGGAGCCGTTTACAGGTGTTGATGTGTCTCCCGTGATCTAGAAACGGCCACGCCAATCTCCACGTGATGAGAAACAGAGTTCTGTCACCGTGGGACTCTACGGTTGACCACCACTTGGCCACCTTTGACCACAACCTTCCTAGGTGAATTCGGCTGAGCCAATAGGACACGATCCATGTCCACATCATTTCTAACTTGCCCATGTGGCTTGATTTGCCTGAAGATACCTGCAACATAGACTTTAACAAAATGGCTGCGGAAAGTTGCAGCAGCTGCGGAAAGTGACAAGATTCCGCAGCTAAATGAGCAAAAATCTAAATCAAATAGCAGACACAAAACATAGTTAAAAACCATTTTAGATGCTCTTTTACAATTAATATGCAATGATATTGACGACTTAGAAGGTTCAGGTGAATGAAAAAGGTCTAGAAAGGTATATAGGAAAGATGCAGATTTGAGACTCAACATACCCCCACTGTGAAGGTGTTGCATGTCCTCATGCAACCAAAATTTTGATAATCCTTCTTCAATTCATATGCCTTGACACTTCAGCCAGTACATCCAGTCCTCTCCTCCTCTTCCTTGGTGCTGCTAACATCCTGGGCTTCTTCATCAAGCATCTGAATTTGATATTAACCAGTGCTCTACTTAACTTCTGGCATTTATTCTTCAATTTCCTATTCTTTTTCTGCCATAGTCCCAGATGTAGCATGGTATTGTCATGAATGATCTTTTCCAATTTTCTTTGTTCCCTCAATGCCTCATTTTCATTTTTAATGTGTTTATTTAAAACCTCCAACTCAAAGACTTCTTTTTTCAATGATTGGACTAGATCTTCTTGTACTGTGTGAGGCTGGGTGGATGATGTACTGGGACCCGTGGATGATTTTTCTAAAGATTCTATATAATCATACACTTCTTGCTACTTTGGGTCTATCTCAAGTGTCATTTTCATTGGGCTATCCCCAAAATGCCGTGGAGGAGAATTGTCTTCAAAATCTGGCTGAAAAGGGCTCATGTTAACGTCTGGCTGAGAATGAGATGGACTATGTTCAATGTCTGACTGAGAATGAAATGAACTATGTTCATTGTCTGACTGAGAATGAGATGTACTATGGCCAGATGGAGTTTGTTCAGATGTTTCTTCTCCCAAATCAAGAAAATGGGGTCCTTTCGTTTGTGTTTTCCTCAACTTCCCTTTAAGCCTGGAACTTCTTCTTACATGCTGTGGACTACTATATTTTTGCTTTTGTTTTCCTTTCCCTCTCTTTTTGGCCATAGATGATTGTTCCTGAAGGTGAACTAATCTCTCAGATAACACTTGATGATCTTCTTCTGAAGAAGGAGTTTGATGCATAGCCTCAATGCTTTTTCTCTCTTTTGATTTTATTGGCTTTTTACCCTTGGTTTCTTCCTTCCTTCTTTTTGACAGTCTCTCTTCTCTACTAGTTCTTTCAACTGTAGTAGTAGGAGTACTTTGAGTTTCATCATTTTTTCTCTTTCTCCTACTCCTTCTTGAGGTACTGCCTTCAGTAATTTCTTGAGGTTCTTTAAAGAAATTTCTAATAAAAAATTGTTCCCATGTGTCCTTTTTCTCTTTTAACTATTTTTCAATCAAAATTTTCACAAGACCATGGTGATATAAATGTGGTTCTACATCCCCTAAATGCTTCTGAACGGTCACAGACATCTTCTTCAAACTATTTAATAAAAAGTATGGCAGATTGAGGGTCTGGTTATCTATAAAATTCATCAGCAATCGGGTATGATACATATACATTGACCCAAAATGGCCCTCACAGGTGATAAATTTTTGAATAACTAGCAGCAAAGTAGCCCACTCCTCTTTCAAAGCATGAACAGGAATTCCCCTTTTAAAAATAGTTACATCCATACTTGGGTTACGTAGGATTACTCTCCAGGCTTCATCACTAATACTCTTGTTCTTGAACCAGCGTTCACCTTCTTGAGGAAGTTCTGTGGCAGCTGCTATGGATGCCTCATTCACCGTAAATTTGAGGTCCCCAATCTCTACCTCCAGGCCATTGAAAGACCTTGCAAAATCTTTTGTCACCTCTTTATGGTAGCCTCTAAAATTTTGGATAAACCGAAGCCACTTTGCCTTTTTCAATATATCCCTGACTTGCGGGTATCCTTCCATGAATTTAGGTCCTTCTGGTTCTGTTCTCAACAACTGACCCATCCTTCTTTCTGCTCTTTAAAACTTGTCTGCGTGAGGAGGGTTCAACAGAGGTAGGACGGCTGAATGAGCAGAAATGAGCATGATGATTGTAGACAGATATCAGAGAATGGGTATACAGACTGTAGCGTAATAGAGAACAAATGGGGTGAAGCGAAACAGAGAAGGGTTACATGAGCATAGTGGAAATGCGGCTGTGAGATCAATAGAACAATAGGAGGAGTAGAACGCATCCGGAAATATTTAAATTTGGGTGGCTGCAGAATAAATGTAAGCACGTTTATACAACGGCTACGTATTTTATGCGGCTGAAAGAAGTCGTAATCAAATCAACCACGTTTCATCATCACAGGTGGAGTATCGAAGTATGAGTGAAGATCGAAGGCTTGATTATGGGACCGTTTGAAAATGAATGCAAGGATTGTGGGAGGATCATATAGAGATCATGGAATGGTTACGGAGTTTCTCAACACAATCATTGCATATAATGGAGCTATGGTTTATAACTATGTAAAAATGTGCTTAAATGCCATTTGAAATAAATTTTTACTCATACCTTGGAATTCTTGCCATTTTTCCTTGGTCTTCAATTAGTTGCTTCTCATTGATGTCTTGAATGCCCCATGTCTTCATAATATGTCTTCATACCTGCATTTGATTTCATGATTATGGAAATACATCTGACTGTACATTCTTTTGAAAAACAGAGTGGTAGCTGCAGAATCTGCTTCCGGCTGCGGAAACTGGTGTCAGCTGCGGAAACAGGTGTCAGCTGTGGAAACTGACACAGCTATTATTTGGGTGAATGGAAATAGATGGATGATAACTGACTGAATGAAAATGGTCATGAAAGAAAATTTTATTGGTGAAATGAAATGAAACAGATGAAATGAAGTGAAATGGAATGAAGTGGAGTGAAATGAAGTGGAATGAAGTGGAATGGAATGGAGTGGGTGGTCACAAAACTTGTGAAATGAAAGAGATATTTTTTTTTTTTTTTGGAAAATATAGGGTGTCAGGTGTTCCTGATTTTCACCCAATATTTTCTGTATAAGACTGCCAATCAGTGATTGGTTTTCAGGCTTATACAAATTTTTTTTTTTAATTTTTTTTTTAACTGAAAAGAACAAAAACTAGGCTGGTGGAGAAGAAGAATTCTTCTGTACCAGCCTGATTGCAGAATTTTCTTGAAACATTTTGACAAATTCCTCTTTTGAGAGTGGCTTATGATAGACTTTTAATCTGTGACCATTCACAATAAGAGGAGTTTGAAATTCATCAATGGTCTTGATTCTTACCGCTCCATTGCTAAAGATCTTGTCAATCTCATATGGCCCAAGCCAATGAGTCTGAAATTTTCCTTTAAAATATTTAAACTTGGAATCAAATAACAATGCCCAATCTCCTTCTTGAAACTTCTTCTCTTTGATGTATTTGTCATGCCATTTAGCTCTTTGATATTGAACTAAATCAGTTCTTAGAATTGCCTCTTGTCTGATCTCATCTAGCTCATTTAACTACTCCATTCTATGCTTTTGAGCTTCTGATAGATCCATCCCCAACTGAACTGCTATCTTGAAGGTCTTGACTTGGAACTCAATGGGGAGCAGGACTTATTTCCCATAAACAAGTTCATAGGGAGAATCTCCTGTTGTATTTCTCCATGTAGTTCTGTAGGCCCACAAGGCTTCAGGAAGCCTTTATGCCCAATCTCTTCTATGTAGATGAACAGTTTTGGTGATGATACTTTCGAGAACTTTTTTTGTAGACTCCACTTGACCATTTTCTTACAGATGGTAAGGAGTAGATCTTCTATGCTTGATTTTGTATTCTTCCATCAGCTTTTCCACCAAGTTGGATGTGAATTGGCTTCCCTGATCTGTCACAATTTCTCTTGGAACACCAAAGCGAGTAAAAATATCCTCATAAAGAAAATTAACAACTTAATTTTCAGTAGAATACACTAATGCTTTGGCTTCTACCCATTTAGTAACATAATCAGTACAAACCAATATATACTTCTTTTGCTTAGATGGTGGATTAATAGGTCCAATGAAATCTAAAGCCCATTTTTCAAAGGGTTCAATGAGTACCTGTGGTTGCAATGGCATTTCATTTGAAAGGGTAGGTTTTCCTACTCTTTGGCAGCTGTCACACCTTTTGACATATTGTTTTGCATCTTTGAAGAGGGAAGGCCAATAATATCCTAAAGAAAGGATTTTATAAGCTGTCCTTTTGTCTGCAAAGTGTCTGCCGCATGGTTCATCATGACATGCCTTAAGAATATCAGGCATTTCATCTTCCCTGACACATCTTCTGATCACAAGATCTGGCCCTGTTTTAAACAATTCGTTAGAAATCCATGAATATTTTGAACTCTCTTGAATAATTTTTCGTTTTTCACTTGGAAATAAATGTGAAGGCAGTTTCCCTGTAACCAAATAGTTAGCAATATCTACATACCAAGGAGTCTTAATAGTTACTGCAAACAAGTATTCATCAGGAAAATTATCCTCTACAGGAGAATCTTCTTTAGTATTATGAATCCTAGACAAGAAATCAGCGACTGTATTTTGTTTTCCTGGTCTATCCAACATAGTAATATTGAATTCTTACAAAATTAAGAGCCATCTTGTCACTCTGCCATTAGTAACAGGTTTGTTCATTAGATATCTAATTGCAGAATGGTCAGTATGAATAAAAGTTTCATAGCATGTTATATAATGTCTAAACTTATTGATTGCATGAACAACAGCTAAAAACTCTTTTTCAGTCACAGTATAGTTCAACTCAGTAGGAGTCAAATTTTTACTGGTATAGTAAATGGCATAAGGGACTAAATCTTTTTGACCCAACACAGCTCCCAGAGCTGTATCTGAAGCATCTGTAGAAATATGAAAAGGGAGTTTCCAATTTGGTCCTCTCAAGATAGGTGCTTCAGATATTCTTGTTTTCAAAGTTTCAAAGGTTGATTGACAATCAGGATCCCATTTAAATTCACAGTCTTTTGTAAGCAATTTGAAGAGTGGAGATGCTATTTTAGTGAATTTTTCTATAAATCTTCTATAGTAACCAGTAAATCCTATAAAACTTCTAACATCTCTTTGACAATTTGGAATAGGCAACTTGGAGATGACTTCAACTTTTGATCTATCAACTTTAATCCCATCTCCTGAAATATGATGCCCCAAAACAATACCTTCAATAAACATCATAAAGCATTTTTCATGGCTTAATGAAAGGTTTGTTTCTTTACATCTTATAAGGAATTTTTCCAAATTTTCTAATGCCTCTTCAAATGAATTACCATAAATTGTAAAATCATCCATATAAACCTCTACAAAATCATGGATTAGATCAGAAAAAATTCCTAGTACTGCTCTTTGGAATGTTGCGGGTGCATTACATAACCCAAAAGGAATTACTCGATAGGAAAAATTTCCCCATGGACAGGTGAATTTTGTCTTATCTTTATCTTCAGGTGCTACCTGAATTTGATTATAGCCACTAAAACCATCCAAAAATGAAAAGTACTTTTTACCTGCTAATGTATCTAATACTTGATTGATAAAAGGCAAAGGAAAGTGATCCTTCAAAGTTGCTTTGTTCAATTCCCTGTAATCAATGCATACCCTCCATTTACCATTCTTTTTAGGTACTATAACCAAAGGAGAAACCCATTGGCTATCTGAAATTGGATAAATGAAGTTTACATTGAGTAATTTTTGGAGCTCTTCTTTCACTATCTCCCTAAGATTTGGATTCATCCTTCTTTGAGGTTGTCTGATTGGTCTACTGTTTTCCTCAATATAGATATGATGAATGCAAGTCTTAGGATCAATACCCTTCATGTCAGTATACTCCCATGCAAATGCAGTAGAATGTTTTTGCAAGATTCTGGTTAGTTCTTCTTGTTGTGACTTCTCCAGATGTTTGTTGATATTCAATGTCTTTTCTGGAAAAATCTCAAAAGCAGAATTACCAAACTCTTCCATAGAGTAGAGAGACATTTGTCTGGATGATAAATATTCTATGTCAGATTCCAACTGAAATTGTGTGGGGTCATATTCTGAAGTTATCTCAAAATTTTCTAATGTGTTCAGAATTTGACTATCCTCACTAATTTCAGAAATGGTAAAGACAGGTTGTATAGTGTTCTCATCATCGACCCATTCATTGTCTCCTATTTCTGTAATTGCTCTTGCGGGAGGATACAAATTGAATTTCTTTGTTGAATTACCATTAGAAATGTACATGTCTCCAGATCTACAACTAATAAAAGCATCAGCTGTGGCCAGCCAAGGTCTTCCTAAGATAATTGGATGTCCTCCTAGATTACTTTTGGGAGTCAAAATCATAAACTCTACTGGATATTCCCAAGAATCTAAGGAGACTGAAATATCTTCTAATACACCATCTGGTTTAATAACCGATCGATCTGCAAGTTGCAATAAAGTAGGTGTAAAAAGAAGGTTTGGAAGTTTTAACTGTTCCATAGTCTGTCTACTCATAATGTTGATAGCAGCCCCTAAGTCAATCAATGTGTTTGGAATTTCTATCCCATTTATATGTGTCTTGACAATTGGACTTCCTGGGTCTACATACTTCTGCATGGTAATTTTTCCCATCATGATATCTGCAATTTTTCCTACCAGGTGGATTCTTCTTGTGTCTTTTAATTTCCTTCCTGGTCTTTTGAAACTCAACTCCTTTATTTTTTTTTCTAGAATAGGAATCTATCGAATGGCTTGTAGAAAGAAAATCTTGATACAAACATTCTTTAATTCATCTATAAAATCATAGTTAGGCAACAAGATTTGTTTTTCCACCCCCTTGTCAATTTGTAGTCTTTCATGAAAGGAGGTGTAGATGAAGATGCAGGTTGCTCAACTATAGGAGTTGTGGGTGTTAACTTTTCTTTCTCTTTTTTAATGTTTGAGTTTTGAAGAGATGCTTCCTCAGAACCCTTATTGGCTTTAAGAGAGTCCTCCTCAGAGGTATCTTGCTCTTGGACATCTATAGAAGGTTTTTCTAAAAATCTACCAGATCTGAGTTGTACATCATTGAGAGGAACAATCATATAGGTAGGAAATTGTTGTCCTTCTATCATGTAAGTATTCTGAGGATTTTTATTGTTAGGATTTGGCAATGGCTGAGCTGGAAGTTGATTTTTCTTTTGTTGGTATGGAAGCATGAGTTGAGGATTTGGATTTTGTTGAGAAGGTTGTTGTTGTGGAAATGGCAATGATAGTTGTGGATTTGGGTTTGGAAGTTGTGGAACTTGTTGATTTTGAAAAGATGGAGGATATTGATAAAATTGAGCAAATATCCCATAAGTATTTTGCATCCCATGTACCCATGGTTGATATGAATTTTGATGTTGGGGCCAAGGTTGTTGCCAAGGATTCCAATTTGGTGGGGTTTGAAGATTCATAGGGTTGTTAAACCCTTGAGTTTGTTGTCCCTGCCAAGGTCTTCTTGCAACAAAACAGATAGATTCTACTGAATTTGGGTCTTCTTGAAAGACAACTTTGAGTCCAGGGATTGAAGGACAATCCTTGATCTCATGATTCTCTGAGCAAATCATACATGTTTCTACAACTTTTGCATCCAAGGGACATTCCCTTAAATCATGTTTCTTCCTACATTTCAGAAAAAAGATGGCTAGAGCATCTGTTTCTGCTTTCTGCTTGTTTTGGATCTTAAGGGTGTCTAGTTGTTCACTAAGGCTCCCTAAGATATCAGTTTTAAATTCATCAAGCATATTGCCAATATCTACCCTTATTACTAATACAGTTGCAGATTTGTTAGCCTTGATAAGAGAAGGATCCCTAGGCCCTTTTCCTGTTTTAGATTTTCCTCTTGAGAGATGGACACATAGTTATGTTATGTCACGAAGTGGAAGTTGAGAAATGTCTCCTTTCCCCATCATGTTTAAAATATCTATCCATTCATCTCTAATGGCTTTTAATATGAGGGCTTTCAAATTTTCATCATCTAAGTTGCTCATCTTTGCTCTTTTTAAGTTGTATTGAAATCTTTCAAGTAAATCTTCCAAATTTTCATCTTCTTTTTGCATCATTTTGAATAACTCATCCTTGTGATTGGTGGGCATACAATAGTCCAAGTATCTATCCAAAAAAAAAAAATTCATATCATTCCAAGTCCTAATAGATTGGGTGGTTAATCCCATGAACCATTTCAAAGCGGCTCCCTTCAATGTTGAAGGAAACAGTTTGAGTTTTTGAGAGTCTTCCATATAGTCATAGGTTCGGCACACGACTTCAAACTCAAACATAAATGTTTCAAGATCCTCACTTCGCAATCCATAAAAGTTGGGGAGGACAGATGGTGAGATATTTTTCATTGTTGTATGAGTTTCCTCATCAACTATAGGGAATCCAAACAAGTTGTCTCCTTCCCTATTTCTTCCATTATTACCTTCACCATTGTTGTCTCCATTGTTTCCTCCTCTACCTCTACCTCTACCTCCAAATCCATCTATTATTTCCTCTGCCATGATAGTTTCTTTAGAGTCCTCAAAGTCCTCTGGTTCTTCTATCAAGGGAGGATGAGAGGGAGTCTTTTCCTTTTCTTCTTCAGGTGATTCTACTTCTTTGATTACAATATACTCTCCTGTAGAAGTAAAGAAAGAATCCTTTTCTAAATGAGATTTAGTAGCTGGTATAGGAGAATCCTCTAATTCAGCTGCTCCTTGAATTCCAAAAATCTTAAGGCTAGGGGTAGATGGTGGTGAATCTTTTCTATGCCTTTAAGAAGATGGAGTTGTGAAAATCGAACTCTTGGCTCTAGCTATAAACCTTCCCCTAGAATCTCTTGCTCTATGCATGTCATTTTTTTATTTTTTATTTTTTAAGTTGGGCTAATAATTCTCTTTCTGATCTTCCAGGTCACACTAGGTGCAAGAAGAGAGCATACTTAAGAAATTATCAAACCAATAACTCTCTTTTCTGATCCTCCAAATCACACTAGGTTCAAGAGGAGAGCATACTTCAAGAAGTTATCAAGTTTTCCCTTCTTTTTATTGTTTTTTTTTTTTTTAAGAAATTGGCTACCTAGTTACACTTCCCTGGCAACGGCGCCAAAATGTTTGGTCAATTTAGTGTGTCCTAAATTGCTACATTAATTTTTCAATCTGGGATTCGTAGGCTGACGAAGTGTGGCGCACTATATGTGCAAGATAACCTATCTCTTACTTTTTTTCGTTTTTGGTTTTTTTCTTTTTATCTTGGTTGGTTTCCTAATGAAAATTCTAAAAGGCAAGTATGGTTATGATTGTTCAAGGCAATGATGTCCTTTATAATGATTTACCAAACTTTCAAACTTCAAAAGTATTTTGAAACATACAATGAGAAAATTAGTTCCTAAAAGGAAATGAAAATGTGCCACTATTCTAGTTAAACAAACAGTGAACTATTGATCATGAAAACCATTACCCTTGTTGTTGTCTAAACACAAAAGAAACTGTACTCAAAGAAAAGATTGCAAGTAAAGTAAAACTGAAATCAAATTACATCAACTCATATTCTGACCCCTCACCATTAGTCTCGCTATGGCTTTCGGAGGTAATCATAAACAACTTGAGCAATCTGATATCTAATTTGCAGAAAAATAAACTAATATCAAATTACACACTCATACTTCAAGCCCTCACCATTAGTCTCGCTATGGCTTTCGGAGGTAACTGATAATGACATGAGCAATTTAATATCTATCTTGCAGAAAAGTAAACTAATATCAAACTATACACTCATACTTCAATCCCTCACCATTAGTCTCGCTATGGCTTTCGGAGGTAACTGAAAATGACATGAACAATTTAATATTTAATCTAACTACTAAAGCAAATGTGCAAGACTGAAATAAACAAAACAGTGCTGGAGTTAAACAAAAACTAAGAAAAAGAAATCAGTAGAAGTACAATATTGATTCCATTTCATTATTCATTATAAAAAAAATGTGCAAATGCCCAGGCTGTCTATTGTAATCTGAAACAAGAACACTGATCAGTTAACAACAACATAAAACATAAAAGATTATGGACAGAAGTAAAATATAAAACACGAAATATTATGGACAAAGATGAGATGTAAATACCATGAAAGATGTAATCTATATACATGTGAGTGACTATAGCACAATGAACATAAAGAAATGAAGCATGAAACTATACAGTAATACACAAAACCTCAGCGTGTGCAGGGGCCCTCTACACAGACCTCGGGAAACAGCTTTCAAATACGAATTACGCTTTTGAACAAGGTCTTCTCATATATTAAAATGCGGTCATAACAGAGAAACAATGTCACAGCACAATGGCGACGCAATTACATTACAGAGCTAAAGAAGATCTAACTATTATGCATATGAGAACGCATTATTTATAACAGAGGGAGATATAACTAATTCCCTAAAGTCTGCGCTGATAGAAGACACGTGAACCATCACGTCCAAAGATCTAGCGTTATGGCCGCCATGAGGATTAAATCTATGGAGAGTGGCTGTTGGATTCGGCTTATGGAGCCGTTTACAGGTGTTGATGTGTCTCCCGTGATCTAGAAATGATAACGCCAATCTCCACGTGATGAGAAACAGAGTTCTGTCACCGTGGGACTCTACGATTGACCACCACTTGGCCACCTTTGACCATAGCCTTATTAGGTGAATTCGGCTGAGCCAATAGGACACGATCCATGTCCACATCATTTCTAACTTGCCCATGTGGCTCGATTTTCCTGAAGATACCTGCAACATAGACTTTAACAAAATGGCTGCGGAAAGTGACAAGATTCTGCAGCTAAATGAGCAAAAATCTAAATCAAACAGCTGACACAAAACATAGTTAAAAACCATTTTAGATTCTCTTTTACAATTAATATGAAATGATATTGATGACTTAGAAGGTCCACGTGAATGAGAAAGGTCTAGAAAGGTGTATAAGAAAGATGCAGAGACTCAACAGTTCCCAAGAGGGAATCCCACCCTTACCCATGGGGGACTTAAAGTTCCTACTCTTGGAAGGTATTCTAAGCTTATATTCATCATCAAGAATTGGTGCCACACTATTCCTACTCTCTGTAGAACACATACATTCAAAAATTATGCATTTCTGAAGAAGGGTTTGAGAGGAGGTGGTTGACCTCAATATTTCAACTGAGGAAATGGTGAAGGATTTTTCCTGTCACCTTGGACTTCATGATCAGTATTTTAGGAGATTCATTTTATATCTGGCATCAGACCAAAAATTATTCAGATCCATGTAGCAGAAATCCCATCAAGGATTTCACATTTCATCATTGCAGAACTAGAGGAGGAAGGAAGTTTCTAGCACTTCAGCTATGAATCCTGTGAGGCACCATTCCCTCACCTTGCCATCACTGTTTCCATCATCCTGGAGCTTATTTTCAGTATATATCATCAGGCTTGAGAATCTCCATCCTATACAACGCAGTTTACCTATATTTTGTGTATTGCAGCAACTGCATCTTGAAGAGGAGGAAGAAGAAGCTAGATATCAAGCTTCCAGCTTGAAGATCTGAAGAAGGGATAATCCCTTCAAGCTCAGATATATTTGCATCACATATTACAACCATATTTTGATCAGATCTAGTTTCAGATCTCCATAACCCAACAGTAAAGGGGTCAAAACCTAGGAGGGTAAATTTTTGATCTTCTTAGATCTAGATTTCCTTTCCGGGTTATTTTGGGTTTCCATTATAGTGCCTAGATCTAGAATATTGACATCATCAGAGCTCTAGATAACCATATATCTACATTTATCTTCATCCAACAGCCACATGTACATCATTTGCTGAAGGGACAACACAGTATTTGCTCTAGAAGCTCTCCAGTTATGCAGTGCCATCTTTGGCATGTTTTTGGGGTCATTATAGCCTATGTATTTGGCTTGAGTGCATCTATTTGAGAATTTTTGTAATATGAAATCCATATCCAATAATAATAAAAGGCTCATCTATTCTTTATATTTCTTTTTTGTTAAATGTTTATGTGTACTTGTTGCAGTTTCAAATATTGTGTTTGTGTATCAATGCATTATTCCATTTTTGGATATTACAGTGGTATCAGAGCATGATATTTGGCTCAGCTTCTGCAAATTATTGACATCATAAGAAAAAAATATAGTAGAGATCTACTGTGGAGGGGTTAAATTTTGCAGCTTCTCTCTTTAGAATAATGAAGGATCTCTCCAATGAGATCAATGAAATGAAGGGAGAAAGGCAAAGAGAAACCTCAAGAAGGTTTCAGAATAAAGGAAGTGTAGAAATTATATACCATATGCATGTGTATATCGAGATTCTCCTGATCTAACAATATTTATCTTCTTGCTGAATAAAAAATCCTTCCACTATTAATCTTTTGCAGAAATTTAAACTCAATTGCAAACATAAGAAGTAATAAAAACAATCGCACATAACACAGTTGTTTAACGGGAAAGCCTGAAGCTAAAAACCCCAACTATCATATATTATGTATCATGGAGATCATGTAACAATCTCATACAAATATTAGTACATCAAGCTCTCAGTAAAATCAATCGTCACACACTAACATGAAGAAATCTGCATCTCTATGCACTGATTGCTTGCCACCTAATATCCTGCCTCCACTGCGCAATCCCTGCTGAAGAAGACCGCTGAATGAATTTGAATTGGTCTTGCCTTGACTCCATAATCATCATTGAAAAATCCAATGTGTGTGTGATTCAATCAATGCATCACTATAGTCACAACAGATATTCCATGTCACCCTTTCACCTGCCTCCCCACTGGGTCTCCACTGGAACTAACATGCACTGTAGTTAATTTTTGTATTCGTTAAGTTTATTACTGAGTTATTATTTGTGAATTAATTAACTAATTAATTCACACCACTCTCACTAGTGTATCATTCAGTTAGAATAGATACAACTAGCTCAACTGAGTTTAACTCCAATAACTAAGTTAAACTGAATAAGAACTCCATGAACTACTCTTCCAACTTTTTCATAACTTTTCCACTTCAGTTATAATTGAGTCCTCCATGCATGAACCACCAGTAAAACCTAGGAATTATGTAATTCCTTCAGCCCACTGATTTTCCAAAGCTGTATACTGAAATAAAGTGCTCCAAGAGAATAAGTTGATATTTAGAGTCTGATTATTACTAAGGGCTAATAATATTCGACACATCTATTTTTAGATCGATGATCTATAAATAAACTTCGCCTAATCTTCTAAAAATAGAATTTCATCTATTTTTATAACTTGACCAACCATCCACAAATAGCATCCTGTAACTTCTGAAATATGATCACCATGTTGAAAAATAGACATAGTCTACAAATAGACTTACACCTAAAAATAGCCTGCAGGCCCACTTAGTGAAGGTGGCTGATTTTCACTAAGCTTCATCACCTTGTTGAATCTCAACACTTCCTCTCAACAAGATAGGGATTATCCTTCACCCCGATCCTGCTTCTATGGTATTTGAATTTTCTCCCGGTGAGCGCCTTCGTCAGAATATCTGCATCTTGATCTTCTGTAGGAATGTACTGAAGCAACATGATCTTCCACTGCACACAATCCCTCATATGATGATACCGGATATTAATATGTTTATATCTATCATGAAACATAGGATTAATCGAGTGTTTAATGAAACTCTGATTATCATAATGTATCACAGTAGGATCTAAATATGAACCGAACAAACTGACCAAGATCTTCCTCATCCAGATAGCCTCACATGCAGCTTGAATTGTTGCCATGTATTTTTCTTCTGCTGAACTGAGTGCCACAAATATTTGTTTCCTATTGTAGATCTGATACTGAAAACCCCTCCTGATGTGCTCTTTCTGTCAGTTGGGCTTCCTACCCAATCTGCATCCATGAAGCCATGCAACTTCACCTCATCTGTCTGTCTGTACCATAAGCCATACTGAGATGTTCCCCTGAGATACCTCAGGACATGCTTGCCTTCCTTCCAAAAGAGTTTGTTAGGCTTAACCATTTCTTGTGAAATCTGGTTCACCACATAGCATATGTCTGGTCTTGTATTAACTAAATACATGAGCGAACCAACGAACTGTCGATAAACAGTGGCATCCACTACCTTTGCCGATGTAGCATCCTCTTTCCTCCAATTTCCTGTAAGAGGAGTATCAATAGGCTTGTAGCCTTGCATGTGAAACTTCTCCAGTATCTCTCGGGCATACTTGACTTAAGACACAAACAGTTCACCTTCCCACTGCCATATTTCAATTCCAAGGAAATAATGAAGGAGGCCCAAATCCTTCATCTCAAACTCCTTTGCAAGATATTCCTTGCATGAGTGTATCAACTGCTCATCACCCATTAGTATTAAATCATCAACATAAAGAAAAATGATTAAAATATTACCCTCCACCAAAATTTGGTACAGGTTTGCATCCGCCTCACTCTTGGTAAAGCCAAGTCTAGTGAAATAGTTGTCGATTCGAGTGTACCAAGCACGTGGTGCTTGCTTCAGCCCATAAAATTCTCTTTTGAGTCTGCACACATGCGACTCACTGTTGAAGGTCTCAAATCCTTCAGGTTTCTCAATGTACACCTCTTCCTCAATGATCCCATTAAGGAACGCAATCTTCACATCCATTTGATGAATGTGCCAACCTATCTGTGCTGAGAGAGCAAGGATGGTCCTTATGGAAGAATACCATGCAACATGTGCAAAGGTTTCTTCATAATCAATCCCCTCGATCTGTGAGAAGCCCTGGGCAACAAATCTTTCCTTATACTTCTTGATGCTCCGATCAGCAACTTTATTTACCTTGTAGATCCATCTTGATCCTACAACTGATTTTCCCATCGGCCTTGGAACAATCTCCCAAGCACTGTTTCTGACAATGGAGTCATACTCCTCCACCATGGCATCTACCCATGTGGGATCCTACACTGATTCTTCAAAATAATATGGCTCTGTCACGATACACTTGCTCATAAGAGCCATGTATCCAATAAAACAGTCAGGTGACTGTCTCTATTTGCACTGTGATGTAGGGACTCCTACATTTTGTGCCGCATCAAGCTTCAGTCTCTCAGCTTATGTGGTAAACTTTCTACTAATTCTGATGTTTGATTCTGCATGAGTGGACTCCTCCATTCCATGAATCTCCTCCTGTGGCTGATCCACATCTGGAGGCTCATCCTTGGGAACAATTAGCTCCTCCTCTGCATGCAAGTGTAGCCTCCTCTCAAGCAACAACTTCATGGCTTTCACCTTATTGAGTTTTATATTCCATCACACCACAGTCATCTCACTGTTTGGAAAATACACACAATAATTATGGGGTGTTTATGTGTACCCAAAAAATATCCCAAATTCTGTAGTCAGCTCCAGCTTTTTCTTGGCGTCCTTTGTCACATGAATGTAAATAGACAACATTTTTTCACATAAACCGCAGTGTTGCGTGCTTCCACCCACAAGTGCATTAGTAGGCCCTGGTCATGCAACATAGCTCGTGCAGCACCCACGATCGTTCTGTTCTTCCTCTCCGCGACCCCATTCTGCTGTGGCTTATGAGGCACTATGAGTTCTCTTCGAATTCCTTCTTTTCTACAGAAGTCTTTGAATTCACCTGAGATATATTCACCACCATTATCGCTCTGCAAAGCCTTCACTTGCTTCCCCGAATCCTTCTCCACCAATGCTTTAAACTCATAGAAATTTGATAAATTTTCACTCTTATTCTGCATGAAGAAGATCCAACATCTATGAGAATAGTCATCAACAAAAATAACATAATACCTGTGTTTTGTTGTTGAATCAACTGAGAAAGGTCCACACACGTCTATTTGAATTCTCTCCAGGATCACCGAAGCACAATTCTCCTTCTCATGAAAGGTGGTATTCACAAACTTACCCATAGTACATCCCTTGCACTAATCTTACTATGCAAGAGTACCCTTGGGAATTCCAGTAGAAATCTTCTGCAAAATCATCAAAGCGCAATGGTGAAGATCTCCCAATCTCCTGTGCCATAATTCACCCTCATCCCGGCTCACCACTTCTTCTGCTTTGCCCATCATTGCAGCGTAGCCATCTACCTCCAGCTTGTAGAGATTATTAACTCGAATCCCTATCTTATTGGTTTGACTCGTTGTTTTATGTCGAAGGAAGGCTTTTCCCTCACTGAAAACAAAATCATAACCTTTGTCTTCCAACATTGTGACTGAGACCAAGTTCTTCTTCATACCTGGAACATGCATAACATCTTTCAACAGAAATGGATAACCTGACTCCCTCTCAAAGGTAATGGTCCAAATGCCAGCCGCGCTGTATCGACCATTGTCACCCATCTCTATATGCCTTTGGAGGTCCTTCTCCTCCAAGTCACCAAACAACTCCTTGTCTCCCATCATATCGAAAGATGCACCACTATCAAGATACCACACCAATCCCATTGCACTTGAAACCAAGCATGTGATCGAGGAGAAATCAAGTTCAGATTGTGAGGCTAAGGCCTCACATGTTGTAGCTGTAGTAGCCTTCTTATTCTTCTTCTTCTTCTGTGGGTAGGTAGTGGCGAAATGCCCATGTTCGTGACAATGAAAACACTTCACCTTGGACAAATCCTGCTTCTTGCCTTTAGCCTCATATTTTGAAGGGAATTTATTCCCCTTCCCTTTCCTTGCTTTGGTAGCCAAATTGAAATTCTCTTCATATTCATTCTTCGATGAAAAGTCATCCGTGGTACTTCACCTTATCTCCTCCTGTACAAGATCCGACCAAAGTCGCTCCCACCCTGACAGTTTCTCCCGACCATTGACAGAGTCTTCGTAGCTATGCCAACTCTTCCGAAGCCCAAGGAGAGCCAAGCTCACCAAGTCATAATCATCAACAGTAATTCCCACACTTTCTAGTTCATCGCTTCAGTGGACAAAATTTGTGAGATATTTTGGAATATTGTCGCCCTTCTCCATTTTTATTTTTCTAAGCTTATCTTTCAATGCCAACTTCGTCTGGTCGCTTCTGCTTTGGAAAAAATCTGTCAAAGCCTTCCACATTGAAAATGGAGTGGCTTTCCTATGAAGGCTTGAAACAATATGGTCCTTCACACCTTCCAACAACATTCTTCTTGTCTTTTCTACCTTCTTTTTCCATGCGTCAAGTCCTGCAGCATCGCTAGAACCTGGCTTAGTAACATCGCTATATATGAACTCCTTCAGTCCATTATCTTCCAGCACCGCCTCCATCCTATACTTCCAGGCTATGTAATTCGAGCTGCCCTCAAGGGCATACTCCAATCGCAACCCATTGAAATACATTTCAATGAATACTCAATTGTCGCACCAAGAATTTTCTGCAGCAAATTCAAATTGTCCACCAGCACAAACTCAACAATTCTTCACAATTGCAATCATCAAGAATTAACAATGCTCTGATATCATGTAGAAATTATATACCATATGCATATATATATCCAGATTCTCCTAATATAACAAAATTTATCTTCTTGATAAATATAGAATCCTTCCACTATTAATCTTTTGCGGAAATTTAAACTCAATTGCAAACACATGAAGCAATAAAAACAATCGCACATAACATAGTTGTTTAACGGGAAATCCTGAAGCTAAAAACCACAACTATCATATATTATGTATCATGGAGATCATGTAACAATCTCATAAAAAGCTTATTACATCAAGCTCTTAGTACAATCAATCATCACACACTAACATGAATAAATATGCATCTCTATGCACTGATTTCTTGCCACCTGGTAGCCTGCCTCCACTGCGCAATCCCTGCTGAAGAAGACCCATGAATGAATTCGAATTGGCCTTGACTTTACTATGCAATCCTCACTGGAAAATCCAATGTGTGTGTGATGCAATCAATGCATCACTATAGTCACAACAGATAGTTCATCTCACCCTTTCACCTACCTCTCCACTGGGTCTCCACTGGAACTGACATGCACTGTAGTTAATTGTTGTATTTGTTTAGTTGATTAGTGAGTTATTATTTGTGAATTAATCAAATAATTAATTCACACCATTCTCACTAGTGTATCATTCAGTTAGACTAGATACAACTAGCTCAACTGAGCTAAACTCCAATAACTGAGTTAAAATGAATAACAACTCCATGAACTACTGTTCCAACTCTGTCATAAATTTTCCACTTCAGTTCTAACTGAGTCCTCCATGCATGAACCACCAGTAAACCCTAAGAATTGCGTAATTCCTTCAACCCACTGATTTTCCAAATCTGTATGCTGAAATAAAGTGCTCCAAGAGAATAAGTTGATATTTAGAGTCTGATTATTATTAAGGGCTAATAATAATCGACACATCTATTTTTAGATCGATGATTTATAAATAGACTTCGCCCAATCTTATAAAAATAGAATTTTATCTATTTTTCCAACTTGACCAAACATCCACAAATAGCATCATGCAAATTCTGAAATATGATCACCATGTTTCAAAAATAGACATAGTCTAAAAATAGACTTACACTTAAAAATAGCCTGCAAGCCCACTTAGTGAAGGTGAATGATTTTCACTAAGCTTCATCACCTTGTTGAATCTCAATAGGAGGTCCCTGTACTTCTTATCAGCAGCAAAGAAGACTGGAGAAACATAGATCTCCTCAAAGATCTATTATGCCCACTTTCTTTGAAGAAGGTGAATGGTATAGAGATGAAGATAGAAGAAGCATGGAGCCTAAGACTCATGAGACTCTCAGCCTATATCTTGAAGAGTACAAAGCACGATCTAGAGCATTCATGGAGAATCTAACTCTCCAACATTTTTTCAAACTCGAAGAAGAAAGAAGATCCTATAGCAGTAATAGAAGAAAGAGTCACAATAGGTTTTATTTGCCTACATTTGATGGATCTTGCTCAAGCACTATAAATGCTTGGAGGAAGGAGTTAGATTCATTCTCCCAGCAACATCCTATAGCTAAAAGAGAGGTTGTTCAGATTGTAGCACTTCATCTTCAAGGTGAAGCCAATGATTGGTGGTTTGGTCACATGGAGCATGCAAAGGTGACTAAGTATTCAGATTTCTTCCGTAGGTTAAGGAAGGAATTTGATAGAAGAAAATTAGAAACATTTCACAAAGAGTCACTACATACACGACCAGCTGCAAAAATACTCACATCAGGAGGAAAGATACTTACCTCTCTGCAAGGTAGTCTTTAGATATTGACATATAGAGTCCCATGCATTATTCAAGAGATGCATTAAGAAGAGGAGAAAGTTTCCAGTGCTGGTACACTTGTGGAATAGAAACCATTACTCTTACCAGGAGGTGGGGAGACCATTGCACCGGATGGAGGAACTCTTGTGATCTTGCAAGATTTTTCTGAGTATTAGATGATCCAAGGCTTGCATTCATTTCCATCTCATATTGTATCAGTACCTTTAACTTAAACTTATGGGGACATGCCATCGGGGTTATTTCATAACCAAGGGTTAGAGCAACATGCTGATTTCAAGTAGCAACATATCACTACGCAGAGGACCCTTGATCTGATCAAGGAAGAGATGAAGAGATCTCCCAATTTTTATTTGTTGAGCTACACTCAACCATTTGAGTTGAAGTGTGGAGATTTAGAAGATGTGATGAGCTACTATCTTTGTATTTCATTTGAGATAGTAACAAAGATCATCTACAAAGATAATATCTCAAATGTAGATGATCTTTGTAATGTGTAGGATTATTTTGAAGGATTATTCAAAAATCTTCTCAAATATTTCCTCCACCATTTCAAAAATTCAAAGGACAATTATTCAAGCTTATTCCAAGGAGAATATCTTCAAGATTTCAGGGAGAAGATCATGGAGATTCCAAGGAGAATATCATGGATATTTGGATGACACATCTGATCCAAGGTTTGTGAGAGATGAGTGAGGATTTAATGGGATCATATTTTGTAATTATAGGGATATTGGTTGAGAGAAAAGTGAATTTGTAATTATGAGTTTCTTATCTTGTTCTCAAAGCACTCATGTATAAAAGAGAGTTCTCTCTCTTTATTTTTATAAAAAGAATAAAATATGAAATGTAATGTAGGAAATGGGAAGAAAGAAATATATAGAAATAAAGGATAATTGATAGGGAAAATTAGAGTCTAGAATAAAGTTTTAGTTTTGTAATCTTTCATTATTCATCATTAATATATGTTGACACTGGATTATTCTTCACATGTTGTTTTTCTCTTATACAATTGGACATTCTCTCACTTTCTACACATCACAAACTGATTCCCTTTAGTCTCTCTTCTTAAGGACAATGATCTGGGGAAGGACGTCCAGGTTCTCCTCAGTTAGTAGCCTCTTCCATCGTTTACTGCATCTTGAATCAGAGGCAAAAGCATTAGACTAGTCTAGTTTAACTTCAGTCTTGCATTTCCAGTGCATGTGCTTCATAAGCCTACGAAACCCTCAGATTGATCATTTATGTTAGGGAAATTATTTGATGACAATAGTTTCACCCAAAATTTTGGCATTGTTTCCGGGGATCGAACCCGGGTCACCCGCATGACATGCGGGAATACTTACCACTATACTATAACGACATTTGTGCAAGAGAATTTGATTTCTGCAACTGTGAAAAGTGATTGTTAGAGTTTTTTAAAATGATTTAACAATGAGTATAAGTTTGGAACAACTCACTCAGATCCTAGTAGAGGTTGGGATATCCTCTTCCTATGAAAAGAAGATCTTGATAGCTGCAGAAATATTAAATACTCCTCCAAAAGAGAATGAATCTACATATGAAAAATCATGTACATTTGATGAAAAAAAATTAGAAAAGCATGACATTGAGGATGACAATGGGGAATGGCGGCATGATCTGAAGGAGGAAAATCATGTCTACAAAAATCTTGTTGAAGAATGGTTCCAAGAGAGTATGAGGTTAGATCAGTGGTTTTGTTTTTATTTAGTTAAATTACAGTCTCAATAAGAAGGTCTGATTATTTTTGTACATTTCCATTTTTGATGTGCGCAATTGACAATAAATATATTTTTATTACTATTGTGTGCATGGTTACATTGGAAGTTTGATTACAGGTAACTGATTTTTAATATTCAATTAAAGTAGAGTAAGTAGGAAAAATGAATAAAAAATTGTTATTTTTAGTTTTTTAATAAGTATGAAAACTGAAAAATAATGTCTAATAGCTTTTAGGAATAAATTGTTTATTTTTAGATTTCTAAAATTTTAGTTTTAATTTCAAATTTTCTAATTTCTTTTTTTTATTGTTAGAAATAAAACAAAAATAAAAATATTCAAAAAAACCATTTACATTTTTTTTTTAATTTCTTTTCAAATAAAACAAAATAATAAAAAAAAATAGCTTTGTTTTAAAAAAAATTAATTTCATTTTTAAAAAAAAAATCATTTAGATTTTCTTTTTATTTTCTTTTAGAAATAAAACAAATTAAAAAATATATATAAAAAGGAATCATTTAGATTTTATTTTATTTTATTTTCGTTTCTTTTGAAATAAAACAAATGTTCTTTAAAAAAAATTATTTTTCGATTTTCAATTTTATTTAAAAAAATAATAAATGAATAAATAAAAATTAAATAAAACAAACTTAAAAAATTAAAAATTAAAATAAAATTCCAGCAGTGGATCTACTGCTACTCGTAACTACGCACCTGGAGCTGCTCCCTCAAATTCGGTTACTAGTTATTGACATTTCATTAAACCGCAGTGTGTAATGATTTTCCAAAGGCAGATGTTATAGAGGATCATCTTGCAGGTATCTTCATTTAGAGACTCCTTCTGACAGTGAGGCAGAGAAAGAGTGAGAGTAGGTCCAATATAACTGAACCTTTTGGTGGAGAAGGATCTCTTACAACTCTGGAGAATGTGAGTATGTGAATTGCAAGCTTTCAATGATACAGAGGCATCTTCTCTTCCTGGAAAGGCCTGATATCGTTCATACGCAATCATCAATAGGAATCACATGATGGACAAGCTCCATTAATGGAAGGATTCTGACAATTTAACATCGAGGGCAGTATGGGATCAGGTCTGCATGTCGATTAAGGCCTACCGCCTTCAAAAGATCTAAAATTTTAAACCATGTAGAAAACTAGATTGGGCGTATATTTAGAAAATCTGTCTGACGCGCCACGGTCGTTAATCTGTTTGGAACAGGTTTTACAAGTTTTAAGTGGGAATTTAAAATTTCGGATCAATTTTTCAGGCCATGATCTTTAACGGCTACCATCTCTACTTTGTCGTGAGAAAGCCTGTGCGCATCAACCCGGAGTTATGCATCTTTATTTTGAAGTCTGAGTTTACCATCATTTCCGGCTTTAAACTTGTGAGTTCTATCTTGCATGGGATCAGTTGTGCTTGCAGTTTGTTTGCAGATGCAAAACGACACAGAAAACAAGAACTTCAATGTTCTTCCTCTAGAATATGGGGCATCCACGTCCTCGACGGACCCTACTTATCATGCTAGGAAATAAAAAATATAGTGATGTCTTTTGCAAGGTAGGATTTGACCAAAGTATGGTTTGTTTTCTAATTTTTTTTTTTGTTATGTTAAAAAATAAAAAATAAATAAAGATAAAATGATTCAGATTAGGTTTTGTTTGTTTTTTTAAATTATTTTCCTTATTGTAAAAAATAAATAATATATATATATAAAATAAAATAAAAATAATAATAAAAAATAAAAATAAGAACTTTTGCAAATAGACATTTTACTTCATGAAAATCATATTTTTAGGGATAATAAAATTGGGCTTCATTTTTTTTTCAATTGGATAAGATGGTTTTCAAGTCACAGATTTAAAATAAAAACAATAGTCTAGAGACGCGCGATAACCAGCACGTAAAAAAAAAAAAAATTAGTTTGAATCTAAATCATTCATACTAATTACTGCATTATATGTTTTTGGAAGCTCTCACAATTTTCACACAGAATTAGTACTTAGCTTTCACATGTTCAAAGACGATATGATTTTTAGAAATCACAATAAAACATGCAAATGTGAAAGATGGGAGGAGCTAAAAGTTTTCATTGCACATGTCTGTCACATAGAAATTTTTGAAAAAATCCATTGCGCCATGACATGTTCATTTACCCTTCTCCTTCTATGCTAACATGCCTGGTGGGAAGCCCACTCGAAGCCATCCATATCAGCCATCCATATTGAAGCCCACTTTCTTTATGACTTCACACATTCATACTTTTTCAGAGATGCATACATTCTTTCATCATTTCCAGTTCATATTTTGCCTCATAAATAAAATCAAACATCTCCTTTTTCCATGACTCCATTTCCTTGCTATCATTTTCCTAAAAACTTGTTTCTACTACAAAAATTTTCATCTATAATCCTACAATAATTTTGTACAAACTTGCGTTGAATGACGTGGGATTCCTTAAGGCCCACCTTTCAACAAGTCTCGACCCATCGACCTCAGCACTTTATCTGGGATAAAGACTAGAGTCATCATTAGTACCTTGAGGCTTGTATGGCCTAATGACAAGTTCTCTCGCCAACAGTCATGGGAATACATCAATCTCCCTTGATCGTCGGATCTTGCAAGTGGCTCGACATCAGATCATTTATTTTCACTTCGCAAGATGTACTTGGGTACCTTGGCACTCATTAACATCAATGGTGAGTTTGCCTCGCGTTGGTTAATGACATCCATTAATGGTCGATAATCCAATAACTTCTTTTCATGCTCTACATCCACACATCCATTCGCATGACTAGAATTATACCGTTGGGTTTAGTAGCGAGTGAACTATACATTTTTCATGACTCCATTAGCAGTTGCAACAACATTCCTTCAGCCATATGAGAGTACGAAAGTTCCAGTTTCAAACATCATCTTCAGATTCATAAAACCAAGCAACAGTTCAGATTCCTTCACTTCATCTAGTAGCAACACTTCAGCTTCTTTCACATGATCCAATAGCATGTGTTGAGATTCAACAAGATGATGAGCTTAGTGAAAAGAGTCACCTTCACTAAGTGGGCCCGCGGGCTATTTTTGGCGCAAAGTCTATTTTTAGACTATGTCTATTTTTAGACATGTGTCGATCATATTCTATGAGTTGCAGGATGCTATTTGTGGATGGTTGTTCAAGTTGGAAAAATATATGGACTTCTATTTTTAGAAATATTGGGCGGAATCTATTTTTAGATTGCCAGTCTAAAAATAGATATGTCGAATATTATTAGCTTTTAATAATATTTGGACTCTAAACATTATCTTATTCTCTTGGAGCATCACAGTGTACGTATGGCACAATAGTCGACATATGAACATATTCGTGAGGCTTGATCAGAGCTACGCACAAGGATTCTGGGTTAGAACTCGTGACAGAAGCCAGGACAGCATAGTTGGTGGACACCACATTAACCTCGACAGACACGCTGAGCTAGTTATGTTCAGTTCAACCTCGAATGATACACTAGTGAGAGTAGGTGGACTAATTATTAATTAATTCACTAAATAAAAATTCATTAATCAATTGAAGAATACACTGCTTAATCATAGCAATGGAGCTTAGTGAAACCGTAGAGATTTTTATAGAGCAGCAGACTACTGGCCAGACTATACTGATGCATTGATTGCATCCAACACTCAGTAGAGATGCCAATGAGGATTGTGCAGTGCAAGCTAGGTGGATTCGAGTTCATTCAGAGCCATTCTTCTGCAGGGATTGCGCAGAAGAGGCAGGCTAGCAGGTGGCATAGATCAGTGCATGGATTTGCTAGATCGGGCCTGATTAGTGTGTAGCGATTGTATTGTACTGAGAGCTTGACATGTTAAGCTTTGTATGAGGATTGTTATATGATCTCTATGACATATATTATATACAGATAGTTGGGGTTTTTAGCTTCAGGCTTTCCCGTTAAAACATTGTGTTCATATGTCTGAATTTTTATGGTTTCATGTGTGCATTGCAATTGATTTAATTTCCGCATGTGATGATCAATAGTGGAATAGATTCTGTATTGTGCATGAAGTTAAAATAGTGTTTGATCAGGAAAATCTTGGATATATAACACATAAGTTATATAATTTCTACAACATGATATTCACATGATCCAACGACATGATTTTTTCCTGATCTAGAAGCATGACATTTTCTTGATCCAGCAGCAGTAATAGCTACATTTATATTGCATATATCTTTAACGTTTTGGGTAAGTGAGGTATGTTATTTTCTAATTTTTAATCAAACAATTTCTTACATGTTGAAAATAAATGAACTTGGAAAATTCCCTCACCATATTACATTATCTTTCACCTTTTTTGTAAACATAACACATATTTAGTTTGTGGGGGGAATATTCATAACCATTTCATTCCATTCATCTCATATATTGAAGACCAACATGACTCTTCCAAAATACACTTCATTGCAGTTGATTCACAAACATTGATATCTATTTTGGCATGATTCAAAAATATAAGAAAAAGGTTTCTTATGCATATTAATGACTTATCATTTCCAATACATGACTTATAATTTTCAGTACATGTATTATAAAAAGGGAAATAAAAGAAATGAATGTTGTTAACACAAGAACCAACATTTTTTATATTCATGGTTGTTAACACAAGAACCAACCATAGAAAATATCAGTCCCAGTACATGTATTTTACATCCTAGTATGATACATTGTTAGAAACCATAATCATGCAAAGCCAAAAGTTTTTAATCCATGCAAGGTTTCATGAGGACATGCAACATGTTCAATTGGGGGGTATGTTGGGTCTCGTCATTTTCGCATTTTCATCATGTTTATCCTTGACATTCCTCACATTCCATCACCTCATTTAACCATTCATCATACCATTTCCATGGGTTCACCTCATTGTTTTCCAATTTATTTATTTTTAATATTATAAGATAATTTATGATTAATTATTGGAAAATTAACATATTTAATTAATATCTCAAATGTGGATGAGCTTTGTAATATGTAGGATTATTTTGAAGGATTATTCAAAAAGCTTCTCAAATATTTCCTCCACCATTTCAAAAATTCAAAGGATAATTGTTCCAACTTATTCCAAGGAGAAGATCATGGAGATTTCAAGGAGAAGATCATCGAGATTTGGATGACATATCTCATCCAAGATTTGTGAGAGATGAGTGAGGATTTGAAAGGATCATATTTTGTAATTATAGGGATATTGGTTGAGAGAAAAGTGGATTTGTAATTATGAGTTTCTTATCTTGTTTTCAAAGCACTCATGTATAAAATAGAGTGCTCTCTCTTCATTTTGATAAAATATGAAATCATTAGACTAGGCTAGCTTAACTTCAGTCCTGCATTTCCATTGCATGTGCTTTGTAAGTCTATGAAACCCTTGAATTGATAATTTATGTTAGGTAAATTATTTGATGGCGATAGTTTCACCCAAAAATCCACAAAGATGAATAAGATACACTTTTGATGTGTGAATGTGGATTAATTAGACCTAGAAATACATAATGGAGTAGTGGAGCAGGTCATTAATGATAGAGGAATGGAGATCATGTTTCATTTATGAGAAAGATCA
This sequence comes from Pinus albicaulis, assembly GCA_034641835.2. Classification (NCBI taxonomy): domain Eukaryota; kingdom Viridiplantae; phylum Streptophyta; class Pinopsida; order Pinales; family Pinaceae; genus Pinus; species Pinus albicaulis. Next base: position 268,434,545 of record CM076581.1, read on the forward strand.
TGGAGGTTGAAGCAGTCAACTAAGATCATGGAGGGGATCAAATGTAATATCATAGAGCATTCATGATGAGATGATGGAGGAAGTGGTGCATTAGTGCACGCATGAGGGAGAGAGTGATCATTTAATGCAAACATGATGGAGGAAGTGGTTCATTAGTGCAAGCATGAGGGAGAGAGTGATCATTAAATGAAAACATGATGGAGGACATGGAAAGATAGTGCAGTCAATCATGGAGAATTATGTCCACATGTATAGTGCAGTTTAGAGGTGGGCCAGGGCTTGGGAAGGCTCACTTTGCATATAAGGAAGATGAAGGAAGAATGGGAGGTAGTCTTGGATTATTCAGTTCTTTGATCTGTTTAGGTCTAGATCTATCTTAGGACATTTATATGCATGCTTATGATGTTTAGCTAGGTATGCAATGTTGTTTAGCATAGGGTGTTCCTGTGAGGGAATCCCACCCTTACCCATGGGGGACTTCGAGTGCCTACTCTGGGAAGGTATTTTGAGCTGATATTCATCATCAAGCATTGGTGTCACAATATTGCTACTCTCTATAGAACACATACATTCAGAAATTATGCATTTCTGAAGAAGGGTTTGAGAGGATGTGGTTGAATTTAGTATTTCAGCTGAGGAACAGGTGAAGGATTTTTCCTGTCATCTTGGACTTCAAGATCAGTCTTCCGGGAGCTTCATTTCAGATCTGGCATCAGGCCAAACATTATTCACCTCCATGTAGTAGCAATACCATCAAGGATTTGGTTGTTCATCATTGCAGATCTAGAGGAGGAAGCAAGTTTCTAGCACTTTAGCTATGAATCCCGTGAGGGACCATTCCCTCACCTTTCCATCACTGTTTCCATCAACATAGAGCTTATTTGAAGTATATATCATTAGGCTTGAGCCTCTCCCTCCTATAAAACATAGTTTACCTAGCTATTGTGTATTGTAGCAGCTGCATCTTTAATATTCCTACTTAGCTTAAGCTAAGAGGAATATACATTTTTGTTTTAATTTCTATTGCATGAATAAATGAAAAAAGGAGGACATGTAAAACTCTTGAAAAGGCTGAATAAATCTATGCCCATGTGAAAAGGGATAAATCAAGGCCATGTAAATAAATCACTTGCAGGTGTGAAAGGGGTTTGAGCTGTGAGACTGGGTCAACGTTGACCAAATCTACAACGCTATCTAGATTCAATGTACTTCATAAAGGGAGGACGCAATTCTAGAAGGAGGCCCCTCATGTGAAAGGAGCTAACTCATCAAGGTGGTTTAGGGTTTGCAAAGGATCTGATATTATAAAAGGAAGGGGAAGGTAGCAAGAGAAGGTTTTTGATTGATTATATTTCTGAGTATCTTGTATGTTTAGAAAAATACTATTCTCTGTTGTTTAGTGGAGAATTGTGTTGCTTAGCACTTGGAGTTCCTATGTAGGGATTTCAGCTCTTCCCATGAGGATTCTTGGAGGAGTATTTTCTTATTTGATCCACTATCAGGCTTTGGGCCAAGCTCTACTTCCAACTGCAATGCACATCTAGTGAGGGTTTTCTTGCTTTTGTAGGCTGCAGCAAGTGGAACTCTAGATCTGCAGAGATCTAGCTTGTATTGGAGCTTTTCTCATGGAGTGTGTCTTTTAACCTCCTGGAAGAGTGCATCCACTGATTGAGCTTCAGATTTGTATCTTGGCATTAGGCCATCATTTTTATTGAAGCTACAACGCAGTTTTCATTCAGGAACTACGTTATTTTCATAAGAAATTATGCAGTGTGTTTTGATCCCAATTTTGATGAGAGATCTCTAGTGCTAGGCTTGGCCTTTCACTTTGGTGATCCATGGATTAGCTTTCTGATCCATGTTCTATTTAAATATGATCTATTTAAATTTAAATTCATCTTCAAAAATTTCTGAAGCATTTTGCAAATCTGCAACTTAAAACTTAGATCTACTCTTTTTAATGCATGATTTGGTCAAAACCCCAAGGGGATCTTCTAAATAAGACTATCTACTTTCCAGATCTGAAATGGATCTGATGTTTTGTCCACGGATATGTCCTAGATCTGAGTTGTAATATTCAGCTGTTTTAGCTCCTCAAAATAATGATGTTAAGCCATTTTGCAGTTTATATATGTGTTGCAGCCTTCTTTTCTAAAGATTTCTTGCTCTATTGTCTCATGTATTCTACTGTATATTGAAAGAGCTTCATTGTAATTATGATTTTCTGCTGTATACTCCTAAGTTAACCATATTTGATGGCCTCCTTCTCATAATTTCCAATATTACGTTATTTCTAAATAATTTTTTTGTGTATAGCTGTAGCCCCTCATGTAGGGTGTTTTTCAGCTAAACTAGGTGGTGGGAGATCTGTTTACCACACCTAGTTTGATTTTTTTTTGCTCCCCTTTTGGATATATACTCTAGATCTACTAATATAAGGGATCCAAGGGCTGTAAACTAATTTCTGTGCATCAATCTCCTAGGAGTTCGTTATTTCAGCAAGCTTGTTGTGTTGTTCCAGATTTGGAATATTACAACATCTTCAAGAGGAGGAAGAAGAAGCTAGATCTCAAGCTTCCAGCTTGGAAATATGAAGAAGGGATAAGCCATTCAAGCTTATATATATTTGTATCACATATTGCAACCAAATTTTGATCAGATCTAGCTTTAGATCTGTATAACCCAGCAGTAAAGGGGTCAAACCCAAGGAAGGTAAATTTTTTATCTTCTTAGATTTGTATTTCCTTTCTGGGTTATCTTGGGTTTCCATCATAATGCCCAGATCTAGAATCTTGGCATCATAAGAGATCCATATCACCATAGATATGCATTTATCTTCATACAACATCCATATATACATCATTTTCTAAAGGGACAACACATTATTCACTCCAGCTGCTCTCTAGTTACGCAGTGCCTGGTTTGACATGTTTTTGAGGTCATTCTAGCCTATGTATTTGGCTTGAGTGAATCTATTTGATAACTATTGTAATCTGAATTACATCTCCAATAATAATAAAAGGATCATCTATTTTGTTTATTTATGTGTTTTTAAATGTTTATGTGTACTTGTTGCAGTTTCAAATATTGTGTTTGTATATCAATGCATTATTCCATTTTCGGATATTATAGTGGTATCAGAGCATGATCTTTGGCTTAGCTTGTGGAAATTATTGACATCATAAGAAAAATAGATAGTAGAGAACTACTACGGAGGGGTTAAGTTTTTCAACTTATTTCTTTAGAACAATGAAGGATCTCTCTAAGGAGATCAATGAAATGAAGAGAGAAAGGCAAAGAGAAACCTCAAGAAGGTTTCCGAATGAAGGAGGTCCTAGTAATTCTTATCAACAACAAAGAAGACTGGAGAAGCATAGATCTACTAAAATTTCTACTATCCCCACTTTCTTTGATGAAGGTGAATGGTATAGAGATGAAGATAGAAGAAGCATGTAGCCTGAGACTCATGAGACTCCCAGCCTATATCTTGAAGAGTACAAAGCACAATCTAGAGAATTAAAGGAGAATCTAACTCTCCAACAGTTTTTCAAACTCAAAGAAGAAAGAAGATCCTATAGCAACAATATAAGAAAGGGGCACAATAGGTTTTATTTGACTACATTTGATGGATCTTCCTCAAGTAGTGTAAATTCTTGGAGGAAGGAGTTAGATTCATTCTTTCGGCTACATATTGCAGCTAAAAGAGAGGTTTCTTAGATTGCATCACTTCATCTTCAAGGTGAATCCAATGATTGGTGGTTTGGTCACATGGAGCATGAAAAGGTGACTAATTATTCAGATTTCTTCCATAGTTTAAGGAAGGAATTTGGTAGAAGAAAATCAAAAACATTTCACAAAGAGTCACTACATACACCACCGGCTACAAAAGTACTCACATCAAGAGGAAAGACACTTTCCTCTCTACAAGGTAGTCTTAGAATCTTGACATATAGAGTCCCATGAATTATTCAGGAGATGCATGAAGAAGAGGAGAAATTTTCCAGCGCTGGTACAATTGTGGAGAGACCGTTGCACCAGATGGAGGAACTCTTGTGATATTGCAAGATGTTTTTGAGTATCAGCCGATCTAAGGCTTGCATTAATTTCCATCTCATATTGTTTCAGTACCTTTAATTGAAACTTATGGGGACATGCCATCAGGGCTAATGCACAACCAAGGGTTAGAGCAGCATAATTATTTGAAGCAACAACATATCACTACACAAAGGACCCTTGATCTGATCAAGGAAGAGATGAAGAGATATCCCAGTTTGTCATTGTTGAGATACAATCAACCCTTTGAGTTGAAGTGTGGAGTTTCAGAAAATGGGATGAGCATGATCCTATTCAATACAATGCCAGGACATGAGTTATGCATTGTGCCAATCCATGAGACAGTTGATGCAGCAACAGGGAGATCAGAAGTGCTATCTATGAGCAACAGTGATGAGAAGAGGACCCATTCGTTATGGGAGGAATCCAATGGTAGCTTCACTCATGAAGCAATGAAGGTAAAGATGATAGATGGTAGACATCTTGAAATGGGAAATATTTTTCCTTTTTAAGATGACACTTTCTCAATGAGCATCTCATAGCTCAAAGAGAAATTTCTGCCTGCAAAATATTTAGAACCTTATGGGTTTTTGAGGGCCATTGATGAGAAGAAGATATCATGGAGATATTTCATTTGAGGTGCACTTCAACATATCATGGAGTGCCAAGTTCTTCATCAGTTTGAGGAGGATGGTATTCTACAATGGGAGGATACCATTTTTATGCAAAACATCATTCATCATCCACATTGAGATGAGTGGGCAAGGATGATAAGCAAGGGGTTGCATTACCACTTGCATATATATGAGATAGGCCAATAAGAAGCTTGGATATGCTGGTTTTTCTTGGGTGATTATGGTTACTACCCAAAAACTCCTATTTGTTTGACCCATGCCTTGTATAACACTCATGTAATAAAGAAGGAGGCATGGCTACGCTGGCTGCTCTTGGGTGATTATAGTTACCACCCAATAGTTCACATTTTTCTGATTCATGTCTTGCACATCATTGGAAGAATGCTCAATAAAAAGGCATGGTTACTTTGGTTGTTACTGAGAGAGTTTGGCTATCACATGACATCTCCTATGTCTATGTGTTTTGTATGGTGTAGAACTTGGCATGGTACTCTCATGATGTGTAATGATGAGGTTTGTTTATATTGGGTGGATGTGGCATTCCATATGTCTATCAGTATGTTTTCAGTCCATGGTGCACATGAGGAAGTGAAGAGGCAGCAAGATCTCTTGTTGCTTTGGTTTCTTTTGGGAGATTTTGGCTTGACCATCTTGCATAATGAATATGGAGGATGGCAGCAAGAGGCCTTACTCCAGTGGCTACTATTGGGAGAATATGGTTTGACATTTTTTTCTACCCATATGTCTCTATTTCTTCTTTTGCACAATGTTGGGAAGATGCTTGGATCCAACAAGGCCAATAGGGCTAAGGATGAGGGCATATCAATGCTCAATTTACTTCATGAAGCATGGGATGAAGAAATGTTTGGTGAGATGGGACTTTTCCTTTGTGAGAAGAACCACTTTATTTTATGTATCTCGTATATTGATGATGATGTTGGACAACATATTGTTGTCACTTGGTACTTCTTTGAGGATGAGGGACATATAACTACACAGTTGGAGGTCACTCTATGCATTTTAGAGAGGTAACTTTGGAGATGGGCATGCATAACATGTTGCAACAAATGGGGAGGCCCACCTTAATATGTGGATGCCATTTGGAAGGGGATAGATGGATTTTGCATCTAATTTTGCAGTTACATGAGGACAAGAAATATTTTGGCGGGGAGGACTGTAATATTCCAAAATTTCCCTAAGACAATTGGAATATTATAGTTCTTAATAATTTTAATTAATTAAGTAAATAAAAGGGTGGAGGGACCCATAATCCTCGAATATGAATAAGATCCACTTTTGATGTGTGAATGTGGATTAATTAGACCTAGATCTACATAATGGAGTAGTGGAGAAGCTCATTAATGATATAGGAGTGGAGCAAATCATTAATGATATTACAACCATATTTTGATCATATCTAGCTTCAGATCTACATAACCCAATAGTCAAAGGATCAAACCCTAAGAGGGTAAATTTCTGATCTTCTTAGATCTGGATTTCCTTTCTGGGTTATCTTGGGTTTCCATCATAGTGCCCAGATCTAGAATCTTGGCATCATCAGAGCTCTAGATCACCATAGATATGCATTTCTCTTAAGCCAACAACCATATGTACACCATCTGCTGAAGGGACAGCGCAGTATTTGTTCCAGAAGCTCTCCAGTTATGCAGTGCCTTCTTTGGCATGTTTTTAGGGTCATTCTATCCTTTGTATTTGGTTTGAGTGCATCTATTTGAGTATTGTTGTAATCTGAAATCCATCTCCAATAATAATAAAAGGCTCATCTATTATGTATATTTTTGTGTTGTTAAATGTTTGTGTACTTGTTGCAGTTTCAAATATTGTGTTTGTGTATGAATGCATTATTCCATTTCGGGATATTACACTTGTAACCATTTTGGACTCCCCTATCTTCCTTCTTTCCTATCTATCATCATGCACTTTCGATTGGTCATGTGGATTTCTTGTGTCATCTTCCGAGCCCATGTTCATGTTGGTTGACTTGACTTGTCAGAACTACCAACGCGACCCATCCTCTTCTTTAATTTTTGTCATTTTCTTCTTTTCAAACTCATCCAAGGAAGTATGGACTCTATGTCCTCTTTCCTACCCCATTAATTATCATAACCAGTGTCATTTAATGGATCCTCTACTATCCTTCCCTGGATATAAGAACAAAATAAAATTTTACTTAAATCCCAAGCATTCTCCTTCCTCAAACTCTGGAATCTGTGTGCCAATACTCAGACCTATTTCTCATTAAGATTACATAATTACAAAATTTACAATGAGGGGGTTTTACCCAGGGGTTTTCACAAACCATCCTCCTTGGAGGAACACCATCCTGGATGTTATATAATTGAACACAATACCAAAACATGCTTCAAAACCAAGAAAAATAGATTTGGAGCTTTATATACACAACTCTATACAACATTTACAAGATTTATTTACATTCACTTCAACTAGAAAACAAAAAAGGACTTGTTTCCCTCATATGATCAGCCATTTCCCATGTGGCTTCCTTGGGCCCAAAGTGCCTCCATTTCACTTTTGCTAGGATGTAAAAAGGTTCTAGTTGGAACTCTCCCTCTGGTTCCACCTGTAATAAAAACAAATCAATTACATTATTATCATCATGTACATATCTCTTAAGAAATGAAACATGGAAAACATCATGAACTTTTACTCATGGTAGAAAGGCTAGCCTATAAGCCACAAGCCTTATCCTTTCAAGCACTTCAAATGGTCAACACAACCATGGTGCTAGCTTGAAATATGACACAATTTTAAAATATCTCTTCTTGGGCCTAACATGGAAATACACATGCTCCCAAACCTTGAAATTTGTATGCATTCTGTGTTGATATGCATAATCCACCTATCTTGTGCCATCTTCAAATTCTGTTTTGTAGTCATAATTTCTTATTCCATTTCTCTTAACATATAAAGCCTGATGAGGACCCTATTCATCAAATCATTCTAGCTTATAAGAGTATTACAACTCCTCTCATAGAGAACTTCAAATGGACTCATTTTTAGTGACTCCTAGTACCCATTATTGTATGAAAATTCTACAAGAGAGATATATTCTTCCCACTTCCTTGTTTGTTTCATCACATAAATTTTTAACATGTCCTCAAGGATCTTATTTGTCCTCTTTATTTTCCCATTCCATGGATGGTAAGTTGTGCTAAAAGGAAGCTTTGTTCCAAGTATTGCAAATAATTATTTCCAAAACCTTGAATTTAATTTGGCATCTCTATATGAGATTATATTCTTAGGAAATCCATGTAATCTCATGATCTCTTTTATAAAAAATTGAGCCATATAACTTGTCTAATCAGTGGATTTCACAGCCACAAAATGAGCAATTTTTCTCAATTTTTTAACAACCACTGTGATTGCATCATGTTGTTTGGATTTCCTTGGAAGTACTATAATAAAAATCATGGAAATCGCTTCCCATTTCAATTCAGGAATGGGAATGGGTTGCAATAAACTATTTGGGTGCTTGCACTCAACTTTCACTTGTTAGCTATCTATGAACTTGGAAATGGAATCAACCACCTCTCTTCTTAAATATATCTAATAATAGAACTTTTTGATGGTTGTGAGAGTGTTTTGGTAGAATGGGTGGTATAAGTATGGGTTTTCATTAAACTCCTTTAATATCATCTTCTTTAGATTACTATCATTTGGAACATAGATTCTATTCTTCAATCTAATTAATCCATTTCCTGAGAGACAATATTCCTTTTCATTTTCACCCTTTGACTCTTGTTGTAGCTTTTTCTTTATTTTCTAATATTTTTTATGACACTACCATGCATTTTTAATTATTTCTTCTAGATCAGTTCGATAAGAATTGATTTTTCGTTACCTGACTCAATTGTATTCTCCTACTGAGTGAAACAATAACCTCGTTTTATTTTCCTTGTATGTGTTTAATTTCAAAATAAAAATAACTAAGTGTGGCTAGGAACCTAGCTTGCCTAACATTCAATTTCGTCTGATCAAATACATATTTTATCTCTTCATGATCAATCATTAAAGTAAATCTCCTACCAAGGAGATAATACCTCCAAATTTTAGTACGCAGATGATGGAAGCCAAATCCAAGTGATAAGCTACACATTTTTTATCATGCTCGTTCAACTTTCATGATTCAAAACAAACAACTTGGCCTTCCTACATTAACACTCCACTAAGTCCCTCTTTGCAGGTATTTGTGCATACAAAAAATTACTTATATGGATCTGCTATTCTTAGTACTAGGGAATTGGTGAGTAATTTATTTATTTGATCGAAGCTTGTTGTACACTCAACTATCCATTCAAAATTATTTCCTTTATTTTGCAATATTGTGATTGGATAAGAAATCTTGGACAAATTTTTAATGAATCTCCTATATTATCATTCCAGTCCCATAAAGGACCTAATTTAAGCCACATTCTTCAGTGTTGGCCACTCCATGATGCCCTTGATCTTCTTCGAGTCAACAACTACTCGCTCCTTTGACACAATGTGTCCCAAATAATGGATTTGTGACTAGAATAAGTCACATTTTCTAAGCTTTACATAAATCTCATGTTTCCTTAGAAGTTGTAGCACTATGGCTAAATTATCTTCATGCTCCTCCTTGGCCTTTGAATAGATCTTTATATCATCAATAAAAACCACTACAAATTTATTTAGATAGGGGTCCAATGCATTGTTCATAAGACAGATAAAATTTTCAAGTGCATTAGTAAACAAAAAGGGAACTACCATGAACTCATAATGCTCCTACCTCATTAGAAATGCAACCTTGTGGATATTGTCATCTTTAATATGTACCTGATGATATATTGATCTTAAATTAATCTTGGAGAAGGTTTTTCTCCGTGCAACTAATCAAATAGGTCGTCAAAGGGATACATGTTCGTAATGGTTACCTTATTCATTTGTATGTATTCAATGCACAACCTGAGTGTTCCATCCTCTTCTTCACAAATAATATTACTGCTCTCCATGGTGACACAACTGGCCTTCTGTAACCCTTTTCTAGCATCTCCTTGAGTTGCAATTGTAGCTCAATTAACTCAGGGTTAATCATTCTATATGGAGCCTTGAATACGAGTGTTATCCCTAGTATCAATTCAATAAAAAATCCACCTCTCTATGAGGAGGAAACCCAAGAATATTTTCAAGAAAGACATCTTAGAATTGTTTTAAAATGGGATACTTCCTTAGAATGTATTTGACATCATATTTAGCACTGCTATTAGATTCAACATTGTTATTAATTTGAACCATGAATAAAACACATCCCTTATTATGAATTCTTTTGGCTTACATAGTTTTAATCAACCTCACCGATTTGGGTTTCAATTTTCCCCACAATATTCTTCTCTCTCCAGACTCATCTAAGCATTTGATTTCCTTCTCAAATCAATATTCCTTGGTGTGATGCATGTTCAACTAGTTCATTACATTGTTCATTTCCATTGAAAATACATTAAAATTTTCTATTGTTGGAATGCCACTCAGGTCAAATGCACGTGTTGCTACCCAATGCTTGAATATTTTCTATGTTCCTATGGCTAATTTCACTAACCATGATTCTTCAAGAGTATCCTTTCCCAAATGGCACTACTTTACAATTTCGGAGCTAACATAGTTGTAGTTATACCCCAATTCAATTGAAATGATTCCGTCATAAATCTTACATTCCATCTTGATTATGGAGGCCTGGTAGTCGGTTTGTTTGTTATCTAGGGTTGTGTATATCCTAGGCATACTTTGATCCATATTCGATACCATCCAGGATTCCTCCACATTGTAAGTTCATGGCCCAACATATTTTGTTTGTGGAAAATCTCTTTTGTGATGATTTTTCCACATGTCGAACATTTCAATGGTTCCATGGCGTTGCCCCTACTCTGTTCTCCCACAAGATGATTTGCATGACCCCTTTCAGTTGAATTAAAATTTGGTTGTTGTCAACCTTGATTAGCTGAGGTCATACCTTCCCTCTCGCTTGAGGCTTGCATCATTCCTTCTTTCTTGTGTCATTTCATTTACTCTTCATTATTCCCTTCATCTTCCAATCATTTTTGAACTTAGTCATACACCTTGACTACTCATAAGGTTTTTTAGCTTCCTAATTGCGTCCTCTAAGGTCTATGGTTCATAAAATTCAATTTTGTCTTTAAATAATAGAGGTAACCCACTGATAAGACTTTGAATATTTTTTTTCTAATCCTTGAGATAAGGCACATATCTCAACAGTTCCAGAAACTTGGTGACGTAGCCCTCATCTAACATATGTCCCATTTTGAGCTCATAAAAATCATTTTCCTTGTTGTCACAATATCTATTTTAAATGTATTTTCTTCCTTCCATGACAACTCCTCTTCACTTATATTTTTCACATTTTTCACATTTTCCCACCAAATGTATGCCTTACATTTCAAGATAAAGGAAGTGACATTCTCCTTCATATCTTCTGAATAACTATGAATCTTGAAGAACTTATTCATCTTAATAATTAGTTCCTCAGTATATTTTTATTTCTTCACCTCACCATAAAATAAGAGCTTTGGCTTTCTTGAACACTTCTAGAACATACTCATTCTACTTCCCTTTTTCATGATTTTGATGATGATGGTGTCTATGAACATTACTCGATCATTTTATATGGTGTCTTTCTTTATTTTCTTTGGTATACAATTGTGTGACTCCTCTTACGGTGTCTTCACTTGGTAATCTATTCCTTTTCTTGGATCTTCTTTCATTCGCTCCATTAGTCATTTCTTATTTTTTTATGGAATTATGCTACCTTTATGTCTAAATCCCAACTCATTTTGATTTTTCCTATGTAATTATGAGAGGATTTATAGTATAAATTCATTCACTTCTGCTTGCTTCTCTTGTTCCCTAATAACTATTTCATTGTATGCCTTGCAACTTCTTATTTCAACCATTAAACTCCTTGGTGTATCCATCAATTTAGGATAACCTACATCCCCTCTCTTTCCCACTGATTCTTCCTTTTTGTATTCATTTTGTGACTTTTCATTGTTTTATTACACCATTCCAATCCTCATCTCTTCTAGCCTGTGGTGTATCCTTATGTGTTGTCATACACACAGATAATTGTTAAAACAAATAAAATTGAAATGGAGAACTTAATCATTATTGTGGGATGCTATTGAGAGTATGATGGTATCAGGATAGATGAAAAAATACACTTCAAGTTAGTACATCAATATCAATAACATCATTCTAATCATCAGTACCATGGTCAATGCATAAATCACAATAGAATTATGTTAGAAACACATATAGGAAATCCACACAACCATCATATTTTTAACACCTATGACACTGCTGTAAGCCCTTATTTGATCTCCAGAGGTCTATAATTGAACCTTTTCTCAATCAAATCTATAAAATAACTTCAATTCTATTCCCAAAGGTCCAAAATTTGAACCTTGATCTCTGATACCACTCTATAGCCCTCCCTTAAACCACCTAGCCTAAACTAGCTCAGTGGATGGTGTTACTTTCACCTAACCTGATCTCTACAATTTTTTCATGGGAGTGGGCTCATATATATTCTTTATTATTTTAACTTAATCGACAATAATAAAAATTATTATCACATTTTTCTCGTTGAGACCTTCATAGCAATATAAAATTTGACTTGTCCCTACTTATAGATCGACATATATGGCCATTAAGTTTTGGGAACATTAACCTTGTTGCATCAACAATGGTCCCTATGTGTTTCCCATGTAGCTTCTTACATGGTGCCTACGTGGTTTCTCATCCACCATGGTCAAGCCCAAGTAGAACAATCATGCTTGTGGATGGTCGGTAGTCAACTCATTTCATTGAAAACATCATATATAACATTGGCCAAAGGTACTTGGTCGATTGGATAACTATCCCAACTATGCTACCGGTCTGACCTGCTCCCAATCTCAACTAACCCAACTAAGAATAACACACCCTTCATTTCTAACTCATTTCTAGTCTAGAACAACCTAGTATGGTTGGATATCACAACCCCCTCTGACCTGGTGGGTCTTGCAGGAGATTATTGACATGTTTTAAAATAATTCCTTGAATTAGAATTTTTTCTCCTAAAAGTTTCTTTTGGCCTTTTTCATCAGCCTAAACTATGCCCAACTTATCTAAATGAAAAATATTTCCAGCACACCTTGTCCATGGAAGTCGACCCAAATTAGTGGTCCCCACTTAACAAGTCGACTCACTTCGTCTAGACATACCAATCAAATCCTTATCAGTTGACCTATCTCGACTAGGTAGGACCTTAATGCAGACCAACAAAACTTAACAATGTTAGCCAAACACCTCTATTCTACACATGCAAATTTATATGTCTAAACAATGATCAAGGAACTACCTCATTGGTTGGTGGCGCATGGATAAATTGGGTACCCAACAATCTGGGATCTTCCCTCGAGGGCCACACCTTGGTTATTGCACCCTCATGTAAATTTGACACTTTCCCACCATACACAAGTCACAAATCATCCACTTGACTCAATCCTCAACCAACCATAGTATTTTCCATACCCTCTAGTCGACTCCGGTTGTAGCCATGTTGGATTTTCCACTGTCAACTTGTCCTGTAATGTCTTTCCACTATATGTCTGATAGTGCATCGACATGTCAACATGGCCTTCTTGTCGACTAGATTATTAATAACTAAATGATGGAATTCATGCACTACAATAACTTAGTTGACCACATTTTGCAGTGACATGGGACCAGGCGATCAAATCTATATATCATGAATGTATTAGCTTAAAACACAAGGCCTACAGGTCCTTTATAACCATGAGAATTACACCCATACATAAAACATCTCATTGTAGATAGACAAGAACAACATATTCCTACATTAACAATGTTCATACATTTATGAATCATCACAACAATACTATTAATACATGTATTAATAATCACAGCAAGTAAATTATATTATTATGTTCAAGTCATAGACAATGCGAGTGGGACTTCGACTGTCGACCTAACCTTAAGCTGGTTTGCACTGCAATATCTCTTGCATCTAGTAACCCTCGAGCCAGGTTCCATAGTTAGAGGAGGATTTCTGAAATGGTAAACCAATATGACTAGCTAAAAAAGGGACTCTAAAGGACCCAACCACATCGACCCACCAGTTGAACAAGGGAATCGAGAGCTTGAATTCTCCACCCTTGGAAATGAAAAGTAATATAGAGGTTGAAACCTCCACTCTTAGAAAAAAAAATGGATACACATTGGTTTAATAAAAGCCATGGAATCCAAAATGCATTGTAGGAACCATGAAATAGGAAAGGATTCTTTATAACTCTCCAGACAAGGGATCCAAGAGATAATTCTCCACCCCATCTGTCAAGGGAATCCAAAGATAATCCATATCTACCTTCCAGCTATCTAGGGAATCAAGAGACTAGTACCCTCATCTGAGATATGTTCTTCCAACCTTCTAATTCTCAATTGAACGACTTCTTGCTCCTTGAATCCTACAACAATGTAAAGCTTTTTACTTCCCTTCTCTCTGTTCCACTTAGATATTTTTCATTATTCCTTCTTTGTTGGATTTTTGTATCTTCTCGTGGTTCTCTTTTCATTCTCCTTCATGACTAAATATTTTGGCACCCTCATGCAGTCTGTCTCGATGGTCCTATGATACCACCCTAACCCTTTTTGACTCCCCTCTCCTCCTTATTTCCTGTCTATCATTTTTCACTTTTAGTTTCTCATGGGGATTTATTGTTCCAACTTCGCAGCCCATGTTCCTGTTGATTAACTTGGCATGAAATACTTGCTAGCATGACCCATGATATTCTTTAATTTTGTCTTGATTTTCCTTGCAAATACATCCAAGGAAGTATGGACTATTTTTCCTCTTTCTTACCCCATTAATTGTCATAACTAGTATCATTTAATGGCACCTTTGTCATCCTTCCCTAACTACCAAATAAAACAACCAAGTTTTCCTTAAACCCAAATCATTCTCCTTCCTCAAACTCTAGAATGTGTGTGCGAATACTTAGGCCTATTTTTCATTAACATTACATAATTACAAAATTTACAGTGAGGGGATTTTACATAGGGGTTTTCACAGATAAAATTTTCTTGGTGTGTTAAATTGAAAAGAGACACTCCATTTGAAAAACAAGGATGTACCACTCTTTAAGTTAGTGGTCCAACTAAACAAGCGAAATTAGAAGCTCATAAGAACTCTTTTGACAATACAGGGGCCATGCCATAATGGCTCAAATTTCCATGTACCTATTACATCAGCTTCCTGATCATAAAGAAGGACCAAGTCACCCTCTGAGAAAAATGTGAGGCTAGACATGCTTGTCATATTGTTCATTTATACGTCTCTTATGCACCTCATTTGCCAATTGGGCTTCACGACCCATTTCATCAAGATGGATGAGGTTAAAAATACATGCTTCTTCATCTGAGGTGTCAGGTAGCAAGTCGATTGTGTGTTTTAACGACGGTATTTCACATTGGATTGGAAATATAGCTTCCAGACCATACACCAATTGAAAGGGGGTAAATCCGGTTGCATTTCTCACCGAAGTTCAGTACGCCCACAAGGTTGAGTACATGATCAAATTCCAGTTTCGTTTATGAACTCCTATCATTTGTTGAAGCATTCTTTTAATAATTTTGTGAATTGCCTCAACTTGTCCATTTGATTGTGGATAATAAGGAGTAGAACTATCATGTGAAAGTCCTAACTTAGCAATCAACTAAGTCATCACACGATTGCAAAAATGCTTACCATGATCTGTGACTATAGCCTGTGGAATGCCAAACCGTGCAATGACATGATTAAATAAAAACAATGCAGTTGTTTGTCCTATGTTGTTGAATGTAGGCATCGCTTTAGCCCACTTGGTAAAGTAGTTTACTGCGAAAATAATATAACCATGCTCCCCAAACTAATGAGGGTTACAGGTCATTAAGTCAATGCCCCATTTAGAAAATGGTCCCACAGAGACAACAGGATGCATTAGCGCTGGCGGTTTGCGAATTTTATGATCAAATATCTGGCATGCATGACAACTTCTGACCGCGAGGATGCAGTCACGAAATATGGTAGGCTATAAGTAACCAACGCGGAGTATATTTTGCGTGGTAGCATATCTAGACAAATGTCCACCACAAGCCCCAACATGACAATCATTTAAAACCTTTTCAGCCTACTCATGAGTGAGGCCCCTTCTTAAAATTGTATCGACACCATGACGATAAAGTGTATTGCCGATGATCAGATAATCTTTGGCTTGGTATCGAATATGTCACTGGTCAGAGCGAGAGGTATCAGGCCAAAAATTATGGGTCTCGAGATAAATGATAAAATCCCCATACCAAGGATCAGATGATCCGATCAAAAATAGAGACTCGTTAGGAAAATATGTTTTGACGTAGTAGAAGTACTATCAGAGGGAAGGTCACAAAGAATCTCAGCCAAAAATAAATACTTATTTGACTTGGATTTGATGATTTCCAAATCAAATTCCTGCAAAATAACAAACTATTTTTAATAATTTTCCCACAAAAATTGATGTGATAAGATGTAAGTCATGGGGTTGCAATCCAAAATGACAATGGTCTTCCCGAACAAGATATAGTGGTGAAATATTTGGACAGCTTGAAAAACCGCTAAGGAAATATTTTCTATGTACAAATACTTCACTTATGTATCATTGATAGTATGAATAAAATAATAGATCAAATGTCCTATCCCATTTTATACTTGGACCAATACCATAGAAATGGTCATATCAGCCGCGACGATATATAAGAACTAATCACTTTGATAATTGGATGTATACATTAATGACACACGGATAACATTATCCTTGACAGCATCAAAAAAAGCTTGTGAAATTTTGTCCCAATGGAAGGGAATCCCCTTTTTCAAGATTCGAGTAAATCCTTTAGCCATTTTAGCATAGTTTGGTATGAACCTCCTTAGGAATTTAGCCTTTCCCCAAAGTTTCTATAACTAAATCAAATTTGATGGCGCAGGCAAATCAAGAATGGTCTGGACCTTCAGTGGGTTGATTCAAATTCCTTCTTTTGAGACAATGAATCCTAGAAAATGACTAGAACCAACACAAAACACATATTTATGTGGATTGAGGAATATTTTGTAGCATCATTAGTGTAAAAATATAGCCCTCAGATGCATCGGGTGATCAGTCCAATTTCGTGAATGAAAAGGTAGATCGTATAGATAGGGTTGAAAAATGTGCTTGACGTCGTTGAAAGCATAATCCATTTGCTCTCTAAAAAGTTTCCCCAATATTCTTTAAACCAAACGGTAGTTTCCTGTAAGCGAATGTGCCCCAGGGATAGATGAATTTTATCTTATATTGGTCCTCTGAGCGGATATTGATTTGATTGTAGCCAAAAAATCCATCAATAAATGAAAATATTTCGCATCCAGCACAATTGTCAATAATTTGGTCGATAAAGGGAGTAGGATAGTTGTCTTTTTGACAAGGAAGATTGACATCCTGATAATCAATGCATACTCTGATTTTTCCTTACTTTTTCATGTTAGGAATGATGTTGTAAACCCACTCAGTTAGTGAAACAGGGTAAATGAAACCAGCATACAAATTTTTTTCAACTTCTATTTTAATGGCAGTGGCATTCTTTGGATGAGTAGGAAGAAGGCGTTGACATACCGACTTGACATCAGGGTATATATTAATAGTGTGTTCAACATTACTAGTATCTATGCCTGGAATTTCCTCATAAGACCAAGAAAATACATCATGAAATTCATGAAAGAGAGAACGATATGTTTCGAGTTCTGATGGATAACAAGACACACTGAGATGAATGTTTTATACAATGCCGGGTTTGATCAAAATATTGATAGAAATGGTTTCTTCAATATTTGATAAATTTCGCTTGGAATCGATTGCATTAATAGGAATCAAATTTGAAAATAATGTTTTTATCGATGGGTGATATAGTTGACTAAGATTATATTCTTCATAATCTAGAAGATGGGAACGATGATGATTATCTTCCCATGGTTCTCCTTCCGACATCATGGTTATTTTCATCTATGAAGAAAGTTGAGGAAAAAAATCAGATGGAGTACCATAATGTAATGAACGATCAACCTAAATGGTCGATGATGATGATTTTGGATTCAACGGTCAAGCTAGATAGATTGATTGTTATGCCAGCTCGATTGGGCTGGGCAGCAAAAACTCATACAACATAACAACTTCAGAATCACCTTTTCTCTTCCTTAAGCTAGATGGAGTGGAAGAGATCATGTAGCAGGTCTCTATGCTTGCAATTTCTACCAACGTCATAGGCGGTGGTAATGCAAAGGTTCCCATGAGAGTGGAATCCTTTAAGATTCCTACATCAATGTTCTGAAGTGAAAGTTGGGGTGTGTGATCTAACGTAACACTTCCAGTTACTTGGGAACTAGAGGTAAAGAAGGATAGTTGATTGATGACTGTGATGACACCTTTATGTGGAAAGGAAATCATTATAAAATATGTAGAAATGATCGCAGTCATAGCATATACCCATGGCCTTCAGAGTAAAATATTGTATTCAAGGGGTCCATCAATGACCTCAACTTCAACATTCATTGTTTTTCCCCCTAGTTCAACATGCAGGTTATTGATAATACCGCAACGCTTATATGTATGTCCATCGAAAGCTTTCAACGTCATTGGAAATTGAGATAGGTGCAGTAAGGCAAGTGACTTCCAATAGTTTAGAGACATAATGCACATAGATGCTCCCTCATCAATAATAGTACGATGAACAAGGTGATTGAGAAAATTTACCTAGATGGAGAATGCCAATTCTGCGGGTATTTGCAGCACATAGCTCGTATGATTAAATACTACGAGATTAGAATCGGTCAGATCAATTCCACCAATTGCTGACAACAAAGCCTACTTGTGGGAGGTGCAATTTTGTAGTACCTCAAGCACTAACATAGCTGAAGGGGATTGAGTTAAATCTTCAACTGTATTATAATTTTTAGCAGCTCTTGCTTGAATATTAAATGTTGATTTATGAATGACTCCCTTCAGTGGCTTGATTGTCAATTCAGGAATAGCAGGTGGCAGTATTGATTTCGTAGATGGATTCGTTGTCGAGGTAGTAGGTTGATCAGTAGCCTAACTACTGTAATATTTATTATGCATTGACACCAAAACATCAGTTGATGGCTTTGTGACAGACAATATAAGCACTTGTGAACTAGAAGTTGGATCCGTAGCAACCAAATTTGTGTCTAGATTTGGAAATGGTTTTGTCAACATAGTTGATGCATGCGAGGTCTTAACCATTTTTGAGACTTCAACACTGTGAGGAAAGTAGCGAAATTTTTTTTCCTCATTACATATTATGAAAGGGTAATGAGGTTTCTGAGTTCATGTCATTGATTAGATGATCTTTCTTATGGGGTAGAAGTTTGCTTTTTCTTTGATTTCCGTTTTTTCTTACTTTTGGGTTGATTGTCACTTTTTACCTTGTCAGATTACAGGACATGGATTTTGGAAGAAGGCGTAGGATTAGACGCAGTAGTGTGATGTGTGCTTGCAGTATCGATCATACCATCTCTAGCATGAGAATCCTTAGATGGAGGAGGAACAGTAAAATTAGATCTCGACACATTGGGAATTTTCTCGTAGAGCGTGCCAGACTGATATAAATCAAGTCTAAATATTCAGCATGAGCAATGATTTGCTCTTCAGTGAAAACACCACCCTTAGCCACATCCTCAATTATAGATGGTAACAGGGACTTAATGAACAACTCAGAAAGGAGCTGATCAGGAACAAATGTCTTAACCATACTACGACGACGATGCCACTCATGAATATGATCACAAATGTGAGTAGCATTAGTCTATTTAAAATTAGTCAAGAGTTCTGTTCTAGTTTCATATCGTATGGGTAACTGGAAGTGGGTCAAAAATATAGTAGCTAGGGTAGTGAAATTATCAAAAGAAGCACTTGGTAACTCAATGTACCATTTCACAGCTGAACCAGTGAGCGTATGTTGGAATAGACGTAGTTTAACATAGTCATCATTCAAGGAGTTAGATGAACACTACAAATGATAAGTCATAACATGAGTCAACGAGTATTCCCCAGGGTTTCCATTGAACTTAGGAATATCCGAGGGTAATTTATGAGGTATCACCAACCACCAAGGAGCATAGTTGATTGGATCATTGGTGAGCCGGTTTAAATCCAGTAACTCTAAAGTTGCAACAAAGGGAAACTGTCGATTGAGGTCAAGTTGAGCATAGCCAGGGTATGATGTAATTTCTTGGGAAACAGGACTTTGAGCACCAGCATTAGGAATTTTTTCCTGGTAACCCAGATAGGGGTTGTTTTGATAAGAAAATTCTTGAATATTCTATTCACCAAAACCTGT
This sequence comes from Pinus albicaulis, assembly GCA_034641835.2. NCBI lineage: Eukaryota > Viridiplantae > Streptophyta > Pinopsida > Pinales > Pinaceae > Pinus > Pinus albicaulis. The sequence continues at coordinate 268,454,713 of CM076581.1, forward strand.
ATACGTTATTTGTTGAAATGAAGGTTGTGGCATTTGCGCTTGTGGCTGCCAAGGGGTCTGTCCACCAATGTTATAACCCAAACTAGGATAGCTTGGATTCGATTTAGGATAAGTATAACCTGGTTGTGGCTGCGCCCTCCCATAATATGGTATTCTAACTTGTGAATAAATTATTCTAGATACAGGCAGTTGTTTTAAACCAGTCAAAAGATTTGGAGTTTGAGGGGCCAATACTTGAGGGTATTGGGTTGAAGGACCCACTTGAGATATTTGAGGTACAAAATTTTGAGTCTGTAATAGGGGTAAATATGTATTAATAAGTGGGGTTGATGTGGGTGCAACAGGTTGAAACAGTTGATACAAGTGTACAATCATTTGTGGTTGGATAGGCAGAGTGGGCTGCCATTGACAAACATTCATTCCAACATTAGGATGACCAAATAACGACGAGTACTGACGAAGTGGGTGACCATAGTTTGCGCCCCAGTATGAGGAGTATAATAAGATGGAAAATATTGTTCTCCAAATTCAGGGAGTCTAGTTGAAATTGTACTCGATGGAATATACCTAGATGGACCAGCTTGATATTGCCTTGATGATGGATATAAAGGATCAAGCCGTTAGTACTCACTATAGGTTTACCCGTTAGAATACTAGGCGATGACATTGGTGAAGTCCATGGGTTTGAGGATACACCAGAGAAGGTTCCAGATAAATATTGGTAACCAGGTGGGACGGAAGGGCCACCATATAAATGTGATCCTCGTGAAGTTGTGAACATTGACGGGGTAGTGAGAGCAGGTGCTGTCACAATTGGAACAGATGGTCCAACCGAAGATGTTGGCTCAGACATGGTTTTTCGACCAAATGTATACCCTATTGGATCTACGAAAACTCTAATAGACACAGGATCAAAAAAAGCAGAGGTAGGTGATTTAGGAAAAGACTCATACATGTAAAGCTCCAACCCAAAATGAGTTGGAGTTAAAGTTGTTTCATCTTGTGGTATTTCTTCAATCAAAATTAAACCAGGTGGAAGGATTTCGCCGTCACTCCCAAAGTATATTTCAAGAGGTTAAATACATGATATGGGAGACTCAATGGCTACAATAGGTTATGGGCGACCGATACAGGAACAACTTCCAGTCGTTAGACTTCGGGATTCAAATGTTCTGGAAAAAAAGTGACAACATCCGGATCAACTTCCAGTTGAACAATGTTGGGTTCGAGAGGTATGGTCTCATTGATTAGACGGATCGTGACCAAGGGTAGCTGTGAGGACTATGTCTCGAAAATAATATATGAACCATGATTTGTAGAAACAACTTGTGGCGACTCTAGTATATGTGAGGATGATTTCACACCAGAGGTATTGATAGTAGTAGTTTCAATAGAGCAATGTCGCCTTCGCTAACCAGAAATGGATTCTAGTGGTAAAGGTGGTTTGAGTGCTATTCTATGCAAATGATTGGGAAAGGGATGTTCTTATTCCACGATGACTGATTTGTTTTATGACAAAAACAAATAAACAAAATAAAAGGGTAATTCTAGGCAAAAGGTTTACTAAGAAACTGTGAACTGCAGAATGTCTCTTGGCGAACCAAGAAGTATGGGCAGGCAATATCCCTAAATGCTTTGTTCAGTGTATCACAATTTACAAGGCAGAAAAATTGGTTCACTATGGATGGATAACAACCTATTTTTTTTCTCCCAAGTATACTCGAAGGTACGTGGAGGCCGAAGTCCATATTAGTGTTGTCTAATGCGAAACATCATAGTGAGAGCACCCCTTTATACTTATCGTACTAGAACACCACCCTATATACCCGAAGGTATAGGGACAAGCTCTGATATACTTATGTACGTGGAGTGAGGTATCACACTCAAAATTTATCGCAGACAATTAACAACAGCTACTATGTTTAACGATGCAGGAATACGTTTCTAGCGTAGACCTTCTGAATGTTATCGTTATGGTTCCAATTTTTTTTTAGGTAATCAATGTAAATTTTAAGTTGATCTTGTTTATCAATTTTCCTTTCAAGGTTCACCACGATGATGTGATGGAAATTCTAAAAATGAAAACTAAAATGATAAGAAAAAATTTCAATTTTAGCTTTTTCAATGAAAATCCTAGCTACTAAAGGGAAAGAGAAATCAGTTTTGAGAGAAAACAACAGAGAGCACAAACTAATATGCAACTTTCCTAACTCGTTCCTATGTAAAACACAGAATTCAATATATGCATATGCAGGTTTTTCTTTTGAGTCCCCTTAATGTGAATGCAAAAAGGAAACTGTATGCATCAAATCAACAAAAAACAAATGTTTTCTTCTTTGAGAAATGAGGAACTTAACAAAAATTTATCTTTTAGGAAAAACGAAGAATGGAACTACAATTTTCCTACAGGAAAAGAATAATTTAATGAAAATTTCCTTTACAAAAAAAAATGGATCTAATGCAAAAATAAAATACTTTGAATTTTCTTTGTCAATGATAAATAAAAGCACTTAAATATACATTGAACAAACTTACTTTTCAAAGGAGGAAGATCTGGTCTATGTGAGGTATCAGACAATTGAAAACACAAAAAAAAATGGCTGAGAATGATGGCAATGACAAATTGAAATGGAATTTGGTTGGCTAAGGGGGAAACACAGTCTCTAAGGGGAGACAGTGCATTGCAATGCACCCCTGAGTGGGAGACAATGCACTATAGTGCACTGTGTCTTGACCAAAAATGTGTTGGGCATAGGAGAGACCAAAAATTCAAGCTACAGAATGCACTTATAATGAAATTATTTGATTCAAAAGTCTAATAACTGAAAGTAGATGCTACTAGGTGTATAAGCAGAGGCAAAAACATCAGGAATGATAGGAAACTCCCCAGTGGACTCACTAATTTCTTATGCAGAATTATGATCTATGGATAAATAAAATTCCCTAAATGTGGTGCTATGCATTTAGAGAAACATATTAAATACTTTTATATCACTTTCTCTAAGATTAAATAGACATAAAAAAAGATAGAAGAACCTACTTTTGATCCAAGCGCTTCCTATTCTCATTTTATCGCTTTTTTCGTAGGCTCCAATCCAGCTTATATTGCTGGATTGATTCCTGCAAGTATAAATAGAGAAAAAAAAATATTTGCAATATACAAATGTATAATTATCTTAATAAGTTAAATCGATTAAACATGAAACATATATATCATTCAAGAATCCATTGCATGAGGAATAGAACCATAAACATATACATATGTGGGAAAATCAACAACAATCTTTATTAATGAGTAGAAGGGGGAGGTTACAACCAATGATCAATTTGATGTCACCAGCTCCAGCATCATCCCAGCCTCATCAAAATCAACATCTCTATTGAAAATGCAGCAAGATGATGGAGCTTAGTGAAATGAACTCGCCTTCACTAAGTGGGCCCGCAGGCAAATTCTAGCGCAAAATCTATTTTTAGACTATGTCTATTTTTAGACATATGGAGCATGGTCCGGGGATTGCAGTATGAGATTCTTGGAGCATTGGTCATGTTGGTAAAAGAGCATGGGACTCTATTTTTTGGACCTATAGGCTTAAGTCTATTTTAGATCAGCTTCTCCTTACAACAGGGAAGTGAAATATCACCTTAATAATATTTAGACTATAAACTTCTGGGCGTACTTTCGATACCACGAGTCTCTTCCTTGGAAGTGGCTCATGCATCCGACAGGAATTACCATGTCCCAAGGTTTTGATGGCATTTCAGTATGGTTGACTTCGCTAGGATCAGCAAGGTGGTTTGTGAGCTATTGAGACGCTCAGTGGAGTTGTGTTGGTGTTTATTTTTTAGTTGAACTTCTGACGAGATTATTTAATCCACAATCACCCGTTATGAGGAGGAATTAAATATTATTTAATTCATTAATTAGTAACTCATTATTCAACCGAAGCGACACACCAAGCCATCACAAAGGTATGATCGCCTGAAGGAGACCAATGAAAGAGGTAGATGAAAGGGTTGAGTTAGCTATCAATGGCGACATCAGTTGTGCATGAGATTTGCACCAAACTTGGAGGAATTTCCCATGATTATTGCGCTATCAATCCAAGGAGATTCGAACCTTGGATCTCTATTTAGACAGGCCATGATTGCGCAATAGAGGCAAGGCAATTGGTGGTGAGTTTTGAACCAGTAACCTATTCAAAACCAAGCTAGTTTGTGTGTAACTTTATGAGAAAGTACTGAGTACTTGTGAGGAGTATTGTACTGAGTTTGTTACATGATTTCTCCATTATAATATACACAATAGATGTGGGGTTTTCAGCTATAAGCTTTCCCCATACATACTGTGTTAATGTGTATGATGATTTGATGTGTTATCGCTTGTTTTATTTCCACATGTGTGATGATCTGAGTGGAAGAGATTATGTGTTGCATATAAATTCGAATTGTATGTGATCAGGATAGTCTCGGTGGATAATTAATCATTATTCAGCAAATTTCTACATGGTATCAAAGCTATTGAAGTTCATATTGATCATCACAGTGATTACAAACTTATTTCGGTAGACAGAGTCTGCATGCGGGCCAGGTAGCCTCCGGATTCATCTTTCTTCGGAAAGTGAAAGGTCTGGTAAATGCCCCTTGCAGTCAATCTCTGTGCTAGAAATAATTTTTTCTCATGATCTAGAGCGGTTGAGCTTTGAGGTGGAATTCGAAATTTTGCAGTAGTTTTGTTTTCTTGGTGCTAGTGTTGAAAATGTCTTTCAACGGTTTGCGACTCGAATATGCTCTTGAAGGCAGTTCGAATTATGTTGCATGGAAGGATCGCATGGAGGCAATATTAGAAGATAATGGTCTGAAGGAGTTCATAGATACGGATGTCCAAAAGCCCACTGATCCTGCTGAAGTCGAAGCATGGCAAAAGAAGATGGCGAAATGTCAAAGGATCCTGTTGGAGGGCGTCAAGGATCATATTGTATCCAGCCTGCATGGAAAGGCTACTCCATATTTAATGTGGAAAGCTTTGACGGATCTATTCCAGAGTAAGAGCGACCAAAGGAAGCTGGCGCTCAAAGATAAGCTCAGGAACATCAAGATGGAGAAAGGCGACAATATCGCCAAATACCTCACGAAGTTCACTCAGTGCAGAGATGAGCTGGGAAGTGTGGGGGTGACTGTCGAAGACGAGGACATGGTCGACCTGGCTCTCCTTGGTCTTTCGAAGGCTTGGCACTCATATCAAGATAGTGTCAATGGTCGGGAGAAGCTGCCGGGATGGGAGCGCCTTTGGGCAGATCTCATGCAGGAGGAGACAAGGAGGACTACTCGAGATGGATCTTCATCAAAGGGAGCTGATGAAGAAAACTGCGCTTTGGTGGCCAAAGCAAAGAAAGGGAAGGGTAAGAAAACCTCTCATTCTGGTGCAAAGGGCAAGAAGCAAGATATGGCGAAAGTGAAGTGTTTTCACTGCCATGATCACGGACATTATGCTACCAATTGTCCAAAGAAGAAGAAGAACAAGCAAGCGGGAAGATCTGCAGATGGAGAAGCTTTGGCTTCACAGTTCGAGCTTGACTTTTCACCGATCGCATGCTTGGTTTCAAGTGTGATGGAATCGGTGTGGTTCTTGGACAGCGGTGCGTCATTTCATATGACGGGAGATCGGGATTTGTTCTCAGATCTGGAGGACAAAGATTTGGGTGTGCACATCGAGATGGGCGATGATGGCAGATACAGTGCGACTGGTATCGGTACCATATCCTTTCAGAGGGAGTCTGGTAAACCCTTTGTATTGAAGGATGTCATGCATGTACCTGGATTGAAGAAGAACTTGATCTATGTGGCAATGTTGGAGGATAAGGGGTATGATGTGGTCTTCAGCGAAGGAAAAGCCTTCCTGCGCAGTAAGACTACTGGAGAGACCCGGAAGATAGGGGTTCGAACTCAGAACCTTTATTAGTTGCAGGTAGATGACTGCGCAGCTATGGCATGCAAGGCTGGAGATGTGGTGAGCCGGGATGATGAGGGCGAACTATGGCACAGGAGATTGGGCCATCTTCACCATCGAGCTTTGAAGATTCTGCAGCAGATTTCTACTGGACTTCCTAAGGGCACCCTTGCGCAGTCAGATCAGTGCAAGGGGTGTACTTTAGGGAAGTATGTGAAAGCCACCTTTCACGAGAAGGATAGTCGCGCCACGACGATCCTCGAGAGAGTTCACACAGACGTGTGTGGTCTGTTTTAGGGCTGTTTCAACAAAGAAAGCACAAGTATTATGTGACTTTGTTGGATGATTTTCTCGAGAGGCCGATCTTCTTCATGTATGCAGCGATGGCCTTAAGTTCGAGCGAAAGCACCGGGGTCGTGAGAAGGAGCCTGTGAAGACAGCATTGTCGGGAGTGATAATGGTGGTGAATTCATCTTGTGGAATTCAAGGAGCAACAGAATTAGTTTGGAGAGAGTTTTGTCGCACTTACAACCCACAGTGGAACGGGGTGGATGAGCGGAAGAACAGAACGATCGTGGGTGTTGCACGGGCGATGTTGCATGATCAGGGCCTACCCCTTCACTTGTGGGTTGAGGCATGCAATACAGCAGTGTATGTGCAGAACCGTTGTCCTCACAAGGTTCTTGGCATGAGTACACCAGAGGAGGCTTATTCTGGCAAGAGGCCTGATATTTCCCATTTGCGGATTTTCGGATCTCCTGTCTACATGCATGTGACGAAGGATGCGAGAAGGAAGCCGGATCCAACTGCTGAAGTTGGAATATTTGTGGGGTACACTGATACACCTCACAACTATCGGGTGTATGTGCCAGACAGTCGCAAGACTGTTGTGCGACGGGATATAAAATTTCGGGAGGAGAAAGCCATGCAGTGTTCGCTTGAGAGGGAGCTACACTTGCATGCAGATGAGGAGCTGTTAGTTCCTAAGGAGGAGCTTCCGGATGTGGATTAGCCACAAGAGGAGGTTCAGGAGGTGGAAGAAACCACCCATGCAGCGCCAACCATCAGAGGGCACATGCGCACTACAGAAGCTGAGCGACTGGCTCGGGATGCAGAGAAGGTTGTAGGACCACCTACAGCACAGCGCAGACAGAGACAGTCACCGGATCGGGACACTGGATACATGGCTCTTATGAGTCAATGTGTTGTGACAGAGCCATCCTCTTTTGAGGAAGCTGTGGAGGAACCCGCATGGGTTGATGCCATGATCGAAGAATATGATTCGATCATCAGGAACAGTGCATGGGAGATTGTCCCAAGACCTGTTGGGAAATCAGTTGTAGGTTCGCGATGGATCTACAAGGTGAAGCAGGCGGCTGACGGGAGTGTGGAGAAGTACAAGGCGAGATTTGTCGCCCGTGGCTTCTCACAGATCGAGGGGATTGACTATGAGGAGACTTTTGCACCTGCCGCAAGGTACTCTTCCATACGGACGATCCTTGCTCTCTCAGCGCAGATGGGGTGGCACATTCATCAGATGGATGTGAAGACTGCGTTCCTCAATGGAGTTATTGAGGAAGAGGTGTACATAGAGCAGCCTGAAGGTTTTGAGATCTTCAGCAGTGAGTCGTATGTGTGCCGACTCAAGAGAGCACTGTATGGGCTGAAGCAAGCACCTCGTGCTTGGTACACTCGGATAGACAGCTACTTCACCGGGCTTGGATTCTCCAAGAGTGAGGCGGATCCAAACCTGTACCAGATTGTGGTGGAGGGGAAGCTGTTGATCATCGTACTGTATGTAGATGATCTGATTTTGACGGGCGATGAGCAGTTGATACTTTCATGCAAGGAGGATCTTGCACGAGAGTTTGAGATGAAGGACTTGGGCATCCTTCATTATTTCCTAGGATTGGAGATTTGGCAGCGCAGTGGTGGACTGTTTGTTTCTCAGGGCAAGTATGCCCGGGAGATTCTGGAGAGGTTCAACATGCAAGGCTGCAAGCCTATTGACACTCCTCTTCCTGGTGGTTGGAGGAAGGAGGATGCTACTTCAATGGAGGTAGTGGATGCCACTATCTATCGACAGTTGGTGGGGTCGCTTATGTATCTGGTCAATACATGACCCGATATATGCTATGCAGTTAACCAGCTTTCGCAAGCTATGGTTAAGCCTACCAAGCTCTTTTGGAAGGCAGGCAAGCATGTATTGCGTTATATCAGAGGCACATCGGGATATGGTTCATGGTACAGACAGGAGGATCAGTTGAGGTGGCATGGCTTCACGGATTGGTATCATCATATCAGAGATTGTGTTCAGCGGAGAATCATGATGCTTTCATATGTTCCCACGGAGGATCAGGATGCCGACATCCTGACGAAGGCGCTCACCAGGAGCAAGTTCGAATTCCACAGAGGCAGGATAGGGGTTGCAGATAATCCATATCTTGCCGAGAGGGAGTGTTGAGAATGCAGCAAGATGATGGAGCTTAGTGAAATGAAGTCGCCTTCACTAAGTGGGCCCGCAGGCAAATTCTGGCGCAAAAATCTATTTTTAGACTATGTCTATTTTTAGACATATGGAGCATGGTCCGGGGATTGCAGTATGTTATTCTTGGAGTATTGGTCATGTTGGTAAAAATAGATGGGACTCTATTTTTTGGACCTATAGGTCGAAGTCTATTTTTAGACTGCCTCTCCTTAAAATAAGGAAGTCAAATATTATTTACCCTTAATAATATTTGGACTATAAACTTCAGTTTACTCTCTTGGAGCGCTTCAGTTCGAGCCTTGGAAGTGGCTCATGCATCTGAAAAAGGAATTACGCTATTCCCAAGGGTTTGATGGCATCATGCATGGTTGACTTCAGTTGGACTTCAATGGCAGAAGTTTGGAGGAGTTAATGAGACAGATAGTGGAGTTGTGTTCTGTTTATTTTAGTTGAACCGATTGAGATTAGTTTAACTAGCTAATCAATTAGTTATGAGTGGAGTGAATTAAATATTATTTAATTCATTAATTAGTAACTCATTATTCAACTCAAGAACACATCAGTTCACTACAGTGTATGATCAGTTCAGTGGAGACCAGTGAAAGAGGTAGATGAAGGGGTGGAGTTAGCTATCAGTGGCGACATCAGTTGTGCATGAGTTTTGCACCACACTTGGAGGATTTGTCCATGAAAATTGCGTAGTCAAGCCAAGGGGATTCGAACCTTGGATCTCTATATAGACATGCCTGGATTGCGCAATAGAGGCAAGGCAATTGGCGGTGAGTTTTGAACCAGTAACCTGTTCAAAACTGAGCTAGATTGTGGGTAACTGTATGAGAAAGTACCGAGTACTTGTGAGGAGTATTGTACTGAGTTTGTTACTTGATTTCTCCATTATAATATACACAATAGCTGCGGGGTTTTCAGCTATAAGCTTTCCCCATACATACCGTGTTAATGTGTATGATGATTTGATGTGTTATCGCTTGATTTTATTTCCGCATGTTTGATGATCTGAGTGGAAGAGATTATGTGTTGCATATAAATTCGAATTGTATGTGATCAGGATAGTCTCGGTGAATAATTAATCATTATTCAGAAAATTTCTACAATTTCACTTATATCACTCTTGCAATTGAGAATCCAACAACATTTATTTACCAAATTTCCTCCTTCCCTACGACTAGGATCTGTGCTCAACTTATAGGGAAACTGAAGGTATTTTCTCAATCAATGACTTTCTAATAATAGTCAAGACATGTTCCCAAGCTCAGAGGTGTTAAATGGACACTTGGATTCAAATTTTGACACATATGGACTCTTCTAGAAGGCACTGGCCATTTGGAGATTCTGGAAGAATGAGAATTTCGCTCCCATTTGACCAACACACTCTTGAATGTCGGGAAGTGCATTGCAGTGCACCCTTGAATGGAGGGAGCTGCATATGCAATGCAGTTATTCCCTTGAGAGGCAGCATTGGTGAGCTCATAAGTGATATAACATATACTTCAAACCTTGGAAATCTCACAATAGAAATCATCAATGATTTTTTCTTCTCTTAGGGCATATAGAAACTGAAATGATAGGGGATGATAGACCCTATTTCATTGGTCCTGGGGATGATTTCCAGTTTGGACAGGTCATGGGGGATGATGCCCAAATTGATATATAAAAGGATCGACAGCAATTTCCTGGTACAACATGAAACAACGATCTGTGGCACTCAGTTCAGCGGAAGCATAATACATGGTAGCAAGTCGGGTTGTACGTGACGCTAACTGGATGAGAAAGATCTTGGTTGGTTTTTTTGGCTCTCAGATGGATCCGACATTGATTCATTGTGATAATGAGAGTTTCATTAAACTCTCTATTAATCCTATGTTTCATGATAGTTCCAAGAATATAGATATCCAATACCATCAACTCAGAGATTATGTGCAGAGAAGAATAATGTTGCTTCAGTACATTCCCACTGAAGATCATGATGTAGATATTCTGATGAAGGCGCTCACCAGGAGAAAATTTGAATATCGTAGAGACAGGATTAGGGTGAATGATAATCCCTTTCTTGTTCAGAGGAACTGTTGAGATTCAGCAAGAAAATTTAAGAAACCACACCTAATGCATTAATCACCTACATAGGGTGGGGCCCACAATGCTATTTTCTGGTGCATGTCTATTTTAGCTATCCCTTAATTAAGATGGACAATAAACTATAATTTATTCTCAATGATGACTTGAAATAGTTAACTGAGAGTGATAAACTCAGTTAGCTAGTGGATTTCTAGTTAGAGGTAGTCGGTGAAGCGTGCAGAGTAATTCTAGTTGTAACAGAGTTCGAAGTGCAGTGGTGAATTAGTTAATGCAGGTTGTAATTAGTTTAACTTATTTAAGTGAGTTAAACTCAGTTGTGCTAGTTGTAATTGAAGATACAGTAGTGAGATATCAATTGAATTAAATATTAATTAATTCACAATCAATGATCTCACATGTAACTGAGGATTTACTATTATTAGCTGCATGCATGTCAGATCCAATGGATACCCAGTTGAGTTCTAGGTAAAAGGGAAGTTGACTATCAGTTGTAGGATTATTTGGTTGCACACATGCAACCAAACACCCATTGGAGTGCCCATGATACTTGCGCAGTCAAGGAAGGCAAGAATTCATATCTTTTAGGGATTGAATTCATTAGGGATTTCACAAGCAAGGCAGGTTGTCTGGAGGCTGTAAATTGGATAATTATTGGTCAGTTTTTGTATGATGGTGTGAGACAATTAGCTCAGTACCGGAGGGCTCTCTTGTGAGAAGAGTTTTGTATGTAATTATTTCATGATCCATGATAAATATACAATAAAATATGGTGGGGTTTTTAGCTGTAAGTTTTCCCCGGGAAATTATCCGTGTCTTTTGTGTGATTTGATTCTTCTTTACTTCATGTGATTGGTGATTATGTTTTTAATTCTGCAAAATATTTGTAGAAGCGATTCAGTATTTAACTTTAGTACCTTGTTAGATCGGGTGAATCCAAGATATACATGCATGTTGTATAATTTATACATTAACCATGATTACCAAAGGTTATTGATAATTGATTATTGTTGACTATGTTTTAAGAGGATTGATGAGGTTGGAAATGGTTGACATGGTTAAAAATGGTTGAGGAGGGTTGGCCATTGTTGACTTGTTGGTTATGTGTTATATTCCTTGCATGACTAGATCTTCACGTGCTATGTATGCACCGAGGGTGACGAGGCGATCATAGGGGGTGGCACTACCCCCTATTTGGGGGGTAAGAGGTGGGTGGTAGCCCCCTACATGGGGTTCGAGGCAATGTCCTGAAAAATAAAAGGTGGTTTTTTGCATCCACTTTTCATTTACTTTTAGCAAGCATATTTCATTATTAGTGATTTTTGGGTGCATGGTGGTTTTTCCCATGGTTTTGTAGATTTGTTCAAAGGAACTATAATAATATTATAATCCATGCTTAATGGGTTGGGGGTTTATGAATTCTATGATATGTATATAATGTATTGTGACATTGTAAAGGAACATATTGAAACATAAATCTCGTTTTCTCAGTTTTGGGTTCTAGGAGAAAACCTATGTGTATGTTTTTTGTGATTTCCATTGTATCGTTTATGTTAGTTAGAAGAATTATTTTTCATGTATTATCTGTACAAATTCAAAACCTACATGAAAAATATTGACTGTTTATATAAAAATGTATTTATGTTACATTAATGTTGAGCATTGTTGCATTAATCTTTTTCAACCATGGTTGACCATTATTGACATTACAGTGTTGCTAATGTTAACCTTACAAAAATGGTTGAAGAGAGTTGACAAGGTTGACCATGATATATTAGGGTCAACCATTAATGTAACAATGTATTTATGTTACATTAATGTTTAGTGTTGTTACATTAATATTTATTAACCATGATTTACCATGTTTGATGTTACATTGGTGTTAATGTTAATGCTACATTATTTTTTATATTAAAGTTATATTAATGGTTGAAGAGGGTTGACAAGATTCACCATGATTGACCATGGTGCACCAATAATGTAAAATGTATTTATGTTAAATTTTTTAACAAGGTTGACCATGGTTAAACTTGGTGACCATGTTTTACCATAGTTAAGTTTGCTTGACCATGTTTGAACATGGTTAACAAAAGTTTACCATCGTTGCAAAGGGTTGTTGATGTTTGATAATGGTTGACTATGGTTCAATAAAGTTAATGAGGTTGAGAATGGTTAACCATGGTTTACTATTAATGTAACGATGTATTTATGTTACATTAATGTTAAGCATTGTTGCATTAATGTTTGTCAACTATGGTTGACCATTGTTAATGTGGCATTGGTGTTAATGTTAATGTTACAGTAATAATTGAATAGGGTTGAAAAGGTTGAAGATGATTGACAATAGTCAATAACTAATGTAATAATATATTTATCTTCCATTGTTGAATAAAGTTGACCATGATTAAACTTGGTGGCCATGTTTGACTATAGTTAAGCTTGCTTGACCATGTTTGAACATGATTGAATATGATTAAATATGTCCAATTTATGGTTGACCATGAACCTAGTAGTCCACATTGACCATGGTTGTCCATGTTGACCAAGGATATTCGTATGCTTTCACCATGATTGACCATGGTTCACTTTTGTTAAGTATGATTGAGTACGCTTGATAAATGTAATAATTTAGAGAACATGATGCCCATGTTGTCTTTTTTTTAGTATCATTGAATTTTGCTGAGTATGGTTAACCTTTTTTAACTAATGTATATATCATGTCTAGAACATGATCCCCATGTTGACTATAATTGACTATGGTTTACTTTTATTGACTATGGTTGATATGGTTGACTTATGTTAATGTTTTGTTATGTTTGATTAATGTACATATACTTTCCAAAACATGTTTCACATGTTGACTATATTTTACTATGGTTGATGTTAGTTTATTAACCATTGTCAACCATCTTCGCCATGTAAACCATTATTAACCATGGTTTGGCTAAGTTTGACCTTAGTTGAACATGATTGGGCATCTTGGGCATGTTGACCATGGTTGACCTTGTTGTCTACGATTGACTATGCTCGACCACATATAGCCATGGTTGATTGTGTATAACCTCGATTAACCAATGAAGATCATGGTTATCATAGATAAACATGATTGATCATGGTTGTTAATAGTTTTTTTTGTCGCATTGGGACATAATTTTTCATCCAATTGCAATGATGTTTAATGTTCATCACATTGTGATGTGATTTTTTTTATGTCACATTATGATGAAATTTATTTTTGATCACATTATGATGTTGTTTATTGTTCCTCACATTCTAATGAATTTTATTATTCATCAAAATGTAACCTCATTTGTTGTTTGGCACACTGCAATGTCATTTGTTGTTCATCATATTGCGATGATGTTTATTATTCATCACATTCTGATGAAATTTATTGTTCATCAAATTGTGATGTTTTTTACTGTTCATCATAGTGTCAGCTCGTTTGTTATTCATCAAGTTGTGATAAAAAAATTTGTTCTTAAAATTATGAACATTTTTTTTTGTTCATCACATTACAATGTTGTTTGTTGTTTGTCACATTCCAAAATGTTTTTGGTGTTCATCACATTATTATGTTGTCTATTGTTCATCACATTGTTATGATGTTTATTATATGTCACATTGAGATGAATTTATTTTTTGTCTCATTACGACATCTTCTGTTGTTTGTTACATTGCGACGACATTTATTGTTTGTTACGTTATGATGAAATTTATTTTTCATCACATGTGACATCCATGTTAACCATGGTTGGCCATAGCCATGCTCTTCATGGCTATAAATGGTTAAAAAAATTCAACCATGTTGTTGATTGCACGTTGGCCCTATTCAATTTTGGTTGACGATAAATTGTCATCTTGATTTTGTTGACCACATATTCTGATATTTTTATCTATGATTGACTATGCTCAACCACATATTACAATGGTTAACCATTTTTTACCTTAGTCAACGAAGAAAATATCATGTTTGAGTAAGTTACACATGGTTGACCATGATTCTCAATGGTTTTTTTTATTGAATTGAAAACTCATTCTTTTGTCTAAGTGTGATGGCATCTAATGTTTATCACATTATGACATCATTTTTTGTGCATCAAATTGTGTCAAAGTTTATTTCTCATCAGATTGTGCCCTTGTTTATTGTTTTCACATTTGATGACATTTATTGATCACATTGATGGCATTTATCATTTTTAATATTGTGTCGTCATTGTTTGTTCGTCATATTGTGATAATGTTTATTATTTCTCACATTATGACATTGTTCGTCACATTGTAATGACATTTGTTGTTCGTCACATTATGACAATGATTTTTGTTTGTCATATTGTGGCATTGTTTATTGCTTTCACATTGCAATGATATTTATTATTCATCACAATGTGAAAATTTTCATTTTTCATCACATTGTGCTGAATTTTGTTGTTCATCACATTGTAATGACTTTCATTGTTTGTAATATTGTAATGGCATTTGTCGTTTATCACATTATGACGACATTTTTGTTTCATCACATTGCAGCTTTTTTAGTCCAATTTTGATGAGGTTTGATGTTCATCACATTATGATTTCATCTATCATGCATTACATTGCAATGTAATATATTCTTAATCACATTGTGATGTTTATTTTTTGTCACATTGTGACGACGTTTATTGTTCATGACATTGATGGCATTTTTTTTTGGCACAATGTGATGTCATTTGTTGTTCTTCATATTTTGATGATGTTTATTTTTCATCATATTTCGATGAAATTTATGGTTCATTATGCCGCGACAATGTTTGTTGTTCATCACTTCGACATTATTTGTTGATATTGTCACCTTGTGATGAATTTCATTGTTTGTCACAATGCAACAAAATTCATTGTTGTGAAACCAGCTCCAAAAAGAGAAAAAAAGAGATATCAAGGCCTTAGAAATAAGCCACTTGGAGGGGGCAACCTCCAATACATTACATGAATGAACAATTCTTGGATGATTCAAATTACAAAACCTCCTTTCTATATATAGGAGTCCATGAGGTCACAATGTAATCCTAGTTGGGCCACAATGTAATCCTAGCCGACCTAACAATAATAATTTAAGGGAACAATAATAACAATATGGGGGTTACAAGGGTACAATAATAACAATAAGGGGGTTAAATTAACAACAATAATGGACTATACTAGTAATATAGGGACCTAACATGCCCCTCTTCTTCAAAAAAGTGTTGTCCTCAATGCTTGAGTAGCTCTGGGTGCTTCTGTATAAAATTCTCATCCTCCCATGTAGAATCTTCAGTCGGTAAGTTCTTCCACTTGATGAGATACTCTGAAATTGATTGATTCCGTAGCTGTCGAGTTCTTGTTTTCGTGACTGCTTCAGGTTCCAATATGATTTTTCCTTCCTCTTCAAGTTCTGGCAATATTGTTTGAACTTGAATAATTTCACCTATAACTTTATTTAAGCATGAAACATGGAAAATTGGATGCACTCATGAAGAAGCAGGAAGCTTAATTTGTATGCCTTAGTACCAATATTTTGCAACACCTTGTAAGGACCATAGTACTTTGGCAATAATTTATTATCCTTCTTAGCTTGCTTGACGAACATTTTTTTGTATGGTTGTAGCCGTAAAAATACCCAGTCTCCTACATCAGAACTTCTCTCGCTGCGATGTTGATCTCCCTATTGTTTCATTCAATTTTGTGACAAATTTAGGTTGTCCTTTAAGAGTTGGAGAACTTCTTGTTGATGCTCGATGTGATCTTCCACTGCTTGAACCTTTGAATTTTCTCTTAAAGATGATGTGGTTGATGGTGGATGATATCCATAAAGTTCCATAAATGGGGTCATTTTTGCTGCAGTATGGAAGGAAGTGTTATACCACCATTCAATGAGAGGTAACCACTTGACCCATTGTGTTTGTTTATCGTATACAAACAATGAAGATATCCTTCCAAAAATTTATTTACTATCCTTGGGCGTTGACCATCAAATTGAGGATGATAAGATGAGCTATGAGCTAATTGAGTACCCAAACAAGAAAAATAACTCCATCCAAAAAATTTTAAAGTAAAATGGGATCTCGCCCCCGGACGATAACCTTGGGTTTCCATGTAGCTTTTGAATTGTGTCCATAAATGTAGTTGCAACTGTACTTGCTTTAAATGGATGAGATAATGCACAAAAGTGTGCGCATTTGGTAAGTCTATAAATTCCCACCATGATGACACCCTTTCCTTCAGACTTAGGTAAACCTATGATAAAATCCATTGAAATCTCCTCCCAATGGTGACTTGGAATGGATAAAGGTTGTAGAATTCCCTGTGGTCTGAAAATGGTTCAATCTCACTTCCACAGAAGACCAAACATTCCGCCACAAACTTTTGAATATCAGATTTAAGGCCATCCCAAAAAAAATCTTTCTTCACCTTGTGGTAAGTTTTTAAAAATCCCGAGTGTCCTCCTAAAGGAGAAGTGTGCAATTCCAAAAGCATCTTTTGTTTTAGTTGGAAATTATTACAAATATATAAGTGATCTTTTTACCATAAGGAATCATTTTTCCAACTAAATGTATCAGATGTATTAGGATCTTGTTGCAACTTTTGAAAGAATGTCCACACTGATTTATCCTTCTTCCATTCATCCCTTGCTTCGGTTATCCAATCTAGTTGGATAATAGAAATGGCACAAAGCAATGCTTCCACCTCTTCATTATTTCTTGAGAGTGCATCTGCAACAACATTTAGCTTCCCTTTTTTGTAGATGATTTCAAAGTCATAACCCAACATCTTTGTGACCCATTTTTGCTGCTCTTCTAAAGATAGTCTTTGTTCCAAAAAAAATTTAAGGCTATCATGATCAATTTTTACCTTGAAGTGTCTTCCCATTAGGTAATGTCTCCATTTCTTTATTGCATGCAATATTTCTAACATTTCCTTCTCATAAATAGGTTTCTGTAAATACTTTCCTTTTATTGGATGAATTTCAAAAGCAATGGGTCTACCTTGCATTAAAAAAGCACCAATTCCATTTCCTGAGGCATCACATTCCACAATAAAGGTTTTTGTGAAATTTTGCGTAGCTAAGACCGGTGTTAGGCACGTTGCCTCTTTAAGATGTTCAAAGGCCTTAGTTGCTTCAGGAGACCATGAAAATGCATCTTTCTTCAATAATGTTATTAGAGGTGCTGCTATTCTCCCATAATTATTAACAAACTTGCGATAATACCTTGTTAACCCTAGAAATCCTTGCAACTACTTTATGGTTGTGGGGACTTTCCATTCCTTAATGGCTTTAATTTTGTTAGGATCTACCTTAACACACTCGTGAGACACAATATGACCCAAATATTCCACCTCTTGTACTCCAAAGAAACATTTGGATGTTTTTGCATATAATTGTTTGTCTTGCAATAATTTGAGCACCCTATCAACATGTTGAACATGATCCTTCCAAGACCTGCTATAGATTAGTATATCATCAAAAAATAGTAGCACGAATTTTCTAAGGAAGGGTTTCAAAATGGAATTCATTAACCCTTTAAATGTAGAAGGTGCATCAGTAAGGCCAAAAGGCATGACCAAAAATTCATAATGACCCTTATGAGTTTGAAATGCTATTTTCGAAATATCTTTAGTCTTCATTCTGATTTGATGATATCCTGAACAAATATCCAACTTGGTAAATTAAGTTGCTCCATGTAATTCATCGAATAATTCATCAATCACAGGAATGGGAAATTTATCTTTAATGGTGAGCTTATTGAGCTCCCTATAATCTGGACACATGCACCATGATCCATCCTTCTTATGTACTAATACTACAAAGATACAGAAAGAACTTGACTAGGTTGAATTATACCCACCTCTAACATTTCGTAATTTTCGTAATCATACGTTCAATTTCGCTCTTTTGGACATAAGGATATCTATAAGGCATGATGTTTGGAGGAACACTTCCTGGAATAAAATGAATAGCATGATCATGATCACAAATAGGTGGGAGTCCTTTGGGAGTTTCAAACACCTTTGAATGATTGTCCAAGAATTTTTGGAGATCTACAGAAATAGATGATTTTGATGTTGGAAATTCTAGTGAGCATAATTGTGCAATTATGCCTCATTGTTCTTTCTTTAGCATCTTTTTCATGACATTAGAGCTTATTATCTTTCCCGAATTCCCTGAAATACCCCGTAATTCGACTTCCTTTCCTTCTGAAAAAAATTTCAAGAAAATTTCTTGAAAATTAAAAGCTGTTGTCCCCAAAGATTGTAACCATTATACTCCTAGTACAACATCAACACCTCCCATAGGAATGGAAAGCATTGGACTATTCAATACATATTCCCCCATGGTTAGCTTAATAATATGACATTTTCTAGAGAAATTTATAGTTCCTCCATTTGCAACCATGACTTCACATTCTTGTGTCAGTATAGAAACAATTCAATTCTCAAGCAAATTTATAATGAATAAAATTATAGCACTTCACTCGAATCAATCAACACTATTACCTTTTTTCTTGATATGTCCTTCTATCTTGAGAGTTTGAGGAGTGTTAATTCCTTCCAATTCATTACACGATATGGTCGGACTCATTTCTTCTTCTTCTATGGTTGTTTCTTCGTGTATATCCTCTTCTTGGTCATTTTCTTCTTCCTCTTCACAATCTATGTAAAATAATTTCTTCTCAGCACAATTATGACCTTTAGTGTATTTGCTATCACAACTGTAGCAAAGCCCTTCTGTTCTTTTTTCTTCCAATTGTTGTGGTGTCAACCTTGTAGGTTGTTGAAATCTATGAGTAGCAACACTTCCCTCTTTATAGAAGTGAGTGGTAGGCTTCATTGTCGCCATAATTTTACATTCAATTTTTCTTGCCAACCTAAATGCCTTCTCCAATGAATCAGGTTCCAAAACATGAACTTCATGTTGGATGTTATCCTTTAAAGTACCTATGAAGAGATGAATCCCGTGTTCCTCTGGAATATCAGTTACCCTTATATTCAATTTTTGGAAGTCCTCAATGTGCTCCCCCATTAAACCCTTTTGTTCGAGATTTATCAATTGGCTAAAGAATGTGTTGCTCTTTGCATCCTCATAATGTGCTATCATTTCCTCCGTAAAAATTGACCAAGTGACAATTATTATACGGGAGCAAAGTCATCGATACCATACAAATGTATTTTGTTTTAAATGTAAATTTTCAATGTGTAACTTTTGTGTGTTTTGCACATTATGGAGATCAAAATATTTCTCCATATGTAGTATCCATGTTATAGGATCCTTTCCATCAAACTTCCTCATATCCATTTTTTGGAATATGGTGGTTCTTCCCGCCAACATTAGATTTTATGAAATCATGATTAACATTTATATTTTTCTCATCATGAGTTTCCTCTACTATCTTTTCACCATTAGGAAACATTTCTTGTATCAGCTTTGAAAAACCTTACATTTCCACTTTTATATAATTCTTCATGTTTTCCATTTTCTCATCGATCTTAGCTTCCATGTCATCCATCTTAGATTCCATGCCAGCTTCCATGCCATCTATCTTAGATTCCATGCCATCTATCTTAGATTCCATGCCATTCTTCAAACCATCCATCTTAGTTTCCACGCCTTCCTTCAAAACTTCCATGTCATTTTTTGTTGCTCTTTGTGAGAGAAAATTTTGTTGCACTTGCTCTTGTAATTTTGATATTTCATGTTGCCATTCTTCGTCTTCATGAGTCATAGTAGAGCTTTCTAAAGGCTTAATGGGTGTTGAATTATTTTTATGGGCCATTTTAGAACCCAATACTAATATCTCTTCTACAATATACCCTTGGAATCAATTCAACTTGATTCTTCAAACAAGACTTATGCAATTCGGGAAAAAAAAATACACACCTTTTACTTGCTTTTGAGGAGCTCGATATTGAAATTGAATTATATCTATAATTGTGGATCCTAAATATCTAAAATTCAGCCCTGTAGTAGCCCTCTGAAGCTTCTTTCAAATTCCACAATTCTGATCTGATTTGGATTCTTCAAGGCAAAGTTATGTTCAATCTCCCACAATGACCCAATTTTGGACTGGTTTAGTAGAGCGAACTTGTACGACTTGCCACGTGTCATTTTTTCCTCCTTTGGATCTAAAATTGATAGCCTAAAAACTATAGTCCATGTGCTTATGGCCACTTTTTACATAATTCCAATCCGATGCTCGAAGAGAGAGCGATGAAGATTTTCCCACGATCACCTCTTTGAGATGAAAAGCCCTAACTTCCACAGATCATATCTCCAAACATATTGCGAACCAATATCTGAAATTTTGCGAAAATGTTCCTAAATATTGCGGCTTCACACTCTAAAAATTTTAGCTTCTGAACCTTCATAGAAAAAACGTTATTATGAAAATACCATGATGACCTGTTTAGGTTAAATTCAGGAGCCTACAAAATGACTTAAATTGCACAGATCATATCTCTGAAAATATTAATAACCAAGCTATGAAATTTTTCAACGATGTTTCTCAGGGTTTTGGCTTCTCACTCTAAAAATTTCAAATTCTAAACCTTCGTAGAAAAAAATTTATAGTGAAAATTCCACGATGACCTGTTTAGAGCAGCGAAACCCTAGAATCTCAAAGCTCTAATACAAAATGTTGTGAAACCAGCTCCAAAAAGAGAAGAAAAGAGATATCAACGCCTTATAAATAAGCCATTTTGAGGGGGAAACCTCCAATACATTACATGAATGAACAATTCTTGGATGATTCAAATTACAAAACCTCCTTTCTATATATAGGAGTCCATGGGGTCACAATGTAATCCTGGTGGGGCCACAATGTAATCCTAGCCGACCTAACAATAATAATTTAAGGGAAAAATAATAAAAATATGGGGGTTATAGGGGTACAATAATAACAATAAGGGGTTGTTTTGAAACTAGCTCCAAAAATAGAAGAAAAGAGATATCAACGCCTTAGAAATAAGCCACTTCGAGGGGGCAACCTCCAATACATTACATGAATGAACAATTCTTGGATGATGCAAATTACAAAACCTCCTTTCTATATATAGGAGTTCATGGGGCCATAATGTAATCCTATTGGGGCCACAATGTAATCCTAGCTGACCTAACAATAATAATTTAAGGGCACAACAATAATAATATGGGGGTTACAGGGGTACAATAATAACAATAAGGGGGTTACACTAACAACAATAAGGAGCTATACTAGTAATATAGGGACCTAACATGCCCCTCTCCTTCAAAAAAGTGTTGTCCTCAACGCTTGAGTAGCTCTGGGTGCTTCTGTATAAAATTATCATCCTCCCATATAGAATCTTCAGTGGGTAAGTTCTTCCACTTGATGAGATACTCTGAAATTTATCGATTTTGTAGCTGTCGAGTTCTTGTTTCCTTGACCGCTTCAGGTTCCAATATGATTTTTCCTTCCTCATAAAGTTCTAGCAATATTGTTTGAACTGGAATATTTTCACCTATAACCTTCTTTAAGCATGAAACATGGAAAACTGGATGCACTCGTGAAGAAGCAGGAAGCTCCAATTTGTATGCCATAGTACCAATATTTTGCAACACCTTGTAAGGACCATAGTACTTTGGCGATAATTTATTATCTTTCTTAGCATTCTTGAGGGACATTTGTTTGTATGGTTGTAGCCATAAAAATACCCATTATCCTACATCAAAACTTCTCTCGCTGCGATGTTGATCTGCCTGTTGTTTCATTCGATTTTGTGCCAAATTCATGTTATCCATTAAGAGTTGGAGAACTTCTTTTTGATGCTCAATGTGATCTTCCACTGCTTGGACCTTCGAATTTTCTCTTAAATATGATGTGGTGGATCGTGGATGATATCCATAAAATGCCATAAATGGGGTCATTTTTGCTGTAGTATGGAAGTGTTATACCACCATTCAGTGAGAGGTAACCACTTAACCCATTGTGTTTTTTTATCAGATACAAAAAAATGAAGATATCCTTCCAAACATTTATTTACTATCTCAATTTGACCATCAAATTGAGGATGATAAGATGATATATGAGCTAATTGAGTACCCAAACAAGAAAATAACTCTGTCCAAAAATTTATAGTAAAAATGGGATCTCTGTTGCTCACAATAACCCTTGGGTTTCCATGTAGCTTTTGAATTGTGTCCATAAATGTAGTAGCAACTGTACTTGCTTTAAATGGATGAGATAATGCAAAAAAGTGTGTGTATTTGGTAAGTCTATCAATTCCCACCATGATGACACCCTTTCCTTCGTACTTAGGTAAACTTGTCATAAAATCCATTGAAATCTCCTCCCAACATTGACTTGGAATGGATAAAGGTTGTAGAATTCCCAGGGTCTTAATTGTCTCAACTTTATTCTACTGGAAAACCAAACATTCCGCCACAAAATTTTGAATATCAGATTTAAGGCCATCCCAAAAAAATTCTTTCTTCACCCTGTGGTAATTTTTTAAAAATCCTGAGTGTCCTCCTAAAGGAGAAGTATGCAATTCCAAAAGAATATTTTGTTTTAGTTGGGAATTATTACAAAGATATAAGTGATCTTTGTACCATAAAGAATCATTTTTCCAACTAAATGTATCAGATGTACTAGGATCTTGCTGCAACTTTTGAATGAGTGTCCATACTTCTTTTTCCTTCTTCCATTCATCTCTTGCTTCGGTTATCCAATCTGGTTGGATAATATAAATGGCACAAAGCAATGCTTCCACCTCTTCATTCTTTC
Source organism: Pinus albicaulis (assembly GCA_034641835.2). Lineage (NCBI taxonomy): Eukaryota > Viridiplantae > Streptophyta > Pinopsida > Pinales > Pinaceae > Pinus > Pinus albicaulis. The sequence goes on from CM076581.1 coordinate 268,477,994, forward strand.
TTGAGAGTGCATCTGCAATAACATTAAGCTTCCCTTTTTTGTAGATTATTTCAAAGTCATAACCCAACATCTTTGTGACCCATTTTTTCTGCTCTTCTGAAGATATTCTTTGTTCCAAATTTTTTTTAAGACTATCATGATTAGTTTTTACCTTGAAGTGTCTTCCCATTAGGTAAGTTCGCCATTTATTTAGTGCATGCAGTATTGCTAACATTTCATTCTCATAAATAGGTTTCTGTAAATACTTTCCTTTGATTGGACAACTTTCAAAAGCAACGGGTCTTCCTTCTTGCATTAAAACAACACCAATTCTATTTCCTGAGGCATCGCATTCCACAATAAATTTTTTTGTGAAGTCGGGTGTAGCTAAGACCGATGCTAGGCACATTGCCTCTTTAAGATGTTCAAAGGCCTTAGTTGCTTCAGGAGTCCATGAAAATGCATCTTTCTTCAATAATGTTGTTAGAGGTGCTGCTATTCTCCCATAATTTTTAACAAACTTTCGATAATACCCTATTAACCTAAGAAATCCTTGCAACTACTTTATGGTTGTGGGGACTTTCCATTCCTTAAAAGATTTAATTTTGTTAGGGTCTACCTTAGCACCCTCGTGAGATACAATATGACCCAGATATTCAACCTCTTGTACTCCAAAGAAACATTTGGATTTTTTTTCATATAATTGTTTCTCCTGCAATAGTTTGAGCACCCTGTCAACATATTGAACATGATCCTTCCAAGAACTGATGTAGATTAGTATATCATCAAAAAATACTAGCACAAATTTTCTAAGGAAGAGTTTGAAAATGGAATTCATCAACCCTTGAAATGTAGAAGGTGCATTGGTAAGGCCAAAAGGCATGACCACAAATTTATAATTACCCTCATGAGTTTGAAATGTTGTTTTTGGAATATATTCAGTCTTCATTCTAATTTGATGATACCCTGAACAAAGATCCAATTTGGTAAAATAAATTGCTCCATGTAATTCATCGAATAATTCATCAATCACAGGAATGGGAATTTTATCTTTAATGGTGAGCTTATTGAGCTCCCTATAATCTGGACACATGCGCCATGTTCCATCCTTCTTGTGTAACAATACTACAGGAGCAGAGAAAGAACTTTGACTAGGTTGAATTATACCCGCCTCTAACATTTCTGCAATCATACGTTCAATTTCGGTCTTTTGGACATAAGGATATCTATAAGGCATGATGTTTGGAGGAACACTTCCTGGAATCAAATTAATAGCATGATCATGATCATGAATAGGTGGGAGTCCTTTTGGAGTTTCAAAAACCTTGGAATGTTTGTCCAAGAATTTTTGGAGATCTGCAGAAATAGATGATTTTTATGTTGGAACTTCTAGTGAACATAATTGTGCAATTACGCCTCATTGTTCTTTCTTTAGAAGATTTTTCATGACTTTAGAGCTTATTATCTTTCCCGGCTTCCCTGCAATACCCTGTAATTCGACTTCCTTTCCTTCTGAAAAAATTTTCAAGAAAATTTCTTGAAAATTAAAAGCTATTGTCCCCAAAGATTGTAACCATTATACTCCTAGGACAACATCAACACCTCCCATAGGAATGGAAAGCATTGGACTATTCAATACATATTCCCCCATGGTTAGCTTGGTAATATGACATTTTCCAGAGAAATTTATAGTTCCTCCATTTGCAAACATGACTTGACATTCTTGTGCTAGGTATAGGAAACAATTCAATTCCTTGGCTACCTTATAATGAATAAAATTATGAGTACTACCTGAATCAATCAACACTATTACCTTTTTCTTCTTGATATGTCCTTCTATCTTGAGAGTTTGAGGAGTGGTAATTCCTACCAATGCATTACACGATATGGTCGAACTCATTTATTCCTCTTCTTGGATTGGTTCCTGGTGTATATCCTCTTCTTGTTCATTTTATTCTTCCTCTTCACAATGTATTTAAAATAATTTCTTCTCAGCACACTTATGACCTTTAGTGTATTTGCTATCACAACAGTAGCAAAGCCCTTTTTCTCTTTTTTCTTCCAATTGTTGTGGTGTCAACCTTGTAGGTTGTGGAAATCTATGAGTAGCAACACTTCCCTCTATATAGAAGTGAGTGGTAGGCTTCCTTGTCGCCATAATTTTACATTCAATTTTTCTTGCCAACCTGAATGCCTTCTCCAATTAATTAGGTTCCAAAACGCGAACTTCATGTTGGATGTTATCCTTTAAAGTACCTATGAAGAGATGAATCCCGTGTTCCTCTGGAATATCAGTTACCCTTATATTCAATTTTTGGAAGTCCTCAATGTGCTCCCCCATTAAACCCTTTTGTTTGAGATTTATCAATTGGCTAAAGAAGGTGTTGCTCTTTGCATCCTCATAATGTGCTATCATTTCCTCCGTAAAAATTGACCAAGTGACAATTATTTTACGAGAGCAAAGTCATCAATACCATACAAATGTATTTTGTTTTAAATGTAAAGTTGAAATGTGTAATTTTTGTGTGTTTTGCACATTATGGAGATCAAAATATTTCTCCATATGTAGTATCCATGTTATAGGATCCTTTCCATCAAACTTCCTCATATCCATTTTTTGGAATATGGTGGTTCTTCCGGCCAACATTAGATTTTATGAAATCGTGATTAACATTTATATTTTTCTCATCATGAGTTTCCTCTACTATCTTTTCACCATTAGGAAACATTTCTTGTATCAGCTTTGAAAAACCTTGCATTTCCACTTTTATATAATTCTTCATGTTTTCCATTTTCTCATCGATCTTAGCTTCCATGTCATCCATCTTAGATTCCATACCAGCCTCCATGCCATCTATCTTAGATTCTATGCCATTCTTCAAACCATCCATCTTAGTTTCCACGCCTTCCTTCAAAACTTCCATGTCATTTTTTGTTGCTCTTTGTGAGAGAAAATTTTGTTGCACTTGCTCTTGTAATTTTGATATTTCATGTTGCCATTCTTCGTCTTCATGAGTCATCGTAGAGCTTTCTAAAGGCTTAATGGGTGTTGAATTATTTTTAGGGGCCATTTTAGAATCCAATACTAATATCTCTTCTACAATATTCCCTTGGAATCAATTCAACTTGATTCTTCAAACAAGACTTATGCAATTCGGGAAAAAAAAATACACACCTTTTACTTGCTTTTGAGGAGCTCGATATTGAAATTGAATTATATCTATAATTTTGGATCCTAAATATCTAAAATACCCCGTAATTCAACTTCCTTTCCTTCTGAAAAATATTTTCGAGAAAATTTCTTGAAAATTAAAGGCTACCGTCCCCAAAGATTGTAACCATTATACTCCTAGTACAACATCAACACCTCCCATAGGAATGGAAAGCATTGGAATATTCAATACATATTCCCCCATGTTTATCTTGATATTATGACATTTTCCAGAGCAATTTATTGTTCCTCCATTTGCAACCATCACTTGACATTCTTATGCTGGGTATAGGAAACAATTCAATTCCTTGGCTACCTTATAATGAATAAAATTATGAGTACTACCTGAATCAATCAACACTATTACCTTTTTCTTCTTGATATGTCCTTCTATCTTGAGAGTTTGAGCAGTGGTAATTCCTACCAATGCATTACACGATATGGTTGAACTCATTTATTCCTCTTCTTGGATTGGTTCTTGGTGTATATCCTCTTCTTGTTCATTTTATTCTTCCTCTTCACAATGTATTTAAAATAATTTCTTCTCAGCACACTTATGATCTTTAGTGTATTTTATATCACAACGATAGCAAAGCCCTTTTTCTCTTTTTTCTTCCAATTTTTGTGGTGTCAACCTTGTAGGTTGTGGAAATCTAGGAGTAGCAACACTTCCCTCTATATAGAAGTGAGTGGTAGGCTTCCTTGCCGCCCTAATTTTACATTCAATTTTTCTTGCCAACCTGAATGCCTTCTCGAATTAATTAGGTTCCAAAACACAAACTTCAAGTTGGATGTTATCCTTTAAAGTACCTATGAAGAGATGAATCCTGTGTTCCTCTGGAATATCAGTTACCCTTATATTCAATTTTTGGAAGTCCTCAATGTGCTCCCCCATTAAAACCTTTTGTTTGAGATTTATCAATTGGCTAAAGAAGGTGTTTCTCTTTGTATCCTCATAATGTTCTATCATTTCCTCCGTAAAAATTGACCAAGTGACAATTTTTTTACGAGAGCAAATTCATTGATACCATACAAACATATTTTGTTTTAAATGTAAAGTTGCAATGTGTAACTTTTTTGTGTTTTGCACATTATGGAGATCAAAATATTTCTCCATCTGTAGTATCCATGTTATAGGATCCTTTCCATCAAACTTCCTCAGATCCATTTTTTGAAATATGGTGGTTCTTCCCGCCAACATTAGATTTTATGAAATCGCGATTAACATTTATATTTTTCTCATCATGAGTTTCCTCTACTATCTTTTCACCATTAGGAAAAAAAATTTGTATCAGCTTTGACAAACCTTTCATTTCTTCTTTTATATAATTCTTCATGTTTTCCATTTTCTCATTTATCTTAGCTTCCATGTCATTCATCTTAGAGTCCATGCCAGCTTCCATGCCATATATCTTAGATTCCATGCCATCTATCTTAGATTCCATGCCATTCTTCAAACCATCCATTCCTTTCTTCAAACCATCCATCTTAGTTTCCATGCCTTCCTTCAAAACTTCCATGTCATTTTTTGTTGCTCTTTGTGAGAGCAAAATTTGTTGCACTTTCTCTTGTAATTTTGATATTTCATGTTGCCATTCTTCGTCTTCATGAGTCATAGTAGATCTTTCTAAAGGCTTAATGGGTGTTGAATTATTTTTAGGGGCCATTTTAGAATCCAATACTAATATCTCTTCTACAATATGCCCTTGGAATCAATTCAACTTGATTCTTCAAACAAGACTTATGCAACTCAGGAAAAAAAAATACACACCTTTTACTTGCTTTTGAGGATCTCAATATTTAAATTGAATTATATCTATAATTGTGGATCCTCAATATATAAAATTTAGCCCTGTAGTAGCCCTCTGAAGCTTCTTTCAAATGCCACAAGTCTGATCTGATTTGGATTCTTCAAGGCAAAGTTATGTTCAATCTCCCACAATGACCCAATTTTGGATTGGTTCAATAGAGCAAACTTGTATGACCTACCACATATCATTGTTTCCTCCTTTGGCTCTAAAATTGATAGCCTAAAAACTACAGTCCATGTGCTTATGGCCACTTTTTACAGAATTCCAATCTGGTGCTCGGAGAGAGAGCTATGAAGATTTTCCCATGATCACCTCTTTGAGATGAAAAGCCCTAACTTCCACAGATCATATCTCCGAACATATGGCGAACCAATATCTGAAATTTTGCAAAAATGTTCCTAAAGATGTGGCTTCACACTCTAAAACTTTTAGCTTTTGAACCTTCGTAAAAAAAAAATTATTACGAAAATACCACAATGACCTATTTAGGTTAAATTCAGGAGCCTGCAAAATGACCTAAATTGCACAGATCATATCTCTGAAAATATTAAGAACCAAGCTATGAAATTTTGAAACGATGTTCCTTAGGGTTTTGGCTTCTCACTCTAAAAATTTCAAATTCTAAACCTTCGCAGAAAAAAAAATTATAGAGAAAATTCCACGATGACCTGTTTAGAGCAGCGAAACCCTAGAATCTCAAAGCTCTAATACCAAATGTTGTGAAACTAGCTCCAAAAAGAGAAGAAAAGAGATATCAATGCCTTAGAAATAAGTCACTTCAAGGAGGAAACCTCCAATACATTACATGAATGAACAATTCTTGGATGATTCAAATTACGAAACCTCCTTTCTATATATAGGAGTCCATGGGGTCACAATGTAATCCTAGTGGGGCCACAATGTAATCCTAGCTGACCTAACAATAATAATTTAAGGGCACAATAATAAAACTATGGGGGTTATAGGGGTACAATAATAACAATAAGGGGGTGTTGTGAAAGCAACTCCAAAAATAGAAGAAAAGAGATATCAATGCCTTAGAAATAAGCCACTTCGAGGGGGCAACCTCCAATACATCACATGAATGAACAATTCTTGGATGATGCAAATTAAAAAACCTCCTTTCTATATATAGGATTCCATGGGGCCATAATTTAATCCTAGTGGGGCCATAATGTAATCCTAGCTATCCTAACAATAATAATTTAAGGGCACAATAATAACAATATGGGGGTTATAGGGGTACAATAATAACAATAAGGGGGTTACACTAACAACAATAGGGGGCTATAATAGTAATATAGGGACCTAACATGCCCCTCTCCTTCAAAAAAGTGTTGTCCTCAACGCTTGAGTAGCTCTGGGTGCTTTTGTATAAAATTCTCATCCTTCCATATAGAATCTTTAGTGGGTAAGTTCTTCCACTTGATGAGATACTCTGAAATTGATCGATTTCGTAGCTGTCGAGTTCTTGTTTCTCGATCGTCTGTGTTCCAATATGATTTTTCCTTCCTCATCAAGTTCTGGCAATATTGTTTGAAATAGACTATTTTCACCTATAACCTTCTTTAAGCATGAAACATGGAAAACTGGATGCACTCATGAAGAAGCAGGAAGCTCCAATTTGTATGCCATAGTACCAATCTTTTGCAACACCTTGTAAGGACCATAGTACTTTGGCGATAATTTATTATCCTTCTTATCTTGCTAGAGGGACATTTTTTGGATGGTCACAAAAATTCCCAGTCTCCTACATCAAAACTTCTCTTGCTGCGATGTTGATCTGCCTATTGTTTCATTTCATTTTGTGCCAAATTCATGTTATCCTTTAAGAGTTGGATAACTTCTTGTTGATGCTCGATGTGATCTTCCACTGGTTGAACCTTCGAATTGTCTCTTAAATATGATGTGATGGATGGTGGATGATATCCATAAACTGCCATAATGGGGTCATTTTTGCTGCAATATGGAAAGAAGTGCTATACCACCATTCAGCTAGAGGTACCACTTGACCCATTGTGTTTGTTTATCAAATACAAAACAATGAAGATATCCTTCCAAAAATTTATTTACTATCTCAGTTTGACCATCGGATTGAGGATGATAAGATGAGATATGAGCTAATTGAGTACCCAAACAAGAAAATAACTCTATCCAAAAATTTCCAGTAAAAATGGGATCTCTATCACTCACAATAACCCTTGGGTTTCCATGTAGCTTTTGAATTGTGTTCATAAATGTAGTAGGAATTGTACTTGCTTTAAATGGATGAGATAATGCACAAAAGTGTGCATATTTGGTAATTCTATCAATTCCCACCATGATGACACCCTTTCCTTCGAACTTAGGTAAACCTGTGATAAAATCCATTGAAATCTCCTCCCAACGTTGAATTCGAATGGATAAAGGTTGTAGAATTCCCAGGGTCTTAATTGTCTCAACTTTATTCTACTGGAAAACCAAACATTCTGCCACAAACTTTTGAATATCATATTTAAGGCCATCCCAAAAAAATTCTTTTTTCACCCTGTGGTAATTTTTTAAAAATCCTGAGTGTCCTCCTAAAGGAGAAGTGTGCAATTCCAAAAGAATATTTTGTTTTAGTTGGGAATTCTTACAAAGATATAAGCGATCTTTGTACCATAAGGAATCAGTTTTCCAACTAAATGTATCAGATGTACTAGGATCTTGCTGCAACTTTTGAATGAGTATCCATACATCTTTGTCCTTCTTCCATTCATCTCTTGCTTCAGTTATCCAATCTGGTTGGATAATAGAAATAGCACAAAGCAATGCTTCCACCTCTTCATTCTTTCTTGAGAGTGCATCTGCAACAACATTAAGCTTTCCTTTTTTGTAGATTATTTCGAAGTCATAACCCAACATCTTTGTGACCCATTTTTGCTGCTCTTCTGATGATAGTCTTTGTTCCAAAAAGTGTTTAAGACTATCATGATCAGTTTTTACCTTGAAGTGTCTTCCCATTAGGTAAGTTCGCCATTTCTTTAGTGCATGCGGTATTGCTAACATTTCCTTCTCATAAATAGGTTTCTGTAAATACTTTCCTTTGATTGGACGACTTTCAAAAGAAATGGGTCTTCCTTCATGCATTAAAACTGCACCAATTCCATTTCCTGAGGCATCACATTCCACAATAAAGGTTTTTGTGAAGTCTGGCGTAGCTAAGACCAGTGCTAGGCACATTGCCTCTTTAAGATGTTCAAAGGCCTTAGTTGCTTCAGGAGTCCATGAAAATGCATCTTTCTTCAATAATGTTGTTATAGGTGCTACTATTCTCCCATAATTCTTAACAAACTTGCGATAATACCCTGTTAACCCGAGAAATCCTCGCAACTGATTTATGCTTGTGGGGACTTTCCATTCCTTAATGGCTTTAATTTTGTTAGGGTATACCTTAACACCCACGTGAGATACAATATGACCTAGATATTCCACCTCTTGTACTCCAAAGAAACATTTGGATGTTTTTGCATATAATTGTTTCTCGTGCAATAGTTTGAGCACCATGTCAACATGTTCAACATGATCCTTCCAAGACTGTTGTAGATTATTATATCATCAAAAAATACTAGCACAAATTTTCTAAGGAAGGGTTTGAAAATGGAATTCATCAACCCTTGAAATGTATAAGGTACATTGGTAAGGCCAAAAGGCATGACCAAAAATTTATAATGACCCTCATTAGTTCGAAATGCTTTTTTTGGAATATCTTTTGTCTTCGTTCTAATTTGATGATATCTAAACGAAGATCCAACTTGGTAAAATAAATTTCTCCATGTAATTCATCCAATAATTCATCAATCATAGGAATGGGAAATTTATCTTTAATGTTGAGCTTATTGAGCTCCCTATAATCCAGACACATGCGCCATGATCCATCCTTCTTGTGTACCAATACTACAGGAGCAGAGAAAGAACTTTGACTAGGTTGAATTATACCTGTCTCTAACATTTATGCAATCATATGTTCAATTTTTCTCTTTTGGACATAAGGATATCTATAAGGCCTGATGTTTGGAGGAACACTTCTTGCAATAAAATGAATAGCATGATCATGATCACGAATAGGTGGGAGTCCTTTGGGAGTTTCAAACACCTTGGAACGATTGTCCAAGACTTGTTGGAGATCTGCAGAAATAGATGATTTTGATGTTGGAACTTATAGTGAGCATACTTGTGAAATTACGCCTCGTTGTTCTTTCTTTAGAAGCTTTTTCATGACATTAGATCTTATTATCTTTCCTGGCTTCCCTTCAATTCCTCGTAATTCAACTTCCTTTCCTTCTGAAAATAATTTCAAGAAAAGTTCTTGAAAATTAAAAGCTACCATCCCCAAAGATTATAACCATTGTACTCCTAGTACAACATCAACACCTCTTATAGGAATGGAAAGCATTGGACTATTCAATACATATTCCCCCATGGTTATCTTGATATTATGGCATTTTCCAGAGCAATTTATAGTTCGTCCATTTGCAACCATCACTTGAAATTCTTGTGCTGGCTATAAGAAACAATTTAATTCCTTGGCTACCTTCCAATGAATAAAATTATGGGTGCTACCTAAATCAATCAACACTATTACCTTTTTCTTCTTGATATGTCCTTCTATATTGAGGTTTTGAGGAGTGGTAATTCCTTCCAATGCATTACACGATATGGTCGGACTCATTTCATCCTCTTCTAGGGCTGGTTCATGTTGTATATCCTCTTCTTTTTCATTTTCTTCTTCCTCTTCCCAATCTATGTAAAATAATTTCTTCTCAGCACACTTATGACCTTTAGTGTATTTGCTATCACAACTGTAGCAAAGCCATTTTGCTATTTTTTCTTCCAATTTTTGTGGTGTCAACCTTGTAGGTTGTGGAAATCTAGGCGTAGAAACACTTCCTTATTTATAGAAGTGAGTGGTAGGCTTCCTTGTTGCCATAATTTTACATTCAATTTTTCTTGCCAACCTGAATGCCTTCTCCACTGAATCAAGTTCCAAAACGCGAACTTCATGTTGGATGTTATCCTATAAAGTGCCTATGAAGAGATGAATCTTGTGTTCCTCTGGAATATCAGTTACCCTTATATTCAATTTTTGGAAGTCCTCAATGTGCTCCCCGACTAAACCCTTTTGTTTGAGGTTTATCAATTAGCTAAAGAAGGTGTTGCTCTTTGTATTCTCATAATGTGCTATCATTTCCTCCTTAAAAATTGACCAAGTGACAATTTTTTTATGGGAGAAAAGTCATCGATACTATACAAATGTATTTTGTTCTAAATGTAAAGCTGCAATGCGTACCTTTTGTGTGTTTTGCACATTATGGAGATCAAAATATTGCTCCATTTGTAGTATCCATGTTATAGGATCCTTTCCATCAAACTTACTCATATCCATTTTTGGAATATGGTGGTTCTTCCCGCTAACATTAGAGTTTATGAAGTCACGATTAACATTTATTTTGTTCTCATCATGAGTTTCCTCTACTATCTTTTCACCATTAGGAAACATTTCTTGTATCAACTTTGTCAAACCTTCCATGTATGCTTTTATATCATTCTTCATGTTTTCCATTTTCTCATCGATCTTAGCTTCATGTCATCCATCTTAGATTCCATTGCTCTATCTTGAATTCACACCTTTCCTTTCGTATATATTGCTTCATGAGCTTTCTTCAAAACATCCATTTTGTTCTTTGTTCATTTTTGCGAGAAGCGAGAATTTGATTTAGTACACTTTCTCTTGTAATTTTGATAGATCATGTTGCCATTATTCATCTTCATGAGTCATAGTAGAGCGTTCTGAAGGCTTGATGGGTGTTGAATTATTTTTACGAGGCATTTTTTTTTAACCCAATATTGATATATATTCTACAATATGCCCTTGGAATCAATTCAAATTGATTCTTCAAACAAGACTTATGCAATTTTTAAAAAAAAATAAACACATGTTTCTTGCTTTTGAGGAGCTCGATATTGAAATTGGATTATATTTGTGATTGCGGCTCTTCAATATCTGAAATTGGGCACTGAGGTAGCCTTATGAATTATATTTCGAATGCCATAGGTCTGACTTGATTTGGATTCTCCAAGACAAAGTTATGTCCAAACTCCCACAATGACCTAATTATGGACTGGTTCAGTAGAGAGAACTTGTACGACTTGCCACGTGTCACCGTTTCATCTTTTGGCTCTGAAATTGATAGAAAAGAAACTAGAAATCCTGTGTAATTGTGACCATTTTTCTTATTTGCTCAATCCGTTATGAAGATCTATGAAGACTTTCCCACGATCACCTCTTTGAGATGAAATTTAGGAGCACGAGAAAAAGCACTACCTTCCATATATCATATCTCCCTAAATATTTAAAATGAAAACAAATTTTTTTCGACAGTTTCCTCAAAGATTTCAGCTTTAAGCCCTAAAATTTCGATTAGAACCTTCGTAGAAAAAAATATAACAAATTCCACGATAAACATTTGAATTAAATTCAAGACTGCAAAATTGCTTACAGATCATATCTTTGAAAATTTTGTGAACCGAATCTGAAATGTTTTGAAGATGTTCCTCGATTTCGACTTCGGACCCAAAAAATTTCAGCTTAAAGAAAATTGCAAGAAAAAAATTATCATGAAAATTCGATGACCTTTTTGGAGCAGCAAAACCCTAGAATCCAAAGCTCTGATACCAAATGTTGTGAAACCAACTCCAAAAATAGAAGAAAAGAGATATCAATGCCTTATAAATAAGCCACTTCAAGGGGGAAACCTCCAATACATTACATGAATGAACAATTCTTAGATGATGCAAATTACAAAACCTCCTTTATATATATAGGAGTCCATGGGGCCACAATGTAATCCTATCCGACCTAACAATAATAATTTAAGGGCACAATAGTAACAATATGGGGGTTACAGGGGTATAACAATAACAATAAGGGGGTTACACTAACAACAATAAGGGACTATACTAGTAATCTAGGGACCTAACATTCATTGTTCATCACATTGTGAAAATTTTCATTTTTTGTCACATTGAGATGATATTATTTATTATTCATCACATTGCAAAGACATGTGTTGTTCATCACATTTCATATTTTTTTGTTCTTCATTACACAGTGACAACATTGATGAATTCACCACATTGTGACTTTGAAGATGAATGATCTGGATTATCTACAGTGTTACAAGAATTTTTTGGACATTTCGAATCCCAACGGGGATCCATCTTCAGGACAATGTGACTTGTTTGTTATTCATTATGTTGAAACGATATTTGTTTTTCATCACATTGCGACATCATTTATTTTTCAAACACATTGTGAGCAATATTAATGTTATTAACATTATGCTGCAAACAATACAGACTGTAATATTAATTTATATTATTAATTATATTATTAAATGTTAATTTTTTTTTATAAGGTTATTTAATTTAAAGACTATAACAATTTCTATGCCCTTGTTGACTACATTTGGTAGACCTTTTTTCACTGTGGTTGACTACGCTTGACTAATGTACATATAATTTCTAAAACATGATGCTCATGCTAACTATAGTTGCCTATGGTTGACTTATGACACCTATGGTTAACTTTTGTTAACTATGGTTAACTAATGTACATATAATTTCCAAAACCTCTTGTTATATTGACTTTAGTTGACTATGGTCAACTAACGTACATGCGATTTCGAAAACATGGTACCAAATTTTATTATAGTTGACTATGGTTGAATTTTGTTGACATTTTTTCACTATGCTTGATTAATGTACATATAATTCTAAGAACTTCTTCTCATGTTGACTACAATTGACTATGGTTGAATTTTGTTGAATATGGTTCACTATGATTAACTATGGTTGAATTTTGTTGGCTATGGCTAAATATGGTTGACCTTTGTTGTTTATCATTGACTATGATTGACTTTTATTGTCTGTAATTGACTATGATTGCCTTTCTTTATTTAATTTCGAAAACACAATGTCCATGATCACTATAGTTGACTTTGGTTTGTTTTTTTTTACTCTAGTTGAATTTCATTGACTATTATCGGATTTTGTTGCTTGTGATTGACTTTTGTTGACTATGGTTTATTATATTTTATTAATTTACATATAATTTCCAAAACATAATTCTCATGTTGACTATATTTTGACTATGGATGTCTTGTGTTGACTATGTTTGAATAATGTACATATAATTTTCATAGCATGCTACCCATGTCAACTATAATTAACTATGATTGCACCAAGAGGCACTCTACAACCCAGTATAGGATATATGTGTAGATGTTACATGTTACATGTTAGAGGTTAGATATAAATATATATATTTTTTTCAATTTTTTTGTACTTTTGTGTTGAGAGGCACTCTATAACCCAACATAGGATAGATGTATAGACGTTAGATGTTATACCTTAGACGTTAGATATAAATATTTTTTAAATTAAAATTTTTATATTGTAATTTTGTTTTTAATAATAAATGTACAATCAATATTTTAGATATAACAAAATCATAATATACACATCACATTAAAATATATAACATATAAATAATACTTATAAATTAGCATCCATTTTACCATATAAATGAAAATAATGATTTCTAACGATATTTAAATTTAATTAATAAGCTCATTAAAATTTAATATTTACAATACAATAAGATTCTTAACCATGAATATTCACCTCATTTTACCATGGATATTATTAACTTATAACTATGATTTTTTAGAATACCATGGCTTATCAATAGTACATATCCAAAAACCATAACTCAATAAAATAAAATAATAATTATAAAAAAATTATTTAAATTTAAATTTATAATATTTTTTAAATTAAAAATTAATACTTACAATAAACATACAATATAACAAGATTCTTAACCATGGATATTTACCCTCGTTTTACCATGGATATTATTAACCTGTAAATAGAATTTGTTACAATACCATGGCTTATCAATACCACCTATCCAAAAACCATAACTCATTTCAAAAATAAATTATTTTATAAATATTTCATTTTAATTTTAATGCTCATAGAGGTTCTCTCTAGGTCACTATGGTGGAGATGTTTTCACGCAATATCATGTTTAACATTTTGACTAAGTCAAAATACATAAATAAATAAATAAAAAGATTAATGTATTGTAAACATTTTAACTGGCTTAGAATAAAATAAAATAAATAATAAAATAAAAGTAACCCTAGAAAAATAAAATTAATCCATGGTATTGAGAAACAATGGTATTCATGTAGAATATAGGCTATTTAAAGGGGGGAATTAAACCAGCCTAGATCCATCTTAACTTTGGATCTACCAAGCGTCGAGAGGGATCAAATATATTTATATGAAAATTATTTTAGAATGAAAAGAGATTTGATCCCTCTCAACACTTGGTATATCTAGAGTTAACATGGATCTAGGCTGGTTCTATAATTTCCAAAACATGATGCCCATGTTGGCTATAGTTCACTATGGTTCTATAATTTCCAAAACGTGAGGACCATGTTGACTATAGTTGGTTATGGTTTACTTTTGATGACTATATTTGACTAACGTACATATAATTTATACAACATGATGCCCATGTTGACTATAGTTGACTATGATTAATTGATTTCCAAAGCATCATGCTAATATGCTGACTATAGTTGACTATGGTTAAATGATTTCCAAAGCATGATCCTTATGTTGATTATAGTTGAGTATGATTCACTTTTGTTAGCTATGGTTGACTGGATTTTGTTTAACGAATGAATTAGTTGGTTTGTATTGTGAAACCTAGATGAAGTGAGATATTTGCATCATTCTCATCTTGTATCTCACAAGATGATACATATTTTTATTCCTTTGTATATCATGTTGACATTTGTTCATCACATTGCAACTTTTTTTTGTTATTCATCACATTGAATTTTTTTTGTTTTTCATTAAATTGTGACATTGTTATGGTTTAATTTTTTCTTCTATCATTGAATATGGTTGGATGTAAATTTATTTTCTAAGACATTGTGCCTATGTTAACTATAGTTGACTTTGGTTTGATTTTGTTGACTCTATTTGAGTTTGATTGACTATGCCTGATTTTTGTTGCTTGTGGTTGAATTTTTTTGAATATGGTTGATTATGTTCAATTAATGTACATATAATTTCCAAAACATTATGCCATGCTGAATGTAATTGAATATGGTTTAATTTTGTTGACTCTAGTTGACATTTGTTGACCATGATTGAATTTTCTCGACTTTGGTTGACTATGGTTAATTAAGGTTTCCAAAACATGATTCCCATGTTAACTACATTTTTTACTATGGGTGACTATTTTTTACTATGTTTGGCTATGGTTTAGTAATATACATTTAATATTCGAAGCATGATGCAGATTTTGCCTATAATTAACTATGATTCTATAATTTCTAAAACGTGATGCCTATGTTGACTATAGTTCACTATGGTTTTATAATATCCAAAACATGATTCCCATGTCAAATATAGGTTTTTATGGTATAGTTTTGTTGGCTATAGTTGACTAATGTACATATAATTTGCAAAAAAATATTCCGATGTTGACTATAGTTTTCTATGGTTATGTAATGTCCAAAACATGATGCTTATACTAATTATAGTTGAATATGATCCTTTTTTTCTCACTATAGTTGAGTAAATCTTGTTTGAGGATTCATTTTATAGTTGGTTTGTACTATGAAACCTAGACTAAATGAGAGACTTGCATCTTTCTTATCTGGTATATCACAAGATGATAGAAATTAGTGTTCATTTGTATATCATGTTGACATTTGTTGTTCATTACATTGCAATTTTTGTTGTTGTACATTACGTTGCAACCTCGTTTGATAAATTCATCACATTGTGGCATTATTTGTTATTCAACACATTCCAGCATCGTACACATTATGAACAATATTGATGTTATTATTAAAGTTATATCACAAAAAAATATAAATTGTAATATGACATTTATTTTACTAATTATATTATTAAATATTAAATGTATTGCATAAAGTTATTTAATTTAAATTTGTTAACTTTATATTAAATATATATTAACATGTTGCATATTTAATAACTTTAAACCATAAAATTATTAATTTTAAACTTGACTATGGTTTACTTTTATTGATTATTGTTGACTAATGTAAATATAATTTCCAAAACATAATGCCTATGTCGAGATGTTGCCTATAGTTGTTTATGGTTATATAATTTCCAAAACATGATGCTTACATTAACTATATTTGACTATAATTTCCAAAATATGATGCCCATGTTGACTATAGTTCACTATGGTTCTATAATTTCCAAAACATGATGCCCATGTTGAATATAGTTTACAATGGTTATACAATTTCCAAAACTTGATGCTTATGTTGACTACGATCCTTTTTTTTTAATGACTGAGATATTTGCATCTTTCTTCCTACATTTTGTTTCAAGAATGATTTAGCTGGTGTGTATAGTGAAACCTAGACTAAGTGAGAGATTTTCATCTTTCTCATTTTGTATATCTCAAGATGAGAAATATATAATGTTAACATTTATTATTCATCACATTGTGACATTATTTGTTGTTCAACACATTACAGTGACCACAAAGATGACTACGTTATGAATAATATTAAAGTTATATTGCAAATAATATAAAGTGTAATATTAAATTTAAATATTAGTTGACTAATGTATATATACTTTCTAAAACATGATGCTTATGTTAACTATAATTGACTCACTTGTATTTGAGAAATAATTTAGTTGGATTGTATAATGAAACCTGAACTATGTGAAACAATTTTTTTTTTTTATAATATAATAAAAACAATCCAATTAAAAAATAAAATCAAAATCTTTTAAAATCAAAATTTAAAATTATTTAGATTAATATAAATAAAATAAAATAAAAATATAATATATATTAATTTTGATATTAATATATAACTCTTACCGTGTAGTAAAATATGATTGATAGTTTATATTATGAACTATCAAATATTCAACTCATGAAAACTTAATTGGATTCATACATAATCCATAAATCTTTAAAACTAAAAATATGAAAGTGGTTGTTTCACTCTAGTTAAATTATTTGTAAATATAAAATAATGAAATTAGGTGTAACTCATTTTGATTTTGGATGTAAAATTATTATTTTGATTTTTCAAATATTAATCATAAGAATTTAATTTTATTTTTTAAAATATTCATAAAAATACAAATGTGAACCTATAAAACAATAATTTGTTTATTTAAAAAAATAAAAAATAATAATAAAGTTAGATGCAGATCAACGAAAATATATTTGACTTTTAAATAATCCATAGCAATATATAAAGGTGGCTGTTGGATGATTTTCATAGCTGCATGCGAATGCATAACAAATATTCTGAACTTTATTAAAACATCCTTATTACTCTAACTTTCAACTATTCAAAAAAAATTCAAATCGAATTAATTAACTAGTAAAGGTTTGTCTCATCATTTATCATTACATTTTAGAATTACGTAAGCTCGTCATGTAAAAAGTGGCGGTTTTGATCCTTTGGAAACCCTCCGGCCATTTATTTGTTAAAAGTGAAATCCCTGTGTTCAAAGTCTAAACTTTAGAAAAAAAATTCAGAGGCCAAGAATTGAAACCTGAAATGTGTGGGATAACAAGGTGGCGGTTTCGATCCTTAGAAAAGATGGCGGCTAGCAGCGGATGAAAAGATGGCATAATCCATGAAATAATAGATAAGTTATATTTATTCAAACTAGTCATATGAAGTTGATGTTCATCTATGTGAAGATGATGAATAAGATAGTGTAAAGCTGGTTGAAAGATAAAATTCATCAAAGAAACGAAAAAGAATATTTAAATCTAAATGGAAGACAAGATTTTTATGAGATTATGTTGTAAAATATTGCATTGGTAATGAAAGGATAATTTAACCCTCTCTTCCACTAAATAGCATAAACCAACTTAGTGAAAGGTGCTACTTTTGCCTAACCTCACCTCCATAGTTATATCATGGGAGTTGGGTCATAAATATTCTTCATTCTTTCAAATTCTTCGACTATAAAATAACATTGTTGTCGCATTCATCTCATTGAGACCTTCTTGCGGTTATAAAATTTGAACCTCCTCGATTTACAGCTCGACACATGGCCATTTAGTGTTAGGTCCATTTACCTTGTCGCATCAATGGTTGTCCCTACGTGTTGCCCATGAAGCTTCTTGCATGGTGCCTACGTGGCACCATGGTCGAACCTAACTAGAAAAATTGCACTTCGGGATGGTTGGTAGTCGTCTCATTTCACTAAACACATGTGGCATAACACTCGCTTAAGCTCTGACGTCAACCTGGTCGACTAGGCTACCGACCTAACCTTCTTCCAAACCTAACTAACCCCACAACAACTAGCAAACCCTTGTTAACTAATCGACACATCTAATTCACTTCCAGACCTGACCTACCTAGTCTAGCTAGCTACCCCAACCCCCTCAGACTTGACAGGTCCCATAGGTGATTCTCAGCTTGTTTTACAAGCATTCCTCGACTTATAAGTTTTTCTCCCAAAGTTATTTTTGGGCTTTGCATAGTCCCAAACTATGTGTAATTTATCTACGTGCACACTCCTTCCAACACACCTTGGCCATGGAATCGAGCCTTGACTAGTGGACCCTACTTGACAAGTCAACTCACTTTGGCCACAAAAACCAATTGAATCCCTAACAGTCGACTTACCTCGACTAGACAGGACCCTAATCTAGACATATGGAACTGTTGACGGGAAAATATGTTCGGCCAATAGTAAGGGATATCCTCGGTAAAAAGTCCTGATTAGACTCTAAACCGCTTGTGATAGGAATCTCGTCCAGGGTGTGGGTCCAACTACTGCTGAATACTCCTTTTTCTTAGACACAAACAAGCCCTACAGACCTATGAAAACACGATTATTCGAATGGTACAAGATAAATGGTTGATGAGTCTTAATGAACATAAAACACTACAAATAGCAAGATGAGTTAAAGCATGCAGCCAAAGGAAATGTTGTTAGCAACACATCATTAGGGTCACGCTTGTAAAAGTTGTTCAAACCATAGAAGAAATAGTTCTTTATGGTTGGATCACCCTTCACTTCCTTAAGCGATCTCAGGAGATAAGATAAATGTTAGTAATGGAGTTGCTAAAATCTTCTAAATAAACAACCTAACATCATTAACACATTTAGTGAGCTGAAATGTATAAATGATATAAGCAGAAAACACGGTTTACTTAATCATAAAGACATCAGATACATAAGACAAATATTCATAGTGTTAACACATTAATCCTCATCGGATCCAAGGGTGGAATCAAAGCAAGTGATTGTATTCATTCTTAGAAAATTGCATTAAATGTTATACAATTCTCTTTGCTCCTTTGGAGTCCCCAAAAAAAAGATCCTTTACAATTCCCCGAAGGGAGTATTTATAGGACAAAATTGACCCTTGGGTATCCCTGACTTTTCGCCTTCCTGACCATTGACATGCTCTGCGACTTGAGGGAATCGGCGACTTGCGACCTTGGCTATGATTGCGACCTGCGACCCCTTGGCTGTTGCGACCTGCAACCTCTTCTGTTTGTTGCAATATGTGACTTGGTCATGGGAGAAGTTGGGTGATTGCGAGATCAGGGACATCTACTTGCTGTTGCTCCTTGAGGTAACTCGGCCATGCCCAATAATCTGCAGCCACTCGGGATACCTAAGGCGTATCTTCTCTCAACATGTGAAGACACTCGAGAGCATTTGCAATCAAAGTGTCTCTCTTGATCGTGATCTGGTTTGACAAGGAGGCCAGTTTGCTGTAGATCCGGATCGGTGTCATGATAAATTGAACCAGGTTTTCTTGTGATGTCGACAATTCTTGAGAGGCGGCTGCTTGCCTTATGGGCTGTAGAAATTCTTGAATATCTTTGGTGACTTCTTCCCACGTTTTCTCTTCACCCAGTGTACCCAGAGACGGAATGTGGTGTACTTCGGCCATTGAGTCAATGCCGCTAATCAGATGTTCATATGCGGACATTACTTTCTCCAAATCCTTGATGAGTTTCTCCTTGGATTGTACATTTATTTGGATTTGAACCTTGTCATTCTGGGTGCCAATACAATATTTTCTAGGCAAGGTGGCCAGAGCTTGTGGATATATGTTCGACCATTCTAGTATTATTTCCAAGGCAGTAGAGGCTTCCTTTAGTTGTGTGTTCCTCCTCTTGGTTTCTACATGTGCTTTCAGTAGTGGCGCGACGGTTTGTTTTATCGTGAACAGTTCTTCATATACCCGCTTCGTGGTGGCCTCCAAAGTGATCGGCTCTCCCTGAATAGTTAGTGGTATTTCATTAGTAGGAGCATTCCTAACCTGAAGCTGTTGGACTTCTTCTTGTAGAGCATTCCTTTCCTGTTCCGACTTATTTGTCTTTTTCTCGAAGGCCTATATTCTATTCTGTAGGGACATAATTTCTCTACTCATTCTGCCTACGTTCTCCTCGGTAGTTGCTTCAAAAGCAGTACCAACTAATGCGATCATAACTAGATTGGTCCTGGTATCCAAGACTATGTGCTTCTCTATGGTGACTGTAAGGGGCACAGCACAGTCCTGTGCCAAACATCTTCTCTTCTCCTGCTTGATCTTGTGTGTGAACTGATCATAGGTAAGTCTTGTTAGATCAAGCACTCCCTCGTCTAGATCCTCGGAGGTACCCAATTCCGAGAGAGAAAAATGCACATTGGTTGCAGGAGTTGTTTGGGGCACCTTGGAGTGTGGTAGCTTCGTTTGTTTCTCTGTCTCTGGAGGGGGTGTCTTGCTGCCTTCGGTTCCCTTGGAGGAATCTTCCCTTGACTTCCAATTTTCTTCCTCCCTCCTCTTTTGCTCTACTTCTTCTCTATCTTGTTCTTCTTTCATCTGGCGCTCTACTTCTGCTTTATCTTGATCTTCCTTTAGCTAGTGCTAAGCTTCTGCCCTATCTTCCTCTTCTTTCCTTCGTTGTTCCTCTTCCTTTTTCTTGCGGGTTTCCTCTGCCCGCTTCTTTCTTTGTTCTTCTTTTAGTTTCTTCTTTCATTTTTCCTCCTCCTCCTTTGCCTTTTCCTCGGCTTCTTGTTTATCTTTAGCCTCTTTTTCTCTTCGCTGGGTAGAAGAGTTATGGCCCATATCAGTCCTTTGATTCTTGGCTTTGGAATATGAGGCTCCTCCCAGCGTATGGATTCTTTCTTCTAAATTTTGGTTGTCCTGATCTTCCTGATTAGTTGATTCCTTAAGAGTGGCCTCCTTATATTTGTTGTACTAGTTCTTGACTCTATCTTCAGCTGGGAAATCAGTATGTTGGTAACTCCATTTAAATTTGGCTTACTTGCAGTGGGCAGGGATGATTCTTTTAGGATCATACGTCTGGTGTGCCAAGGGAGGTAGACAGAATCCTTGTCTTTTTTGTACTAGTTCTTGACTCTATCTTCAGCTAGGCAATTAGTATGCTGGTAACTCCATTTAAATTTGGCCCGCTTGCAGTGGGTGGGGATGATTCTTTCATGA
This sequence comes from Pinus albicaulis, assembly GCA_034641835.2. Taxonomy (NCBI): domain Eukaryota; kingdom Viridiplantae; phylum Streptophyta; class Pinopsida; order Pinales; family Pinaceae; genus Pinus; species Pinus albicaulis. The sequence goes on from CM076581.1 coordinate 268,499,583, forward strand.
TTTTATGTCTAGTGTGCCAAGGGAGGTAGAAAGAATCCTTTAACTTGCTCGACCTATGCCTCTTATTCCCTGAAATCCTTCATTGTGTAGGCACCGATAGTGAGCGGAAAAGTAGGCCATGGCTTCTTCTTTCCCTTGGTTAGAACTTTTGAAAAACCACTTGACATCTGGTAACATGTATCTTGGAGGAGGAGTTTTTCAGTTATGAACTAGGGTAGTGTGTGAGGAGCCTTGAGTGACTCGAAAACTCAGATGAAAGTACTATCCACGTCAGGAAACCAGTGGGCCACTCGGGTTATCGTCTCCATGGCTTGCCCAAACATGCACGAGGTGTCTTTTCCAAATAGTTTCCTGTAGAGAGCAGGGATGAAGCTGCACATGATTGAATCCATGTCTTACTTATATCTGGAATCCTAGAACACCATTAAATCTTTTTGAATTGTACTGCCATGTTCCGGATCCCAGTTGTGTTCCCATCCCTCAAAATGGCACCTTTGCATACTGCATCCAAAAGGTAAGGCACCATACAAAATTCTGATGCATACCCTTCATCAGGTGCTAGTGCCGCAGATATGTTCAATCTAAGGGCCGCTACTATCAAGTTGGCCCAATTGAAGTAGATGTCGTACACATTAACAACATACATTAGAGAAACCCGAGTGTCGTTGGAAGTAGTTGCATCTGGACGGCCATACATCCTACATAACATTGCAACTACAAGCATGTAGACCTTCTTGAGACCTGGTGTTTGATATTCCTGGTCCTTCTTGAGCCGAAACTTTTCTGGGTCCTCCCACCATCCTCTTAAGGTCTCGGGATGGGAACTGTAGGAGTGGTGGCCCACTTCTCAGTGAAGGTCTATTCTCCAGTGGGAAGTGCATAATAGAATTATGCATCTTGTCCCTTCAGATTTGCGAATGACTTCCCGGCATGATCCCGAATAACCCAGATCTTGGGGTCGACCTTTTTCAAGATCCACTCGATCATCTCTGCAGATGGGAATATAGGCAGATGGGCCCCTGTGTATTGGAGCTTGGATCTTTTAACTTCAACATACACTTGTTGGTCTAGGAGGTCCTCAGGAAAATCAGGCTTGGTGAATTCTTGGTACACCTAATACCAACTCCTACTGTCCCCTTTGTCGAATGTGCAGGCGGTGTCTCCATAGATAGGGGGAGAGAAAGAGGTATTTCCTTCTCTGAGATTTCTATCTCAGGGCTTTTCTTTATTTTGTAAACTGTCGAAATCCCCATATCACTTGAGGCTGACGAGATGGATACGCACTCTAGCTTGGCTTCAAGGTTCCCTGGCATTTTCATAAAACAATCCCACGATAAGTCAAATGTCATATTTATAAAAAATTGGGTTGCTCCTACCTGAACTCAACTATTTCTCAAGGAAATGGATGAACTTGCAACCTAGTGACCTTGTGACTGAGTCGTTGGGTCGCTAGGTCGCGTTAGGTTAAACTTTCATAGAAAGTCACTGAGTCACAGAGTAGTGCTAGTTTATATTTTCACGAAAGTGTGACCTGGCACCTTAGCGACTCACGACCAAGTCACAAGGTTGCTTAGTCGTGAAGTCGTGTCACTCTAAAATTTCACGGATATGTGACCTAGCGACCCTGGGACATAGTGATCAAGGTTGCCAGGTCACGAGTTCGCGAAGTTGCGGGTCTCTCTAGGGCTTGGCAGACAGCTTACACGGCGACGAAGACCTTCATATTATTTTTAACCAAAAAAAGGAGGTAAGGTGACACATCAAGTGGAAATCATGCATGAAGTTCCTCATTGAAAGTGTTGGAAAGGGAACTTGAATAGACTGATGCAAGGGAGGCTTCCAAAGGAGGTACACAAGGAAGTTAAGCTATGGGGAGGGGAAAGTTATAGCGACAGGATTCATGGAAGAAAACAGAAGCTAGGTTGAGTTTAAAAAGGGCTAAGGTGAGGGAAATGGAGGCAACAATCACTAAAAAAAAATGAAACAGCAGGAGGATTAGGCAACCTACCCGGGAAAAACGTGCTCTAGCTGGCTTGTTAGAGGCGTTTTCTTTCTTCATAGTGTAGATTGAATGCGACCTATATGACCCTTCTATATATAAAAGGGTCGTACGTGTGCAAAATAAATGAGGGTCACAAGGTTGAAAATGAGTTATGTTTATTAGGTATGCGACCTCGGGACTCTGCGACCTTGCGACCTGGGCGGGTTTTGGGGTCGCAGGATCGCAAGGTCGCAATTTGTTTGGTTTTGGGATGATATGCGACCTTGTGACTTCGCAACCTGGGGGGTCGCAAGGTCACAAATTAGATGAGTTGACCAATTCTGTGACTTAGTGACTTGAGATTTTGAAAGAGTGAACTAGGCTTGAATCCATTTTTCAAAAAGTTATGGGCTCAAAAATTTAAAAGGGGAAAAATTTTGGAGGGTGTTGTAGTGGCTACAACAAATGGTGATTCACTGGTAGGACCTAGGATCTTTGATGGTGCTTCATCTTGTGGGGGGTGGGGGGGCTTAGCATGTTGATCCTTTCACTCCGTGGGTCCCACTACTTTCATCCTTGGGCCTTGCGTGCTTGCTCTACCAGTCTGCATGTCCCAGGGTGATGGTTCACCATATTTTCATTCTTGGAGACTAGACAGAAAAGGTTGGAATAACCTCAGGGATTTCTAGGTTCCGGTATGGTTATTTCTTCCTCATCGTGTTGCTTTGTTGCCAGCGAACTTGGTGGTCCTGGCGAAGTCACTGCCTAGGAGTCACGGACGTTGCTCCACTTCCAATAAGCCTGGTCAGTACCTCGACGGAGTCATCGCATCACCTCTATGTGCAGTAAGCCTTTCTCAATCCTTTTCCCTTTATTCCTGTGCTAATTTTCACTTATTTTAAATTTTCTTGAGGCACTTATTTGACTGTTCTCTAGGCACTTATTTAACTGTGGAATTTATTGCCTGGGTGGATGAGGGATCCCAACTTATTTTTCTTGCAAGAGAGGTTGCTCCTGGTCTATATGAGGACTTTCGGGTTTTCCCAGATATCCTTTTGTCTCCTGAGGTCAGCTTTTTCCCCTTTCCGTCTAGTGACCGATTACATCGATATTTTCTTTTGTACAACAGTCCCTTAGGCCAGCATACTAGGTAAGCTACCTGCACTTGGTTCCTGGGACTTGGCTATGTTTCCCCATTGGGTGTATATCACAGGCAAGCTCGTGTCATTTTTTTGCATTTCAGGGGCGATTATTCACCAACATAGATTCCAGCATAGCATGCCAATTGAGTAACTTCTACATCTCTCCTTCAACTTGGGATGCCAAAGGGAAAGGACCAATGAGAGATTGCTTGAAACAAGCGATTTATTGAAAACAAAAAAAAAATGAGAACAACAACAAAAAAAACAAAAAAGAAAAAACTATGGTACAGGGCATGGTGACGCCCCCCCTAGGATTGTCAGGTAAAATAGTGTTTAAGGTCATGCCCGTTTCCTCAGAGGATCTCAATTCTCCCTTCAAGGGCCTATAGCCTGTAAGTGTGGGAGCAGACCTTTTCTTTAATTTGGAAGGGACCTGCCCACAGGGCCTAGATTTTGGAGTGTTTCCCTTTATCCTCGTGAGCTTTGTCCCATTTGAGGACAAGGTCACTGTCCGCTCAACTTAGTGTTCCTAAATTGAGGTCATAAATTGTCAACCAGGGCTAGTAAACTGTTGAAGTGAAGTGCACTATATGTGCCTAGGTATTTGTTTCTCACTACGTTGTGTTTAGTGTTTTTCCAATGTTTTTAGTTTTGTGTTTTTATTCTAAGAGGAAAAGAACTAAGTTTTTGCAAAGAGAAGTTGTTGATCACACTAAAACAGAGCAAAACCTATTCTAAACTATGTATGGCACTTAGAAAATGCAAAACTTTGACAAGAAAATAACTCACAACATGAACTCAATCCAATTCATTCATAAAAAATATGTTGGAATAGCTTGAGAAAAGTATAAGTTAGTGCCATGAGGTTCTTCTAAGTAAACAACCACCTACAAGATCACTGAGAAAATCTTATCCATGGCTAGAAATTTGTTGGAACATATTTGGAAAAGATAGTCTGCAACACAGTGAGGAACTCTACTCTAAATTAACCTATGACACTAAAATTAATCCATTCTGCAACTTAAATTGTCACTACTAAGCCTTATTCAGAAGTTAGAAGTCTTTTGGAATAGTTTTGGGAAAAAGGCTATTTGTAAAATTATAAGAGATTGCAGAACAGTCAAGGCCTTGAACTGATATCACTAATTCTTGTCCATATGATGATGTGTTGGAAGAGATTAATAACAAGAATAGTTTGTAAATAATGAAGGCCTTGAAGTCTAATGGAACAAAACTAGCATACAACTAACTAATGAAACTAAAAATACAATAGATAAAGCTGAACTAAAATGCAATCATTCAAACTTCAAATACAGTGACCACAACTGTACTAGAATGCCATTATCCTAACTTGAAATACAGTGAACAGAAACTGAACTAGTGTGCCATTAATATCCGGAGTATCACAACTACACTATAATGCAACTAATCTCTAAAATATTATAGCCCTATCTCGTTCAATATTAGTGATATTTTGGAACAATTCGGAAGAACAAGTCTAGCTGTAACAATTGATGTAATTGAACACAAAAACGTAAAGTTCAGAAAAAGGAAACTAATTCCTAAAATACTACCGTTATATCTCATTCAATATTAGTGATATTTTGGAATAATTTGTAATACCAATACTAGACTATAGCATCCAATGCAAGTGAGTATAAAACACAAAGTTCAGAAAATTGCTTAAACTAGGAATGCAACAAGGCTAAATTTACTTATCTAAACAATGTGCACAAAGCTTCTCGGGTAGTAGGGGCCCTCTACCACCGGATTAGCATACAAATCTCCTCAATATTGCCTCAGATCTTACAATCAAGAGGTGCTTCTTTCATTAAAGGAAAAGTAATTTGAAAACAGAGTATCACGGTCTTTTGAGATCTAACAACAAAACATCAATCTAGCTAGTTGTTTCTCGGTCTCCCGAGTCATTCTTATAAGAAAATTACATAACTGCCTTTGAGATAAAATAGGAATAAATGTCTTTCCCAACTAAAATCAAATTATAACTCTGGTGGAGGTCTCGTACTGTGATTAAAGACATATGTACAGTCCTTGTCCTATTAGAAGTCTATCTCTTAGTTTTGGTTTCCCATGTGCATAACCACCTGTAGAATTATGCTCAGACTTCGTAGGGAGCAAGGAATGATGTGGATGAAGTCTGGAATTCACCCATATGTGTTTTTCTTTGAGGTGACACGTGGAACCTGTGAGAACATGAAGACAAATGCGGAATCGGCAACTAGCTACAGAATGGCTGCATTCTGTAGCTAAGTCTAGTAAAACATTACTACAACAACAAAACCATAAAAGTGTAGCAAGTTAGTCATTATATACATTCTTAAAGTGTCTTTAACCAATCCTGTTGACCATTTAAGCCTATAATTGATAAGGGACAAAGGAAATGAAGTGCAATTTGGTGAAGGGGAAGGACATCTTTGGGGCTCAACAGTCACCTACTTCAAAATATATTTTTTCTGGCAGACTTCTTGTCAAACCATTGTTTTATTTGACTTTGATGGATGGATAATTTTTCCTGGGTTTTTAGCCTTTCCTCCTCCAACTTCAACAATGTGTCTATTTGGGCTTGTAAGGTAGGGCAAGGGGTGCCATGAGCTTCTTGAGATAATTGAATGGCTGGGAGAGACAAGTTGGGAGGAAGAAAAGCCTCTTTTCCGTACACAAGGAAAAATGGGGAGGTGCCCAAAGATGATTTTGGTGTGACCCAATCAGCCCATATGGCATTATGGAGTGCGTTATGCCAATTTCATTATTGGGACAACAAAGTCTTTTTGATGATGCAGATGAGGTTCTTATTAGTTGACTCGGATAACCCATTTCCTTGGGGGTAATATTTGGCAGAGTGTTTCAGCACTATACTATTCTCTAGAGAAAACTCATATAATTTAAAATATGAAAAATATGTTGCGTTATCAAAAACAAGGGAGGTTGGAATGCCAAACCTGATCATGATGTGTTGGGTGATGAAAGATATTACCTCTTGAACATTGACTTGATGCAACGATATTGCTTCAACCCACCTTGTGAAGTAGTCCATGGCTGTGAGGATGTATCTATGTTGCTTGGAAGAGTGTGGCAATATTTCCACGATCACGTCAAGCCCCCACTACTGAAAAGGTTCTTCCACCGCGGCGAACTGCAATGGGGTGGATGGTCGTATTTCCCTATTAGCGAATTTTTGGCATTGTGGCCATTTCCGGACATAAGCATGTGCATCTTTGAACAGAGTAGGCCAATAGAAACCAGCACGCATGATCTTATGAGCGGTGGTATCCCCCACATAGTGCCCACCTGTTGGACCATCATGGATCTCCATCAAAAATTTCTATGCCTCATCATACTCCAAACGGCATAGTAGGACTCCACTGTGGTGTTTGCGGAACAACTTACCCTGCACTAGTTGGTATGATGCAGCTTTCAGGCTTAACACACGTTTCTATTGAGCGGTTAAAGTGAGGCCCATGGTACAGTGACTCAGATATTGCTGGATATCAACGTACCATGAGGAGGTATTCTACAGGGATATACTATCAGTGTGATACATGTCGATTTCATGTTCCCAACTCTCTTCTTCACTGCTTCGCGAGTCTGTGGCTTCCACAGCCATCCGGCATAGCCCTTGGCCCTTTATAGTGTGTGCTGGCTTGAATTCCAAGTCATACTCTTGAAGGCACATCATCCAGTTGCCTCTTCTCTTGCCTAGATCTTGTTGTACGAAAAGTGAGCGAACAGCTAGGTGAGGTGCAAACACTATGACGTGACTCTTCAAAATATATGGCCTGAAGTGTTTGACTGCCTTGTACACTGTGTAATCTTGCTTATCAATATCTGGATAATTCAGCTCAGCACCTGGCAACCAAGCTCTCATGAATGATATGGGCCACTCATCGTTTTTGTCATCTTTCTGAGTGAGGACAGCTACCAAAGATGAATCTGAGGCAAAGGTGTACAAGATAAAGCCTTTTCTGAAATTCGGACTATGAAGAGCAGGTGATTCCGCGATGGCCCACTCGATGTTATTAAATGCTTCTGTCTTGGGAGGATTCCATTTGAAGTTAGCGTTCTTCTTGATCATACCTTGCAATGGTTTTACAATTTGGGCGAAATCTAATATAAATTTTCGCATGAAGTTGATTTTCCCAAGGAAAGACTGCATGGCCTTCTTGCCACTTAGGGGAGGAATTTGGGTGATGAATTTTTCACATTCTAGATCCACCACTATGTCGTCCCCGAGTTATGATGTGCCCTAATAGGTTTCCTTTAGAGACGGTGAAAATGCTTTTCTTCAGGTTTAGTGAGATCCCATATTTTCGACACCTTTCAAAAATATGCTTGAGGTGATGTAGGTGGTCAGACCTACGTTTTGAAAACATGGTGATGTCTTCAGGTTATCTACCACACTTTTCCCTATGAGGCCTCTGAAGGTGATGTCCATGGCTCTCTAGAAGGTTGCGCCAGCATTAATAAAGCCGAAGGGCATGCGTCTGAATGTGAAAGTTCCCCATTTAGTTCTGAATGTGGTTTTCAGCCGGTCAGGTTCAACCACTAGTACTTGGTTATAACCTGAAAACCCATCCATTAAAGAGAACATCTCCGATCTCGATAGGCTTGAATGATTTTCTCCATAGGGAGCACCGAGTATTTTTCATTTTCCGAAGCTCTGTTCAATTTTCATAAGTCTACGTATAAACGGATTTCTCTAGATTTCTTACAAACTGGGACCAAGTTTGACACCAAGGTTGAATGCCGGAATTTGAAAAATATATGTGCATCCAAGAGTTTCTTCAGTTCCTTTTGGATCATCGGCTCTAAGGTGGGGTGTACTTTTCTCAGTTTCTGCTGGAATGGTTTCACTCCTTCCTTCATGGGTATCACGTGCTGGATGATCCACGTGTCATAGGTTCGTAGCTTGTCATACGTCTAGGAAAACACATCTCAGTATTTCTTAAATAACTCAGTGAAATATTGCCTCTCTTGAGGGGTGCATTAATTACTGAGATTGACGAACTTGGGCTCTTTTTCCATCCCGAGGTTTATTTGTCGGTCTGTTAACGTGGAACTTTGCACCTTCGTGTTGGGAGGCCCTTGAAAATGATTTTGTAAGTCAAACAAATTTTCGAGTGACATGATCCCTTTGGGTATGGGATTTTCTTTATGATCCCCTTGTTCCTTTTGCAAGGCCTAATCGTGATTCTCTTCTTCTATAACTACATCTTTGAACACATCTGTATTGAGCATGACATCCACTACCAGTTGGTCATCATTAAAAATGCGCAAATTAGTGACATTGTCTAGTACGGATGGCTTGTAAATAATTTCAATAGAAAATCCATCTCTAAGTGGGGTGAACCTAGCAGCATCATTGGCAAGTGTATCAGTTGTTGCATTGTGCATTCTAAGTATGGATTTAATACTGAAAGCATCAAAAGAAGAAATTAAACACCATACCTCTTGCTAGTAGCCTTTTAGATGTGGAGACAAGCAATGGATGGTGTTACGTACCTGATGAGTGATAATCTCAGAGTCTCCAATTACCTTTAAAAAATGAACTTTGAGATCTATGGATTTTTTTAGCCTGAGCAACAATGCATCATACTCGGTTGTATTATTTGTGCACTGGAACTCTAGCTAGTAGGAAATTAGAAAGTTGTTCTTTTGAGGTTCCAGCAGGATACGGCCCGTGCCAACCCCATCATGGGTTTTGTAACTGTCGTAGTACAAGGTCCACATTTCATATTCTAATTGACAAGGCTATCCGAGCACATAGGAGACGCACTCAGGGCAGTGGTTTCTAACGGGTCTTCCGTTGAGGTGGAGTGGTTGTAAGTGACCAACAATAGCTCAGACTAGATGTCTTGAGTGATCGTAGATTGGGGAGTTTGGTAGCACCCAAAAATGGATTCTAAGAAACACATATTGAGCTCCTCTTGCACGAAACTAACTGGTTCGTTAGTTACGTCGAGGTCGGTCATCGTGTGTTTCATGTAAGGCTCGCTTTCAACCCAAATTTGATTGTTCTTACCCTTGTAAGGGAGCCACAAGTGGGACCAATCAGTGGCAAATTATCCTTGTAAATTTCTAAACCAATCTCTGCTCAAAAGAAGGCCATAGGCCTCGGGGATATCCACGATTACTATGTCAATGCACTAATGCACCCTAGAATCGGAGGATAGGAAGATAATGACATTATTTAATTCACCTACTACAAGAACCTGAGATCTATCGAGTTCAATGATCCTAGCGTCAGTTTTCTCAGGGAAGATGTTTAACTTCTTGCATACAAACAAGGGCATAACATTCGTGGATGCACCAGAATCGACAAGACAATTATGGACATTGAAGTTGAAGATCTCAAAGGATAGAAGGAAAGGTGGTGTGGATCCCCTGGAGTTAGAATTCACGGCATTCACGATAGACTAGGGACTAGCAACAACTTGGGAAGATGTGGTGCTCATGGGTTTGGTTGTCCGTAGGTTGGAAAATGTTTTGAGGATAAGATATCGCTGGTTAGCAATGCGAGTGAGTTCATAGAGAGAAATATTGGCCCGAGTCTTCTTCATATCCTCGATAGTGTTATACCCAGAGTCTATGTGTGAGATAAGTTCGGTGGTGGTTTTCGGAGAGACTGGTGAAGATTTAGCCTTTGGGCCTTCTCGAGGATTAGTTGGGCTAAATTTCTTAGGAGTCTTTGTTTGGTTTTCTGTGCTTAGTGGCAAGATATTCCTTAAGAAAGCTTTCCTTTTTTCTTTGAAGGACTGCTTAGGGACTGGGCCTTTGCTCCTCAAGCCATAGTTCTGAGGGGGTTTGGACTTAGGGTCTTCAGCCAAGTTTATTTCAGTTGTGGAAGGGGGGATTTCCCCGCAGATGACCTCAAAAGCAAGGATAGTGGAACACATATCTTCATCTTCGGGAGAGGCCTCCTCATTTTCTGAAGTAGCCTCCTCCTCTAAATCCCCATGGGTTTGGTCTTCAAGAAGTTGATTCACCATGGTGGTCATGTTATCGATCCACTGGGGGAAATTTTTCTCTGAGTGGGAGGCTTGATGGAAAGAAAAAAATTTATCCTTGTCGATTTCTTCAACGTTGAGGCCAACACTTGAGTTTTATGGAGGCCAATTCACAGTAGGGTTATTCTTTCTGAAGAAAGGTTTATGTGTTTTAGCACCTTAGACAGAATCATTGTTCTTCCTCTTTAGATCTAAGACTTCGTTGGTCAATAGCCTGAGGGACTTGGTGATACTTTTGAAATCGAAAGGGTCCTTGTCTTTGTCTCTAGATTTATGGTTTGAGGATTGGACTCTCTTCTTGGTCGATTTTTGATCATCTCAGCCATCATGGTCGATAGCTCCTATGGATAGCATGTCCCTTTCGATAGCGAGGGCAGTGGTTTAATTTTCCACTAGGGTAGCTCTAGCTTCGCATTTCATGAACACAGCAATATCTTGGGGGAGAGCCCGCGTGTAGTAGTCAATGGTGATGGAATCATCTAAGGCCATATTCTACAGGAATTTTTTCAATATAGTATCAAAGCATTTATTGAAGTCTTTGAATTTCTCCTTCTTCTACCGTTTCAAAGTACTAAGCTCTGTGAGAAGCATAGAAGGATTTTTGTCTTCCGAAAACTTTTGAAGGAAAGTACCCCGAAATTGCTCCCAGGAAGAAATGGAAGCAACAGGGAGATACCAGTTCCATGTAGCAGCTTTATTCTCCAAATTATGAGGAAAAAGACGGCATGCTACATCGTCAGACTGCACCCTCATCATTTGTAAGGCCAGGTAAAATTTGCTTACGTGATCTTCGGCCAGCGTACCCTTTTCAGGGTCGAACTTGGGCAGGTGCTTATCAGGATTTCAGGGCATGTCATGGAGGAGACCATGGAGAGCTAAGGGAGATTGTGCCATCCAAGCCAATGGCTGCACACGCCTAGCCTGCTGGTGGCGCGATATGTAAACATGCCCTATTTCACTTTCAGATTCTCTCCCTATGCCTGACCCAGATGCTTCGCCCTTATGATGGGACTGTGTGTCCTGATTTTTCCCTTGGTTCCCTACATTCTTGATGTTTCACTAGTTATAAAGGAAAGGGAATATTTTTTGGTTTCAGTTATGGTGAGGGTGTCCCATATTTTGACCTTGCCCAGTGCCTCTATCACCACGTCCCTTGTTTCCCCAGCTCCTCTCGATTGTGCCCTCAGGATGCTTATTTGCTTGAGTGTCATCATTCAAAGGTTGTTCAGGCTAGGTTTTGGTGTTTTCTGGGCCACCTCCTTCACTCCCTCAGGGACTGTCGGGGGGCTCTACGAAACGATGCTCTACGGTATCAGCATAATCTTCTATCATGAGACTTACCAGTTGATGCAGGGAATTGACCAAGGCTCCCTGGAAAGTGTGGTTGGCCACAGGAGTTCAAGGGTTGACAAGGGACCCAATGGCTGAGATGTTTTTTAAGCCTCTGATGAGTTCACAGGCGATTGGGCACAAGGCCCTTAGCCGGTCAGAGGTGATCTCGTAGAAAGGGGGTTCTTCTTCAAGAGAATGTTCAGGTGGTGGTGGACCAATGTTTTCATATATGATTTTCCCTTAAGATGTTTACAACGGAATGTTGCTTGTGTGCTAGCATCCTGCCATTCAGGCCCTCCTTCTAGCACCAAATCTGTTGATGGGAAAATATGTCTGACCAACAATAAGGGAACTCCCTGGTAAAAAGTCCCAATTAGACTGTAAATCATTTGTGATATGGATCTCGTCCAGGGTGTGGCTCTGGCTACCACTGAATACTCCTTTTCTTGGACACAAACGAGCCTCGTAGACCTTTGAACACATGATTATTCGGATGGTACAAGACAAATGGTTGATGAGTCTTAATGAACATAAAACACTACAAATAGCAAGATGAGTTAAAGCATGTAGCCAAAGGAAATGTTGTTAGCAGCAAATCATTAGGGTCACGCTTGTAAGAGTTGTTAAAACCATAGAAGAAACAGTTCTTTATGGTTGGAGCACCCTTCACTTCCTTAAGAAGTCTCAAGAGATAAGATAAATGTTAGTAACAAAGTTGCTAACATCTTCTAAATAAACAACATAACATCATTAACACATTTAGTGAGCTGAAATGTATAAATGATAGAAGTAGAAAACGTAGATTGCTTAATCATAAAGATGTCAGATACATAAGACAAATATTCATAGTGTTAACATAGTAATCCTCATCGGATCCAAGAGTGGAATCAAAACAAGTGCTTGTATTCATTCTTAGAAAATTGCATTCAATGCTATACAATTCTCTTTGCTCCTTTGGAGTCCCAGAAAAAAAGATCCTGTAAAATTCCCTGAAGGGAGTATTTATAAGACAAAATTGACCCTTGGGTATCCCTGATTTTTTGCCTTCCTGACCGATGACATGCTCTGCAACTTCAGGGAATCCATGACTTGCGACCTTGGCTATGACTGCGACCTGTGACCCCTTGGCTGTTGCGACCTGCGACCTCTTCTGTTTGCTGCAAGATGTGACTTGGTCATGGGAGAGATTGGGTGATTGCGAGATCAAGGACATCTATTTGCTATTGCTCCTTGAGGTAACTCCGCCACGCTCTATAATCTGCAGCCATTGGGGAGACCTAAGGCATATCTTCCATCAACCTGTGAAGACACTTGAGAGCATTTAGAATCAAATTGTCTCTCTTGATCATGATCTTGTTTGACAGGGAGGCCAGGTTGGTGTATATCTGGACCAGTGTCACGATGAATTGACCCAGGTTTTCTTGTGATGCTGGTAGGTCTTGAGAGGCAGCTACTTGCCTTATGGGCTATATAAATGGTTGAATATCTTTGGCGACTTCTTCCCACATTTTCTCTTCACCCAGTGTACCTAGAGACATAATGTGGTGTACTTCAGCCATTGAGTCAATGTTGCTAAGCAGATGTTCATATGCAGACATTACTTTCTCCAAATCCTTGATGAGTTTCTCCTTGGATTGTACCTTTATCCCGATTTGAACCTTCTCATTCTTTGTGCCAATCCAATATTTTCTAGGCAAGGTAGTTGAAGCTTGTGGATACATGTTCGAACATTCCAGTACTCTGTCCAAGACAGTAGAGGCTTCCTTTAGTTGTGTGTTCCTCCTATTGGTTTCTTCCTGTGCTTTCAGTAGTGGTGTGACAGATTCTTTTATCATGAACAATCCTTCATATACCTGCTTCATGTTGACCTCCAAAGTGACCAGATCTCCCTAAATATTTAGTGGTATTTCATTAGTAGGGGAATTCCTAACCTGAAGTTGTTGGACTTCTTCTTGTAGCACCGTCTTTTCTTGTTCCGACTTAGCTATCTTTTGCTTGGAGGCCTGTAGTCTATTATGTAGAGACAGAATTTCTCTACTCATTCTGCCTACATTCTCCTCAGTAGCTGCTGCAAACGCAGTACCAGTTGATGCGATCATAACCGGATTGGTCCTGGTATCCAAGACTATATCCTTCTCTATGGTGACTGTAAGGGGTGCAGCAGGGTGCCGTGCCAAACATCTTCTCTTCTCCTTCCTGATCTTGTGTGTGAACTGATCATAGGTAAGTCTTGTCATATCAAGCACTCCCTCGTCTAGATCCTCAGAGGTACCCAATTATGAGAGATAAAAATGCACATTGGTTGCAGGAGTTGTTTGGGGCACCTCGATGTGTGGTAGCTTTGTTTTTTTCTCTGTCTTTGTAGGGGGCGTCTTGCTACCTTCGGTTCCCTTGGAGGAATCTTCCCTTGACTTCCAAATTTCTCCCTCCTCTTTTGCTCTACTTCTCTATCTTTTTTTCTTTCAGCTGGCTTTCTACTTCTGCTCTATCTTGTTCTTCCTTTAGCTAGCGCTCATCTTCTGCCTTATCTTCCTCTTCTTTCCTTCGTTGTTCCTCTTCCTTTTTCTTGTGGGTTTCCTTTGCCCACTTCTTTCTTTGTTCTTCTTTAATTTGCTGCTTTCGTTTTTCCTCCTCCTCCTTTGCCTTTTCCTTGACATCTTGTTGCGCTTTAGCCTCTTTTTCTCTTAACTGGGTGGAAGAGTTATGGCCCGTATCAGTCCTTTGCTTCCTAGCTTTGGAAGATGAGGCTCCTCCTAGCGTATGGATTCTTTCTTCTAAAGTCTATTTGTCCTGATCTTCCTGATTAGTTTATTCCTCAGGAGTGGACTCCCTATCTTTGTTGTACTATTTCTTGACTCTATATTCAACTGGGCAATCAGCATGCTGGTAACTCCATTTAAATTTGGCTTGCTTGCAGTGGGTGGGGATGATTCTTTCAGGATCATACGTCTGGTGTGCCAAGGGAGGTAGACAAAATCCTTTGACTTGCTTGGCCTCTGCCTCTATTTCCTTGAAATCCTTCACTGTGTAGGCATTGATAGTGAGCGGCAAAGTGGGCCATGGCTTCTTCTTTCCCTTAGTGAGAACTTTTTAAAGACACCCTGACATCTGGTAACATGTTTCTTAGAGGAGGAGTTTGTCGGTTACGAACTGGGGTAGTGCGTGAGGAGCCTTGAGTGACCTGAAAACTTGGATGAAAGTACTATCCACATCAGGAAACCAGTGGGCCACTCTAGTTATCGTCCCATTTCTCGCTCGGACATGAAGGGGTGTCTTTTCCAAATATTTTCCCATAGAGAGCGGGGATGATGTTGCGAGCGATTGACTCCATGTCTTGCTTATATCTGGAATCCTAGAACACCATTAAATCTTTGTGAATTGGACCGTCGTGTTCTAGATCCCAGTTGTGTGCCCACCCCTCAAATTGGCACCTTAGACATATTGAATCCAAAAGGTAAGACACCATATAAAATTCTGATGCATACCCTTCATCAGGTGCTAGTGTCGCAGATATGTTCGATCTGAGGGATGCCACTATCAAGTTGGCCCAGTTTAAGTGGGTGCCATACACAGTAACAGCATACATCAGAGAAACCCAAGTTTCGTTGAAATTGGTTGCATCTGGATGGCCATACATCTTACATAACATTGCAGCTACAATCTTGTAGACCTTCTTGAGACCTATCGTTTGATATTCCCAGTCCTTCTTGAGTAAAAACTTTTCTGGGTCCTCCCACCATCCTCTTAAGGTCTCGGGAATGGGAACTGCATGAGTGGTGGCCCACTCCTCAGTGAAGTTCTGTTCTCAGGTGGGAAGTTCATAATATAATTCTGCATCTTGTCCCTTCAGATTTGCGAATGACTTCTCGGCATGATCCCGAATAACCCAGATCTTGAAGTCGACCTTTTGCAGGATCCACTTGATCATCTCTGTTGTGAAACCAACTCCAAAAAGAGAAGAAAAGAGATATCAACATTAGGGTAATTTTGAGGTCTAAAATGGGCCTCCTAAGGAAATAATAAAATAATAGCTAACCCAATAAAATAATATTTATAAGTTTTCAATTCACTTTTTGCACCACAATCCATGTAACCATAGTTAAATTCAATTCAAAAGTTGTACCAAAATAAAATTAATAAAAAAATTGTATTGTTGTGACTTTAAATAAGAATGAGATTTTCAAGAAAAAGTTATTATCATTGAACAACTAATGCATTTTTCCTTTGTACTTAAATAACTTAAAATAAGATATAAATATAAATATATAAATTCATAATTATATTAAATGCTATTAATTAAAATTTATATTATTTAAATTGTATAATAACATGTAATTAATATATTATATAAAAATAATATAATATAATATAATATAATATAATAAATGTATAGGGATATGCATTGTTTCTTTCAAGAAATATAAAATGACAATAATATATTTTTATTCAAAAAATGTGAAATGACATTTATTATGAGTACTTTACTTTGACTTTAAAAGTACTTAGAGCACTACCATGGTTAACCATGATTTTTTATCCACCATTGAGAATGTGACAAATAAGTACCTTTAACTCAATCAATGCCACCTCAACCATTAGGGATGATGTCATCCCCTAAAATGTGATTGGTTCTCATAAAGTAAATTTTGATTGTACATTTTCCTTAGGAGGACCATTTTAGACCTCAAAATTCCCCTAATGCGCCTTAGAAATAAGCCACTTCGAGGGGGAAACCTCCAATACATTACACGAATGAACAATTCTTGGATGATTCAAATTACAAAACCTCCTTTCTATATATAGGAGTCCATGGGGCCACAATGTAATCCTAGTGGGACCACAATGTAATCCTAGCCGAACTAAGAATAACAATTTAAGGCCACAATAATAAAAATATGGGGGTTAAGAGGGTACAATAATAACAATAAGGGGGTTACACTAACAACAATAAGGGACTATACTAGCAATATAGGGACCTAACATGCCCCTCTCCTTCAAAAACGTGTTGTCCTCAAGGCTTTAGTAACTCTGGGTGCTTCTATATAAAATTATCATCCTCCCATGTAGAATCTTTCATGGGTAAGTTCTTCCACTTGATGAGATACTCTGAAATTGATCGATTCCGTAGCTATCGAGTTCTTATTTCTGTGACTGATTTAGGTTCTAATATGATTTTTCCTTCCTCATCAAGTTCTGGAAATATTGTTTGAACTGGAAGATTTTCACCTATAACCTTCTTTAAGCATGAAACATGGAAAATTGGATGCACTCGTGAAGAAGCAGGAATCTCCAATTTGTATGCCACAGTACCAATATTCTGCAACACCATGTAAGGACCATAGTACTTTGGCGATAATTTATTATCCTTCTTAGCTTTCTTGAGGAACATTTGTTTGTATGGTTGTAGCCATAAAAATACCCAGTCTCCTACATCAAAACTTCTCTCGCTGTGATGTTTCTATGCCTGTTGTTTCATTTGATTTTGTGCCAAATTCAGGTTGTCCTTTAAGAGTTGGATAACTTCTTGTTGATGCTCGATGTGATCTTCCACTGCTTGAACCTTCTTATTTTCTCTTAAAGATGATGTGATGGATGGTGGATGATATCCATAAAGTGCCATAAATGGGGTCATTTTTGCTGCAGTATGGAAGGAAGTGTTATACCACCATTCATCTAGAGGTAACCACTTGACCCATTGTGTTTGTTTATCATATACAAAAAAAAAGATATCCTTCCAAACATTTATTTACTATCTCAGTTTGACCATCGGATTGAGGATGATAAGATGAGCTATGAGCTAATTGACTACCCAAACAAGAAAATAACTCCATCCAAAAATTTCCAATAAAAATGGGATCTCTGTCGCTCACAATAACCCTTGGGTTTCCATGTAGCTTTTGAATTGTGCCCATAAATGTATTAGCAATTGTACTTTCTTTAAACGGATGAGATAATGCACAAAAGTGTGCATACTTGGTAAGTCTATCAACTACCACCATGATGACACTCTTTCCTTCGGACTTAGGTAAACCTGTGATAAAATCCATTGAAATATCCTCCAAAAATTGACCTGGAATGGATAAAGGTTTTAGAAGACCCGGGGTCTTAATTGTCTCAAATTTATTCTGTTGGCAAACCAAACATTCTGCCACAAAATTTTGAATATCAGATTTAAGGCTATCCCAAAAAAATCCTTTCTTCACCCTGTGGTAAGTTTTTAAAAATCCTGAGTGTCCTCCTGAAGGAGAAGTTTGCAATTCCAAAAGAATATTTTGTTTTAGTTGGGAAGTCTTACAAAGATATAAGCAATCTTTGTACCATAAGGAATCATTTTCAAAATAAATGTATCAAATGGACTAGGAACTTACTGCAAATTTTGAATGAGTGTCCACACTTCTTCGTCCTTCTTCCATTCATCTCTCGCTTTGGTTATCCAATCTAGTTGGATAATAGAAATGGCACAAAGAAATGCTTCCACCTCTTCATTCTTTCTTGAGAGTGCATCTACAACAACATTTAGCTTCCCTTTTTTGTATATTATTTCAAAGTCATAACCCAACATCTTTGTGACCCATTTTTGTTGCTCTTCTGAAGATAGTCTTTGTTCCAAAAGGTGTTTAAGACTATCATGATAAATTTTTACCTTGAAGTGTCTTCCCATTAGGTAAGTTCTCCATTTCTTTAGTTCATGTAGTATTGCTAACATTTCCTTCTCATAAATAGGTTTTTGTAAATAATTTCCTATGATTGGACGACTTTCAAAAGCAATGGATCTTCCTTCTTTCATTAAAACAACACCAATTCCATTTCCTGAGGCATCACATTCCACAATAAAGGTTTTTGTGAAGTCTGGCATAGCTAAGACTATTGCTAGGCACATTGCTTCTTTAAGATGTTTAAAGGCCTTAGTTGCTTCAGGAGTCCATGAAAATGCATCTTTCTTCAATAATGTTGTTAAAGGTGCTACTATTCTCCCATAATTCTTAACAAACTTTTGATAATACCTTGTTAACCCGAGAAATCCTTGCAACTTCTTTAAGGTTGTGGGGACTTTCCATTCCTTAATGACTTTAATTTTGTTAGGATAAACCTTAACACCCTCATGAGATATAATATGACCCAGATATTCCACTTCTTATACTCCAAAGAAACATTTGGATGTTTTTGCATATAATTGTTTCTCCTGCAATATTTTAAGCACCCTATCAACATGTGGAACATGATCCTTCCAAGACATGTTGTAGATTAGTATATCATCAAAAAATACTAGCACAAATTTTCTAAGGAAGGGTTTGAAAATTGATTTCATCAACCCTTGAAATGTAGAAGGTGCATTGGTAAGGACAAAAGGAATGACCAAAAATTCATAATGACCCTCATGAGTTTAAATTCTATTTTTTAAATATCTTCAGTCTTCATTCTAATTTGATGATATCCTAAATGAAGATCCAACTTGGTAAAATAAATTGCTCCATGTAATTCATCCAGTAATTCATCAATCACAGGAATGGGAAATTTATCTTTAATGGTGAGCTTATTGAGCTCCCTATAATCTGGACACATTCGCCATGATCCATCCTTCTTGTGTACCAATACTACGGGAGCAGAGAAAGAACTTTGACTAGGTTGAATTATAGCCGCCTCTAACATTTCTGCAATCATACGTTCAATTTCGCTCTTTTGGACATAAGGATATCTTTAAGGCCTGATGTTTGGAGGAACACTTCTTGGAATCAAATGAATAGCATGATCATGATCACGAATAGGTGGGAGTCCTTTAGGCATTTCAAAAACCTTGGAATGATTGTCCAAGACTTTTTGGAGATCTGCAGAAATAGATGATTTTGATGTTGGAACTCTAGTGAGCATAATCGTGCAATTATGCCTCATTTTTATTTATTTAGAAGCTTTTTCATAACATTAGAGCTTATTATCTTTCCTGAATTCCCTGAAATACCTCATAATTCGACTTCCTTTCCTTCTGAAAAAAAATCAAGAAAAGTTCTTGAAAATTAAAAGCTACCATCCCCAAATATTGTAACCATTGTACTCCTAGTACAACATCAAGACCTCCCATAGTAATGGAAAGCATTGGACTATTCAATACATATTCCTCCATGGTTAGCTTGATATTATGGCATTTTCTAGAGAAATTTATAGTTCCTCCATTTGCAACCATCACTTGACATTCTGGTGCTGGGTATAGGAAACAATTCAATTCCTTGGCTACTTTACAATGAATAAAATTATGGGTGCTACCTGAATCAATCAACACTATTACCTTTTTCTTCTTGATATGTCCTTCTATCTTGAGAGTTTGAGGAGTGGTAATTCCCGCCAGTGCATTACATGATATGGTCAGATTCATTTCTTCCTCTTCTAGGGCTGGTTCCTGGTGTATATCCTCTTCTTGTTCATTTTCTTCTTCCTCTTCACAATCTATGTAAAATAATTTCTTCTCAAGACACTTATGACCTTTAGTGTATTTGCTATCACAACTGTAGCAAAGCCCTTTTTCTCTTTTTTCTTCCAATTGTTGTGGTGTCAACCTTGTAGGTTGTGGAAATCTAGACGTAGCAACACTTCCTTCTTTATAGAATTGATTGGTAGGCTTCCTTGTTGCCATTATTTTACATTCAACTTTTCTTGCCAACCCGAATGCCTTCTCCAATGAATCTGGTTCCAAAACACGAACTTCATGTTGGATGTTATCCTTTAAAGTGCCTATGAAGAGATCGATCCTATGTTCCTTTGGAATATTAGTTACCCTTATATTCAATTTTTGGAAGTCCTCAATGTGCTGCCCCACTAAACCCTTTTGTTTGAGATTTATCAATTGGCTAAAGAAGGTGTTGCTCTTTGTATCCTCATAATGTGCTATCATTTCCTCTGTAAAAATTGACCAAGTGACAATTTTTTTATGGGAGTAAAGCCATCGATACCATACAAATGTATTTTGTTCTAAATGTAAAGTTGCAATGCGTACCTTTTGTGTGTTTTGCACATTATGGAGATCAAAATATTTCTCCATTTGTAGTATCCATGTTACAGGATCCTTTCCATCAAACTTCCTCATATCCATTTTTGGAATATGGTGGTTCTTCTCGCCAACATTAGATTTTATGAAATCATGATTAACATTTATTTTGTTCTCATCATGAGTTTCCTCTACTATCTTTTCACCATTAGGAAACATTTCTTGTATCAACTTTGTCAAACCTTCCATGTCTGCTTTTAGATCATTCTTCATGTTTTCCATTTTAGCTTCCATGTCATCCATCTTAGATTCCATTCCAACTTCCATGCCATCCATCTTAGCCTCCATGCCATTCTTCAAACCATCCATCTTAGATTCCATTCCAACTTCCATGCCATCTATCTTAGATTCTGTTGAGCCTCAAAACTGTGCTTTCCTTCACCTCATTTCACCTCATTTTCCCTTGTCCATTTCTATATTAAACCCAATTGATCAATAAATATAGTTAAAATTACTTCTAGAATGATTTACATGACTGACTTGTTGAATTTTGTGATTTTTGCCATTGTTAAGCATTTTGACCGGAACTAGCTGCAGAATGCAGACATTCCGTAGCTAACCGGCGATTCTGCAGATGCCTTCATGTTTGAGTATGTTCCAGGTGGCCTCTTGAGAAAAACCACATATGGGCATGATCCATGTCATGTCTACATGGTTCGTTGCTCATCATGGAGGAAGAAATGAATTCTGGGTATGGTTTTGAACGTGGGGAACACATTTATGAAGGAAGACTCCTATTAGGACTGTCTCAGTCCAGATGTCTTTTCTTCTTCATGCAGCCACTTCAAAGAGTTCTAACACTTCAAAGAGTTCTAACGTGATTCGGATAAGGAAAGACATTGTTCCTAAATTTTTGTAATTATTGTTACGTGCATTTGCTTTATAAACTCTTGGGAGACCGAGAGCTATGTTAGAGATTTTATGTTAGATTTGCTGCTAGATTTTGTTTAAACTCTGTGATACATTCCTGAAAATGCAGAGTGTTATGTTCAAACTATTGCATCGTTAATGGAGCAGACAAAGTTATTTTGAAGGCGTGATTTAATTTGGAGTTGAATGCCGTCAAGTGGTAGAGGGCCCCTGCCTCTTGCACGGATCTATTTTGCGTAAATTAGATAAGTTTTTCTCTAGCTGCCTTTACGTTTTGCGTTTGAATTGGTAGTTGTTTTGTTTTAGCTACTGTAGTCATATTCGTTCTAGCTCTTCCACAAGAAGACACTATTCCAACAGATTAAAATGATGAATGTTGAATGACTATGGTATTGTAGGATTAGGAGTTTAATTTGTATTTGTTTTAACTAGCTACTGTAGTTATATTCATTCCAGCTCTTCCACAAGAAGACATTCTTCCAACAGATTATAATGATGAATGATGAATAGCTATAGTACTGTAGGAATTAGTTGTAGTTTTTGCTATTCACTATCATAGTTACACTTGTTCTAATCACTCTTCCACAAGAAGAAATTCTTCCAAGACATCCTTAAGAAGTTCAAGACATGACTGTGATAATGAATGATTTAGTTGTGTGTTTTTACTAAGTATCATCTCTGTTCTTGCTCTTAAACGCTTGCCCAAGACATCATAATAACGAGTAGGGTATGGGTATGATAACTTAGTTTTTCATTTTCTTTCAGTCCATTTGCTTACAATTGCATTTAATTACACAATCAGAATTGTTCTACCCCTTCCAAAAGAAGGAACTCTTCCAAAATATCACTAATGATGAACAAACAGATTGTGTAACTTCATAGAATAATGCATGTTAGTATAGTTAGAATGCTCCGGAGTTTCATTGCATTTAATTCATGTTCAGTTACTTTGTTTCAAGTTTGATGATGACTTATAGTTCAACATTGTTCTAGTTTAGTAGCATCTTAGGTTCATTCTTAGATTAACTCATTGCACTTGCATCTCATATTCACATTGTCATCCTTTGCACAATAGATTACTTTAGTTGTTAGGATTCACAAGACAGCCTTCATTATTCACAAACATCTTTTTGTTCTGAAAACTACAAATGATCCATAACCATAGGAACAGAAGATAACATCACTACAAGGTCTGAAGTATCTCTGCAAATTTCTCATCATTTTATAAACAGAGCTCTTCCTCAAAAGAACTACTTTGAAAAGAAACCAATAACTCTTTGAGTATAGGTTCTGAGACATTCAATTAAATTGCAGAATAGAACTAGGAATTAGTCATGGAATATATGAGCTTAGAACAAAATGTTGCATCATGATAAGATTAGTGTTTAACTGTCTAGTTAGAGAACTTGCATATTTAGTGATCATTTCTCAAGTTTAGTTTGTGTCATCTGCCTAAGAAGTCATTATCAAGCTTTTGCTTTCATTTAGTCTTAGTTCAGATTCTGCTTCAGTGTTTCCAATTTCATTTGCCATTCCACACATTAGACTTAACTCTGTTTTGATCACCAACCCCTTTCTATTAGTTTTCTATGCATTTTCATTGTGAACATAAAATACCAAAAAAACCAAAAACATCATAAATCAACATAAAAAGACCAAAAACATCACAAAACACTACACACAACGCATTAGGAAACAAGCACCTAGGTACATATGGTACACTTCACTTCAGCAGTTTACAAATCTTGGTTGACAATTAAATGAGCTCAGTTTAGGAGACTAGATTGAGACCAAACATTTTGGCGCCGTTGCCGGGGAAGTGAAAACTAGGTAACCTTTGTTTCTTAGCATCCAAAAACAATTTTATGCATAGGGAGAGAGATTCAAGGGGAAGAGTTATAAGCAGCAGAGGCAGAAGTTCGATTTCTAGAATACCACTTGTTTCATCTAGACCGAGAACTAGTACACCTTCAACTCAAACCCATCTTCCATCCTTTACTGATCCTGGACTTCTAGAAGATCTAAGGTCACCTATTCCATTAGAGAAATCTTCCACTTCATCCACTGAACCTGCCATAGAAGAAGATCCAAAAACTCTTGTTGAGGATACAAACCTTTCTACTTCCACAGGAGAGTCAACCATGGCAGAAGAAGGAGGAGGAGGAGTTGTTAATGGAGAACACACATTATTTGGAGGAGGTAGAGGTAGAGGTAGAGGAGAAGGAGGTAGAGGTGCAGATGGAGGAAGAGGTAGAATAGGAAGCTCTTTTGGGTTCTCTATACTTGATGAAGAAACCAATACAACCATGAAAAACATTTCACCTTCTGTCCTTCCGAACTTCTATGGACTTAAAACTGAGGATCCTGAAACTTTCTTATTCGAATTTGAAGTGTTGTGTAGAACTTATGACTATCTACAAGATGCTCAAAAATTGAAATTATTTCCTTCAACTCTGAAAGGAGCAGCATTGAAGTGGTTTATGAGTTTAAACAGTAGTTATATTAGAACATGGGAAGACATGAAACAAGCATTTCTAGAGAGATACTTGGATTATTGTATGCCGGTTAATCATAAGGAAGAAGTGTTCAAGATGTTACAAAAAGAAGATGAAAACTTAGAAGATTTGTTGGAAAGATTTAAATACAACATAAAAAGGGCAAAAATGGAAAACCTAGATCAAGACACTTTAAAAGCTCTTTTGTTGAAAACAATTAGGGATGAATGGTTGGATATCCTTAACATGATGGGAAAAGGGGATATATCACAACTCACATTACCTGAAATATCCGAGTTATGTATCAACCTTTCCAGAGGGAAATCTAAAACTGCCAAAGGTCCAAGAGATCCTGCTCTTGCAAGGGCAAGTAAATCTGCTTCTGGGACAGTAAGTAGATCAGAAATAGGACATATGCTTGATGATTTTAAATCCGACATCTTAGGGAGTCTTAGTGAACAAATAGACACCCTCAAGATACAAAACAAGCAAAAGGTTGAATCTGATGCCTTGGCAATCTTTTGTCCCAAATGTAGGAAGAAACATGCCTTGAGAGAGTGCCCTTTGGATGTAAAAGTTGTAGAAACCTGTGTTATTTGTTCCGAGAAACATGAGACCAAGAATTGTCCTTCTCTTCCTGGTCTCAAGGTTGTTTTTCAAGAAGAAACTCCTACAGATTCCACAGAATCTCTTAACTTTGTATCTAGAAGACCTTGGCAGGGACCTCAAACACAGGGATTTCATGATCAAATGTATAATCAACCTCCACCTTGGAATTCTTGGCAGCAACCTTGGCCCCAATTTCAAAATCAATCTCAAGCTTGGGCACAAGGATCACAAGGTCCTTATGGAAGATACTCTCCATATTATCAGTATCCACCATCCTATCCACCATATCCACATTTTTATCCTCAAAATCCTCAACAAAATTTTCCTCAAAATCTTCAAAAAAATCCTCAACAACATCATCAGAACCAACCACATCAAAATCAACCACTTCCATTACCATTCCCTCAAAAATCCAATCAATTGCCAGCTCAACCCATACCAAACCCCAATAATAAGAACCCTCAGAATACATACATGATAGAAGGACAACAATTTCCAACTTATTTAATTACTCCTCTAGACCTTAGTGATGTTCAACTTAGGTCCGGAAGGATACTTGAGAAGAGGAAACCTTCTGTGATTATACAAGAACAAGATAATTCTGAGGAAGACTCCCTACGGGTTAATAAAAGTCTTGAAGAAGATACATCCTTTCAAGACCAAAACATTGAAAAACTGAAACAAAAAGATCCAATAAATCCAACTCCGGTATTAGAGCAACCATCCACATCTACTTCTATACCTCCCTTTCCGGAAAGACTACAAATTGATAAAGGTGTAGAAAAACAAATAATGGTGCCTAATTATGATTTCTTGGATGAATTGAGAAATGTTTGCATTAAAATTCCATTATTGCAAGCCATCAAGGAAATCCTAATTTTAGCCAAAACAATAAAGGAGTTGAGTATGAAGACAACAAGAAAAAGAATAAGAGAAACAAAGAAAATTCAACTGGTAGGACAAATAGCAGACATTATGATGGGCAAGATTGCTATTCCAAAGTATCTTGACCCAGAAAATCCAGTTGTCAAAATTCACATCAATGGAATTGAAATTCAAAACACACTCATTGATTTAGGAGCAGCAATAAATATCATGAGTAGACAAATCATGGACAAACTGAAACTTCCTAATCTTCTCTTTACACCCACACTATTACAATTAGCAGATAGATCTGTGATCAGACCAGATGGGGTAATAGAGGACATTCCAGTGTCCCTAGACTCTTGGGAGTACCCTGTGGATTTCATGATCCTAACACCCAAGAATAATCTAGGAGGCCATCCTGTTATACTAGGAAGACCTTGGTTGGCTACAGCTGATGCTTTTATTAGTTGTAGGTCCGGTGATATGTATATTTCCGATGGTAGTTCAACAAAGAAATTCACTTTATATCCTCCAGCTAGGACAATTACAGATCTAGATGACACTCAATGGATAGAGGATGAAGAATATTTACAACCACTCTTCACAATTTCAGAAATTAGTGAAGATAATCAAATTCCGAATACTCTAGAAAACTTTGAATCCTCTCCAGAACACAAACATGAATCATTTCAAGAGGGATCCAATATTGAGTTTTTGTCATCTAGGCAGATGTCTCTTCATTCTATGGACAAATTTGGCAGTTCTACAAGTGAAATTTTTCCAGGCAAAACTTTGAACATAAACAAGAACCTAGAAAAATCTCAACAAGAAGAGTTAGTCAAAGTATTACAGAGACATTCTTCTGCATATGCATGGGAATACACTGACATGAAAGGGATAAGTCCCAAGACTTGTACTCATCACATTTATATAGAGGCAAATTGCAAACCAATCAGACAGCCTCAAAGACGGATGAATCCAAATCTTAGGGAAATTGTCAAGGAAGAACTGCAAAAATTATTAAATGTTAATTTCATCTATCCTATTTCAGATAGTCAGTGGGTTTCTCCTTTAGTGATTGTGCCTAAGAAAAATGGGAAATGGAGGGTGTGTGTTGACTACCGAGAACTGAATAAAGCTACTCTTAAAGACCATTTTCCCTTACCTTTCATAGATCAAGTATTAGATACATTAGCAGGTAAAAAGTACTTTTCATTCCTGGATGGGTTTAGTGGTTACAATCAAATCCAAGTAGCACTTGAAGACCAAGATAAAACCACATTTACTTGTCCTTGGGGTACCTACGCCTACCGAGTATTGCCATTTGGGTTATGCAATGCACCTGCAACATTCCAAAGGGTAGTATTAGGATTTTTTTCTGATCTAATACATGACTGTGTATAGGTGTACATGGATGATTTCACAGTTTATGTGGATACATTTGAAGAGGCTTTAGAAAACTTGGAAAAGGTCTTAAAAAGATGTCAAGAAGCAAACCTTTCACTTAGTCATGAAAAATGTTTTATGATGTTCACTGAAGGTATTGTTTTAGGGCACCACATTTCAGGGGATGAGATTAGAGTTGATGAGGCGAAAGTTGAAGTTATTTCTAACCTATCCATTCCAAGTTGTCAAAGAGATGTTAGAATTTTTCTAGGATTTACAGGGTATTATCAGAGATTTATAGAAAACTTCACCAAAATAGCATCTCCTCTCTTCAAATTACTTACCAAAGATTGTGAATTTAAGTGGACTTCTGATTGCCAGTTAGCTTTTGAAACCCTGAAAACCAAAATTTCTGAAGCACCTATATTAAGGGGACCTAACTGAAGTTACCTTTTCATATCTCAACAGATGCTTCCGATACAGCTTTAGGAGCAGTATTGGGACAGAAAGATTTAATTCCCTATGCCATCTATTATATCAGTAAAAATTTGACTCCTGCAGAGTTAAACTATACTGTAACTGAAAAAGAGTTTTTAGCTGTTGTTCATGCCATTAACAAATTTAGACACTATATAATAGGCTATGAAACTTTTGTTCACACTGATCATTCTGCAATTAGATATTTAATGAATAAATCAATTACTAATGGAAGAGTTATAAGATGGTTGTTATTATTGCAAGAATTCAACATTACTATTCTAGATAGGCCTGGAAAACAAAACACTGTGGCTGATTTCCTGTCTAGAATTCAAAATATCAAAGATGACACTCCGGTTGAAGATCAATTTCCTGATGAATATATTTTTGCAATCTCTACTCAAACTCCATGGTTTTCTGATATTGCCAATTATTTAGTTTCAGGAAAATTTCCTTCAATTATGAATGCAAGGGATAAAAGAAAAATCATTAATGATAGTGCAAGATATTCATGGGTCGCTAATGAGTTGTACAAGACAGGTCCAGATTTGATCATTAGAAGGTGTGTTCGTGAAGATGAGATGCCCGAAATTCTCAAGGCATGTCATGATGAACCTTGTGGCGGACACTTTGCAGATAAGAGGACAGCCTATAAGATCCTTAATTTAGGATATTATTGGCCATCTTTGTTTAAAGATGCAAGGAAGTATGTCAAAAGGTGTGACAGTTGCCAAAGGGTAGGGAAACCTTCTCCTTCAGGTGAGATGCCATTACAACCTCAGGTACACATTGAACCTTTTGAAAAATGGGCTTTGGATTTTGTAGGACCTATTAGTCCTCCATCAAGACAAAAGAAATACATATTAGTTTGCACCGATTATGTTACTAAGTGGGTAGAAGCTAAACCATTACTTGTTGCTAATGAATCATCTGTAGTTACTTTTCTTTTTGAGGATATTTTCACTCGTTTTGGTGTCCCAAGGGAAATTTTTACAGATCAAGGAGCTCAATTTACATCAAGGCTAGTGGAGCAAATGATGGAGAAGCACAAAATCAGACATAGAACATCTACTCCTTATCATCCACAAGCAAATGGTCAGGTGGAATCCACTAATAAAGTCATTGAAGGAATTCTAACAAAGACTGTTCATCTACATAGAAGAGATTGGGTAGATAGGCTTCCTGAAGCCTTGTGGGCCTATAGAACTACATGGAGAAACACAACAGGCCATACGCCTTATGAGCTTGTTTATGGAAAGCAAGTTTTTTTTCCCATAGAGTTCCAAATTCAAACCTTCAAGATGGCAGTTCAGCCAGGACTTGATCTAACGGAGGCACAAAAGCATAGACTGGAGCAAATTAATGAATTGGATGAGATCAGACAAGATGCAGTTCAGAAAACAAGTCTAGTCCAACAGCAAAGGGCTAGATGGCATGACAAGTACATCAAGGAGAAGAAATTTAAAGAGGGTGAGTGGGCTCTCTTGTTTGATTCAAAATTCAAGGATTTTCAAGGGAAATTTCAGACACATTGGCTTGGGCCATATGAAATTGTTCGAATTTTTGATAATGGGGCAGTAGAAATCAGAACTATAGATGAAGAGGAGGTCACTTTTCTTGTGAATGGTCATAGACTGAAGCTATACCACAAGCCACTCTCAAGAGAAGAGTTTGTCAAGAAGTTCCAAGAAGACAATGATGTGAAGTTAATGAAGAAGAGTCTTTCTTCTTCATCAACTTGATTAAATTTTCTAAAGCATTTCTCTTTTAAAAAAAAAATAATAAATAAAATAAAAAAATAAAAAAATAAAAAAAAAATAAAGGTATAAACATGAAAACCAATCATTGATTGGCATGCTTATACAGAAAAGATAGGGTGAAAATCAGAGTCTCTCTGACACTCTAACTTTTCCCATTTTTGTTTTTATAATCAGCTGTTATAAAAATCATAAGTTCAATTCCATAGTGCTTATGATTCATTTCATCTCACTCCATTCACTTATTCATCCATACTCCATCTCATCCATCATTCATATTTCACTCCATTCCACATTTCATTCATCTCATTCCATCTTCCATCCATCTCATTTTCATGTCAAAACACAAAATTTGATATCTTGCTGTAAGTGAATAAAATATGTCATGAATTGCAGTACAGCCCTTATGTTCCTTCATTCCATTTTATGAACTGAATCCATTTCATTCCATTATCCACTTCATACATATCATAATCCATCATCCATTTTCATTCATACCACATAACATTTCACCCATGCTCCAAAAACATTCCATTTTCATGATTAAAGTGTTCTACAGGAACATTCTGCAGCTCAGTGGACATTCTGTAGCTGATCAGCCTTTCTGCAGCCCGATAGTTTTTCCGCAGCTACAAATCCTGAAGGCATCAACTAGCAGACATCAGAATTACAACAAAGTGACCCAGTGTATTCATGAATCAAAAGCATCAAGAAAATTATGAAGATTCCTCCAAAGATGAGCAGAGAAGACAAAGGCTACAAAAATCAAATAAAGGGCAGAGGTAACAAGTTTAAAATTACAATGGCATTTCATAAAAGTTTAACATAGTTTAGTTATGGATTATTCGAAAAGATTATTTTAATTTTTTTTATTGATCAAACACCAACAAACCATCTACAGACTTTGGACTAAAATCTTCCATTTCAAATTTCATATCCGATAGCATTTAAGCCGTGAAATGGCCAAAGCATTTGAATTTTCCACGTCTCTTAACCAAGCCATTTAATGATGATGATTCCCTCTGCCGTCGTAAAATCCTTCGCCGTCTCCTCAATCATTAATACAATCCCTCCACCTCACTCCACTACTCCATTCCATGACCACTGCCATAACTTCATTCCGTAGCCGGTATTCTATTCCGAAGACAGAGATATTATTATCACCAGGAGCGGAGCTAAAGGATATCAGTTTGAATTGCATTGAGCATTGTAAACGCAGAGCAGAGTAGAAGGGTAAATTTGGAAGTATAACAGTGTGAGGACTCGAAGCCACTTAATCCCGTGGGCAGATAAAATATCACTGTGGACGGAGTTTGAAGCATTTTCACTATCAACACAAAATTGTAGCAGTGTGGAGTTTGAAGTCTTTTGTTACCAGAGACAGAGGTTTTAAAATTGAAACCATTTGCTACCAGAGACAGAGGTGTTGTAGTGTTGAGTTTGAAGTCTGTTGTTACCAAAGACAGAGGTGTTGCAGTGATTGAGTTTGAAGTCTTTTGTTACCAAAAGACAGAGGTGTTGCAGTGTTAAAACCGAAACCATTTGCTACTAAGAGCCAGAGGTATTGCACAAAAAGAAATTTGAAGCCATCTCCCACTGTCTATCAGAGACATATCAGTTCGAAATTTGAAACTGCTTTCATGATCAAACAGAGGCATATCAGCCAGAGGTTTTGAAGCTGTTGCCACTATAAATCAGAGGTATGTCATTCCAAAATTGAAGCCATTTTCATTTAGAGCTTGAAGCCATTTCAAATCCGAAAGTTAAAGTCATTGTTTTGTGGATAGAAGAGTGTTAATTTGATATTGAAAAAAATCATGGGTTTCATCGTAAGGACTAAACCTGTGGGTTCAAAATATTTAGAAGGTTACCCACAATGCAAAGAAATGTTACAAAAAATAGGATGGCTTCAATTTTTGGAAAAATTTAATGGCTTCCATAAGGAAGTCACTAAAACATTTGCAAGATCATTTCAAGGAACCGAAGTTGAAATAGGGGATGTCAAGTTTACTGTCACTGAAGTTTTTATTGCAGAGGCTACAGGATTGCTCAAAACTGGAGAGAGATGGTTTAAAAATAGAGAATTCCACAATGACTCCTGGAAACAAATTTTAAAATCACCAAATATGGATGTTAGTGTATTCAAGAAAGGGATTCCCAGTACTGCATTGAAAAACAAATGGAGAAACATACTACTTATTTTACAAAAATTTGTTACATGTGAGGGTAGATATGGGACATTTTATGTCTACCACATCAGACTAATGATGCATTTCCTGGGAGAAGAATTAAACCTACCATATTTCTTGTTTCAAAGTCTGAAGAAGATGGCTTCCTGTGTTCAGAGAAGAATTCAATTTTTAGAGACAACCCTGTATCATCATGGTTTCGTCAAAATTTTGATTGAGCATCATCTAGATAAAACAAATGATACATGGGATGATTTCTTAATAAGAAATCATTTTGAAGAAGCAAAATAACCATCACCGGAACCACAGCCTACAAAGAGAAGTAGGAAATGGAGGACTTCAAAAGTTAAAATTGACGAACCAGTTCAAGAGAGCAGTGAGGAAATCATTTTAGAGAAGTTGACTCAAATCAAGAGGCAACTTAAGGAAGAGAAGATAATCAAGGAATCTGCCACAGAGAAAGGAGAGGGATCCTCTCAGCCTAGGAGAAGCCACAGATTAAAGGGAAAACTGAAGAAAACACCAATCAAACAAACAGGGGTAATCAATATTGAAGATGAAGAAACACCCATTGAAGAGGATGATGAAGAGGATTTTTATGAAGGAACCCCTGAAATTGATCCTGCTCAACAGGAAATTTATGATTATGTGGAAACCTTAGAGAGGACAGCTTCAGAAAGCAGAGAGAGAACCCCCAGTCCTCCACTGTCTGAAATAGATATATTAAGAAGGGATAGGTATGAGTTGGAATTAATGAATAGACACATCAAAAATGAGAATGAAATTCTCAAAGATCAAATCAAGCTCAAAACTGATATGAACTCAACCTTATCCCTGCATATAGACAAAGTGGAGAAGACCAATGAGAAGATGAAGACAAGGAACAAAAAGCTAATCAGAGCACTCACCAACCTCAGGTTCAAACTTGTTATCAGGAAACCCAGAAGACCTCTAGCTTCCAGACAAAGGAGAAGAAGGGGATTAGATGTCCTTGCAGAAGCCTCTGAATTCATAGGATAATTTGCATGAGGACATGCAAAGAGACAGCAGTGGGGGTATGTTGAGCCTCAAAACTCTGCTTTCCTTCACCTCATTTCACCTCATTTTCTCTTGTCCATTTCTATCTTAAACCCAATTGATCAATAAATATAGTTAAAATTACTTCTAGAATGATTTACATGACTGACTTGTTGAATTTTGTGATTTTTTCCATTGTTAAGCATTTTGACCGGAACTAGCTGCAGAATGCAGACATTCCGTAGCTAACCAGCGATTTTGCAGCTGCCTTCATGTTTGAGTATGTTTTAGGTGGCCTCTTGAGAAAAACCGCATATGGGCATGATCCATGTCATGTCTACATGGTTCGTTGCTCATCATGGAGGAAGAAATGAATTCTGGGTATGGTTTTGAACGTGGGGAACACATTTATGAAGGAAGACTTCTATTAGGACTGTCTCAGTCCAGATGTATTTTCTTCTTCACGCAGCCACCTCAAAGAGTCCTAACGTGATTCGGATAAGGAAAGACATTGTTCCTAAATTGTTGTAATTATTGTTACGTGCATTTGCTTTATAAACTCTTGGGAGACCGAGAGCTATGTTAGAGATTTTATGTTAGATTTGCTGCTAGATTGTGTTCAAACTCTGTGATACATTCCTGAAAATGCAGAGTGTTATGTTCAAACTATTGCATCGTTAATGGAGCAGAAAAATTTATTTTGAAGGCGTGATTTAATTTGGAGTTGAATGCCGTCAAGTGGTAGAGGGCCCCTGCCTCTTGCACGGATCTATTTTGCGTAAATTAGATAAGTTTTTCTAGCTGCCTTTACGTTTTGCATTTGAATTGGTAGTTGTTTTGTTTTAGCTACTGTAGTCGTATTCATTCTAGCTCTTCCACAAGAAGACACTCTTCCAACAGATTAAAATGATGAATGTTGAATGACTATGGTATTGTAGGATTAGGAGTTGAATTTGTAGTTGTTTTAACTAGCTACTGTAATTATATTCATTCCAGCTCTTCCACAAGAAGACATTCTTCCAACAGATTATAATGATGAATGATGAATAGCTATAGTACTGTAGGAATTAGTTGTAGTTTTTTCTATTCACTATCATAGTTACACTTTTTCTAATCACTCTTCCACAAGAAGAAATTCTCCCAAGACATCCTTAAGAATTTCAAGACATGACTGTGATAATGAATGATTTAGTTGTGTATTTTTACTAAGTATCATCTATGTTCTTGCTCTTAAACGCTTGCCCAAGACATCATAATAACGAGTAGGATATGGGTATGATAACTTAGTTTTTCATTTGCTTTCAGTCCATTTGCTTACAATTGCATTTAATTACACAGTCAGAATTGTTCTACCCCTTCCAAAAGAAGGAACTCTTCCAAAATATCACTAATGATGAACAAACAGATTGTGTAACTTCATAGAATAATGCATGTTAGTATAGTTAGAATACTCCGGAGTTTCATTGCATTTAATTCATGATCAGTTACTTCATTTCAAGTTTGATGATGACTTATAGTTCAAGCATTGTTCTAGTTTAGTAGCATCTTAGGTTCATTCTTAGATTAACTCATTGCACTTGCATCTCATATTCAAATTTTCATCCATTGCACAATAGATTACTCTAGTTGTTAGGATTAACAAGACAACCTTCATTATTCACAAACATCTTCTTGTTCTAAAAACTACAAATGATCCATAGCCATAGGAACAGAAGATAACATCACTATAAGGTCTGAAATCTCTCTGCAATCTCCTCATCATTTTATAAACAGAGCCCTTCCTCAAAAGAACTACTTTGAAAAAGAAACCAATAACTCTTTGAGTAAAGGTTCTGTGATATTCAATTAAATTGCAGAATAGAACTAGGAATTAGTCATAGAATAGATGAGCTTAGAACAAAATGTTGCATCATGGTAAGATTAGTGTTTAACTGTTTAGTTAGAGGATTTTCATATTTAGTGATCATTTTTTTCAAGTTTAGTTTGTGTCATCTGCTTAAGAAGTCATTATCAAGCTTTTGCTTTCATTTAGTCATAGTTCAGATTCTGCTTCAGTGTTTCCAATTGCATTTTCCATTCCACACATTAGACTTAACTCTATTTTGATCACCAACCCCTTTCTATTAGTTTTCTAGGCAAAACACTACACACAACGCATTAGGAAACAAGCACCTAGGTACATATGGTACACTTCACTTCAGCAGTTTACAAATCCTGGTTGACAATTAAATGAGCTCAGTTTAGGAGACTAGATTGAGACCAAACAGATTCCATGCCATCTATCTTAGATTCCATGCCATTATTCAAACCATCCATCTTAGATTCCACACCTTTCTTCAAACCATCCATCTTAGTTTCCACGCCTTTCTTCAAAACTTCCATGTCATTTTTTGTTGCTCTTTGCGAGAGAAAATTTTGTTGCACTTTCTCTTTTAATTTTGATATGTCATGTTTCCATTCTTCATCTTCATGAGTCATAGTAGAGACTTCTAAAGGCTTAATGGGTGTTGAATTCTTTTTAGGGGCCATTTTAAAATCCAATACTGATATCTATTCTACAATATGCCCTTGGAATCAATTCAACTTGATTCTTCAAACAAGACTTATGCAATTCAGAAAAAAAATACATACCTTTTACTTACTTTTGAGGAGCTCAATATTGAAATTGAATTATATCTATAATTGCAGATCCTAAATATCTAAAATTCAACCCTGTAGTAGCCCTCTGAAACTTCTTTCAAATTCCACAAGTCTGATATGATTTGGATTCTTCAAGGCAAGGTTATGTTCAATCTCCCACAATGACCCAATTTTGGACTGGTTTAGTAGAGAGAAATTGTATGACTTGCCTGGTGTCACTGTTTCTTCCTTTGGCTCTGAAATTGATATACCAAAAACTAAAGTATGTGCACTTGCATCCACTTTTTACAGCATTCCAATCCGATGCTTAGAGAGAGAGCTATGAATATTTTCCCATGATCACCTCTTTGAGATGAAATTCAGAAGCCTCAAAAGGCCCTAACTTCCACAAATCATATCTCCGAAAATATTGCAAACCAATTTCTAAAATTTTTTGAAAATGCTCCTCAGGATTGTGGCTTCGCACTCTAAACATTTTATCTTCTAAACCTTCGTAGAAAAAAAATTATTACGAAAATAACATGATGACCTGTTTAGGTTAAATTCAGGAACCTGCAAAATGACCTAACTTGCACAAATCATAACTCCGAAAATATTGTGAACCAAGCTCTAAAATTTTGCAACGATGTTCCTCAAGATTTTGGCTTTGCACTCTAAAAATTTCATATTCTGAACCTTCGTAGAAAAAACGTTATAGCGAAAATGCCACGATGACTTGTTTGGAGCAGCGAAACCCTAGAATCTCAAACCTCTGATACCAAATGTTGTGAAACCAGCTCCAGAAAGAGAAGAAAAGAGATATCAATGCCTTATAAATAAGCCACTTTGAAGGGGAAACCTCCAATACATTACATGAATGAACAATTCTTGGATGATTCAAATTACAAAACCTCCTTTCTATATATAGGAGTCCATGGGGCCACAATGTAATCCTAGCCGACCTAACAATAATAATTTAAGGGCACAATAATAACAATATGGGGGTTACAAGGGTACAATAGTAACAATAAGTGGGTTACACTAACAGCAATAAGGGACTATACTAGTAATATAGTGACCTAACATTATTTTCACATGGGAATGTAGGCAGATGGGCCCCCACGTAGTGGAGCTTGGATCTTTTAACTTGAACATACACTTGCCAGTCTGGGAGGTCATCTAGAATATCAGGCTTGGTGAATTATTGGTACACCTGATACCAAATCATACTGTCCCCTTTGCCGAATGTGCAGGCGATGTCTCCATAGATAGGGGGAAGAGAAAGAGGTATTTCCTCCTCCAACATTTCTATCTCCGGGATTTTGTTTCTTTTGCGAACTGTCGAAGGCCCCATATCACTTGAGGCTGATGAGATGGATACACAATCTAGCTCGGCTTTAAGGTTTCCTCTCATGTTCATAAAATAATCCCACGATAAGATAGATGTCATATTTATAAGTTCTTAGATTTCTCATACTTGTACTTTACTATTTTCAAGGAAATGGATGAACCTGTTGTCTGCTCAACTTAGTGTTCCTAAATTGAGGTCATAAATTGTCAACCAGGGCTAGTAAACTGCTGAAGTGAGGTGCACTATATGTGCCTAGGTATCTGTTTCTCACTACGTTGTGTTTAATGTTTTTATGATGTTTTTGGTTTTATGGTTTTATGTTAAGAAGGAAAAGAACTAAATGTTGAAAAAGAACAGTTGTTGGTCACACTAAATACAGAGCAAAACCTATTCTAAATTATGTGTGGCACTAAAGAACAGAAAATGCAAAGCTTGATAATGACTCATAGCAAGGAAATAAATCACAACATGAACTCAATAACTCATAAGATGAACTCATCCAATTCATTCATTAGAAATATGTTGGAATAGCTTGAGGAAAGGACAAGTTTAGTGCAAATGAGATTCTCCTAAGTAAACAATCATCTTACAATATTACACAGAATCTCATCCATGGCTAAAAGTTTATTGGAACACAATTGGAAAAGATTATTTGTAGCACCATAAGATTTCTACTCTGAATTAACTTGTAATGCTAATATTAATCCATTTTGCAGCTCAACTTGTCACTACTAAGCCTCATTCGAAAGTTTGAGATTTTCTAGAATAGTTTTTGGGAAAACGCTTATTTGTGAAATTGCAAAAGATTGCAGAACAATCAAGGCCTTAAACTGATATCACTAATTCCTGTCCATATGATGATGCATTAATAGAAAGTCAGAACAAGAGTAGTTTGTAAACAATGAAGGCCATGAAGTCTAATTTTGACAGTTAATACAACTTAAAGAACAATGGATAACACTGAACTAGAATGCAATTGATCAAACTTGAAACACAGTGACCACAACTAAACTAGAATTCCATTAACTTAACTTAAAATACAGTGAACTGGAACTAAACTAGAATGCCACTAATCTAACTTGAAATACAGTGAACAGAGTTGAACTAGAGTGCCATTATCAAACTTGAAATATAGTGACAGAATTAAACTAGAGTGACATCTACCTCCAGAGTATTTCAACTGAACTAAAATGCAACTAATTCTATGAAATACTACAGCCCTATCTCGTTCAATATGAGTGATATTTTGGAATAGTTTGTAAAAACAAGTCTGGTTGTATCATTCAATGCAAATGAGCATAAAGCATAAAGTTTCGGAAAAAAAATGCAATTAACTCTTAAAATACTACAGTTATATCTCATCCAATGTTAGTGGTATTTTGGAATAGTTTGTAAGGATAAGATTGACTGTGGCATCCACTGCAAAAAACACAAAGTTCAGAAATTTGATTAAACTAGGAATGAAACAAGGCTAAGTTACTTATCTAAACCATATGAACAAAGCTTCTCAGGTAGCAAGGGCCCTATACCACTGGATTAGCACGAAAATATACTCAATATTGACTCAGCTCTTGCAATAAAGTGTTGCTTCTTTCATTAAAGGAGAAATTCTTCGAAAAAACAGAGTATTACGGTCTTCTGAGATCTAGCAATAAAACAAAATCTAGCTAGTTGTCTCTCGGTCTCCCGAGCCATACTTATAACAAAATTACATAACTGTCTTTGAGATAAAACAGGAATAAATGTCTTTCCAAACTAAAATAAAACTAGAACTCTGGTGGTGGTCTCGTACTATGATTAAGGACATCTGTACAGTCCTTGTCCTATTAGAAGTCTATCTCCTAGTTTTGGTTTCCCACGTGCATAACCACCTGTAGACTCGAGCTCAGACTTCGTGGAGAGCAAGAAATGATGGGGGAGTGATGTGGAATATGACCATATGCATTTTTCCTTGAGGCGACACCTGGAACCTGCGTGAACATGAAGATAGCTGCGGAATAGGCAACTGGCTACAGAATGACTGCGTTATGTAGCCGAGTCTAGTCAAAAAATAATACAACAACAAAATCATGAAAACAAAGCAAGTTAGTCATTATATACATTCTTAAAGTAATCCTAATCAATCCTATTGATAATTTAAGGCTGTAATTGATGAGGGACAAAGGAAATGAAGTGAAATGTGGTGGAAAAGAAGGACATCTTTGGGGCTCAACATACTCCCACTGCAAGGCTTTTGCATGTCCTCATGCAACTAATCCTTGTACTTTGAGACCCTTGCTAGGACATCTAGGCCCCTTCTTCTGCTTTTCCTGACAGTCAATGGCCTCCTGGGCTTCCTTATGATCAACTTGAATCTCAAATTTGTAAGTGCCCTGCTTAACTTTTTGTTTTTCTTCTTCAATTTTTCACTGGCCTTGTACAAATTTTTCATTTGTAGAGAAAGAGTTGTATTCATATCACCTTTTAGCTTAACCTGCTCCCTTAAAATTTCATTTTCATTCTTGATATGCCTATTGAGAACTTCTAACTCATATTTGTCTCTTCTTAGTACATCAATTGCAGATTTTGGTGGGCTAGGAGTTTTGTCTCTACTTTCCGAGGCTCTCTTCTCTAATGTCTCAACATAATTATAAATTTGTTGCTGTGCTGGGTCTATCTCTGGAGCTCCTTCATCAAGATCCTCCTCGTACTGGTACTCAGGTGATCTAGCAGTAGGTGTTTCTTCATCCTCAATGTTTATGATTCCCATTTGTCTAACCCCTGTTTTCTTCAATATACGTCTGAGTTTGTGGCTTCGTCTTGGTTGAGATGGTTCTTCACCTCTCTCTTTGGCATATTTTATTATTATCCTCTCCTTCTTAAGCTGCTTCTTAATTTCAGCCAATTTCTCAAAAATCATCTCTTCACTGTCCCCTTGTATTGATTTACCAATTTTAGTTTCAACAGCTTTGGAAATTTCCCTTCTCCTGCTTCTTCTTGTAGGTTTTCCTTCAGGTGGAGATTCCTTGGGTTCTTCAAAGTGATTCCTCACTAGAAACTCATCTCAATTATCTCCCATTTTTCTCAAATGATGTTCAATTAGGATTTTGACTAAACCATGGTGATACAAAGTGGTTTCTAGAAATTGAACCCTCTTTTGAACATTAGAGGCCATTATTTTCAGACTATGAAGTAGGAAAAA
Organism: Pinus albicaulis; assembly: GCA_034641835.2. NCBI lineage: Eukaryota > Viridiplantae > Streptophyta > Pinopsida > Pinales > Pinaceae > Pinus > Pinus albicaulis. The sequence continues at coordinate 268,538,918 of CM076581.1, forward strand.
GGGCAAATTGATTTCTTCATCTAAGAAATGCATCATTAACCGAATATGATAAACATAGAGGGTACCAAATCTTCCTTCACAAGTGATAAATTTTTGCAAAATGAGCAACATATTCCTCCATTTATTCTTCAGTGTCGAGCTAGGAATACCTTTCTTAAAAATGGAAACATCCATACCTGGTGTTTTGAGTATTTGCCTCCATGCCTCATTATGAAATTCCCTATTTTTGAACTAGCGTTCTCCTTGTCTGGGTAATTCCGTTGCTTCTACAATGAAAGCCTCTGTAGTAGTGAATTTAATATCTCCTATTTCGACCTCTGCTCCATTGAAGGATTGTGCAAATGTTTTGGTTACTTCTTTATGAAAACCATTAAATTTTTCAAAAAAATGTAACCACCTAGCCTGTTGTAGCATTTCTCTTATTTGTGGATAACCTTCCAAGTACTTGGTTCCAACTGGTTCGGATCTTGCTATGAGACCCATAGCTTCCTTTCTCAACCTTCAAATTACTGCGCCTCTGCTCACGGTGAAAATGGCTGTTAAAGAGATGTTTTTACTCCAAAGATGTTTCCTCTATTTTACAGACCAGAATGGCTAAGAATTGGCTACGGAAAGAAATGATATGGAGTGGTTATGAAATGAGTATAATGCAGTGAGGATGATTCACACAGATTAATGAGTTGAGAGCTATCACGGAAGAAAAGACTGCGGAAAAATTCTCATGTAATTTCAAAATCATCACTAAATGCTTCGAGCTAGTGACGTGACTGATTAGGTCACTTCAGTACTTAATCGTTAAATTTTAAATGATGATTTGGAATGGCGGAGTGAAATGGATTTTGTTCAAAGTTTTTATGATAGGTTTGATAGGCATGATCAACACGACTAATTAAAATAACTTTTTGAATCATACATGACTTAACTATGCTAAAACTTTCATGATCTGTCACCATAATAATTTCATAACTTTTACCTTTTCCTTTCCTTTGATTTTTTTTTATTTTTTATTTTTGGTTTTGATATGCCTTGTCCTCCTTTGAAAATCATTGACCTTCAGTCCTCATAACTCCCTTGATTTTTCTTGTTGTCTTGGATATGCAGGATCAATTTGCTGCTAAATCAAGTGATTACTGGATAGTGCCTTCAGGATCTCTGGCTGCAGAATGTCTGACTGATTGCAGAATGTTCATGTAGAAGTCTTGAAACATTGAATGGAATGGTTTGAAGCATGAATGGAATGTTGTATGAAATGAGTTAAAAATGGATAATAAAATATGGTGTAATGGAGTATGAGTGAAGTGAATAATGGAATGAAATGAATCACAATTATGAAGTGGAGTGAAGTATGGAAAGTGACCTGCAACTTATGATTTGTATTATTCAATTGCAGGAGAAGATCAATTTTTTTTTTTAAATCTGAGATGGAAATAAGGTGGACCATGGAATGAAATGAAGTGGAGTATGGATGAATGGAATGAAATGGAGTATGGATGAATGGAATGAAATCAATCATAAGTGAAATATGGGTTTGCAATTATGATTTTGTAATAGCTGCTTGCAGAAAAAGAACAAATTTGAAAAGCTAAAGTGTCAGAAAGATTATGATTTTCACTCTATCTTTTCTGTATAAACATGCTAATCAGTGATTAGTTTTCATGTTTATACTTTTTTTTTTATGCTTTTGAATTCAGAAAATTCAACTAATTTGATGAAGAAGAAAAATTCTTCTTCATTAACTTCACATCACTGTTTTCCTGAAATTTCTTGAAAAATTCTTCTCTTGAAAGTGGCTTATGATACAACTTCAATCTATGACCATTTACAATAAAAGTGACCTCTTCTTCATCTATTGTCCTGATTTTTATTGCTCCATTGTCAAAAAATTTCACAATTTCATATGGTCCAAGCCAATGTGTTTGGAATTTTCCTTGAAAATATTTGAACTTTGAATCAAACAAGAGAGCCCAGTCACCTTATTTAAACTTCTTTTCCTTGATATACTTATCATTCCATCTAGTCCTTTGCTACTAGACTATACTTGTTTTCTGAACTGCATCTTGTCTGATCTCATCCAATTCATTAATCTGCTCCAATCTGTGATTTTGTGCCTCTGTTAGATAAAGTCCTAGCTGAACTGCCATTTTAAAAGTTTGAATCTGAAACTCTATGGGAAACAAAACTTGTTTTCCATAAACAAGTTCATAGGGAGTATGACCTGTTGTGCTTCTCCATGTAGTTCTATAGGCCCACAAAGCTCCAGGAAGCCTGTCTGCCCAATCTCTTCTATGTAAATGAACAGTCTTTGTTAGGATCCCTTTAATGACCTTATTAGTAGATTCCACTTGACCATTTGCTTGTGGATGATAGGGAGTATATTCTTTGTGTCTGATTTTGTACCTCTCCATCATTTGTTCCACTAGCTTTGATGTAACTTGAGCTCCTTGATCTGTAACAATTTCCCTTGGGACACCAAAACGAGTAAAAATATCCTGAAAAAAGAAAGTTAACTACAGATGCTTCAGTAGTAGAAAGTAATGGCTTGGCCTCTACCCATTTGGTGACATAATTAGTGCAAAATAATATATATTTCTTTTGTCTTGATGGAGGACTAACAGGTCCTACAAAATCTAAAGCCCATTTCTCAAAAGGTTCAATATGTACCTAAGGCTACAATGACATCTCACCTGAAGGAGAAGGTTTCCCTACCCTTTGGCAAATTTCACACCTTTTGACATACTCTTTAGCATATTTAAAAATGGATGGCCAATAGTATCATAAATGAAGGACCTTATAAGCTGTTCTTTTATCAGCAAAGTGTCCACCACAAGGTTCATCATGACATGCCTTGAGGATCTCAGGCATCTCATCTTCCCTAACACATCTCCTAATGATAAAATCTGGACCTGTTTTGTATAACTCATTAGCAACCCATGAATATTTTTCACTGTCATAAATGATCTTTCTTTTGTTTCTTGCATTCATTATTGAAGGAAATTTCCCTGAAACTAAATAATTAGCAAAGTCAGCAAACCAAGGAGTTTGAGTACAAATTGCAAAAAGATATTCATGAGGGAATTGATCTTCAACTGGAGTGTTATCTTTGATGTTTTGGAGTCTAGATAGGAAATCAACTACTATGTTTTGTTTTCCAGGCCTATCTAGAATGGTAATGTTGAATTCCTATAAAAGCAATAACCATCTTATGACTCTGCCATTAGTAATTGATTTGTTCATTAGATATCTAATTGCAGAGTGATCTGTGTGAACAAAAGTTTCATAGCCTATTATATAGTGTCTAAATTTGTTTATGGCATGAACAACAACTAAAAACTCTTTTTCAGTTACAGTATAATTTAACTCTGAAGGAGTCAAATTTTTACTTCTATAGTAGATGGCATAAGGAATCGGGTCTTTTTGTCCCAATACTGCTCCTAGAGTTGTATCTGAGGCATCTGTTGAAATATGAAAAGGTAACTTCCAGTTAGGTCCCCTTAAAATAGGTGCTTCAGAAATTTTTGTTTTCAGGGTCTCAAAGGCTAACTGGCAATCAAAATTCCATTTGAATTCATAGTCTTTGGTAAGTAATTTGAAGAGTGGAGATGCTATCTTGGTGAATTTTTCTATAAATCTTCGATAATATCCTGTAAATCCTAGAAAACTCCTAACATCTTTTTGACAACTTGGAATAGATAAGTTAGATATGACTTCAACTTTTGACTCATCAACTCTAATCCCATCCCTGAAATGTGATGTCCTAAAACAATTCCTTCAGTAAACATCATAAAACACTTCTCATGACTAAGTGAAAGATTTTCTTCTTTACATCTCTTTAAAACAATTTCCAAGTTTGTTAAGGCTTCTTCAAATGTGTTTCCATAAACTGTGAAATCATCCATATATACCTCTACACAATCATGTATTAGATCTGAAAAGATTCCTAGTACTGCCCTTTGAAATGTTGCGGGTGCATTGCATAGTCCAAATGGAAATACTCGGTAAGCATAGGTACCCCAAGGACAGGTAAATGTGGTTTTGTCTTGATCTTCAAGTGCTACTTGAATTTGGTTATAACCACTAAACCCATCTAGAAATGAAAAGTACTTTTTTCCAGCTAATGTATCTAACACCTGATCTATGAAAGGTAAGGGAAAATTATCTTTAAGAGTAGCTTTGTTTAATTCCCAGTAGTCAATACGTACCCTCCATTTACCATTTTTCTTTGGCGCAATTACCAATGGAGAAACCCACTGACTATCTGAAATGGGATAGATAAAGTTAACATTTAACAATTTCTGCAACTCCTCTTTAACAATTTCCCTAAGATTTGGATTCATTCGTCTTTGAGGTTGTCTGATTGGTTTACAATTTTCCTCTATATAGATGTGATGAGTGCAAGTCTTGGGGCTTATCCCTTTCATATCAGTGTACTCCCATGCATATGCAGAAGAATGTCTCTATAAGATCTTGACTAGCCCCTCTTGTTGAGATTTCCCTAAGTTCTTATTTATGTTCAAGGTTTTTCCTGGAAATATCTCAATTGTAGAGCTGCCAAATTTATCCATGGAATAAAGAGACATCTGCCTTGATGATAAAAACTCAATGTTTGATTCTTCTTGAAATTTTTCATGCTTATATTCCGAAGAGGATTCAAAGTTTTCTAAAGTATTCAAAATCTGGCTATCTTCACTAATTTCTGAAATTGTGAAGAGAGTTTGTAAGTCTTCTTCATCTTCTATCCATTGAGTATCATCTAATTCTGTAATTGTTCTTGCTGGAGGATACAAGGTAAATTCCTTGGTTGAACTACCATTAGAGATGTACATATCACCGGATCTACAACTAATGAAAGCATCAGCTGTACCTAACCAAGGTCTTCCTAATATAATAGGATGCCCTCCTAGATTATTCTTAGGAGTTAGGATCATAAAATCCATAGGATCTTCCCAAGAATCTAGGGACACTGGAATGTCTTCTATTAGCGCATCAGGTTTGATCATAGATCTTTCTGCTAATTGTAATAATGTGGGTGTAAAAAGAAGATTAGGAAGTTTCAGTTTATCCATGATTTGTCTACTCATAATATTGATTACTGCTCCTAAATCAATAAGTGTGTTTTGGATCTCAGTTCCATTGATGTGAATTTTAACAACTGGATTTCCTAGGTCAAGATACTTTGGAATAGCAATCTTACCCATCATGATATCTGCTATTTTTCCTACCAGTTGAATTTTCTTTATCTCTCTTATTCTTTTTCTTGTTTTCTTCATGCTCAACTCCTTTATTGTCTTTGCTAAGATTGGAATTTCCTTGATAGCTTGCAATAATGGGATCTTAATAAAAACATTTCTCAACTCATCTAGGAAATCATAATTAGGTACCATAATTTGTTTTTCTACACCCCTATCAATTTGTAATCTTTCAAGAAAGGGAGGTGTAGAATTGGATGTTGATGGCTGCTCTAATATAGGAGTTGAAATTATTGGTTCTTTTTGTTTTGATTTTTCAATGTTTGAGTCTTGGAAAGTTGTGTTCTCTTCAAGACTTTTATCTACCCGTAGAGAATCTTCCTCAAAATTTTCTTGCTCTTGTATGATTACAGAAGGTTTCCTCTTTTCAAGTATTCTTCCAGACCTAAGTTGAACATCACTAAGGTCTAAAGGAGTGATCAAATAAGTTGGAAACTGTTGGCCTTCTATCATGTATGTGTTCTGAGGATTTTTATTGTTGGGGTTTGGTATGGGTTGGGAAAGAAACTGATTTGTTCTCTGAGGAAATGGTAATGGAAGTGGTTGATTTTAATGTTGTGGATTTTGAGGATTTTGTTGAGAATTTTGTTGAAAATTTTGTTGAGGAGGGAAATGTGGATATGGTGGATAGGATGGTGGATATTGGTAATATTGAGAGTATCTTCCATAGGGATTTTGTGCTCCTTGCACCGAAGTTTGTGATTGATTTTGAAATTGGGGCCAAGGTTGCTGCCAAGAATTTCAATTTGGTGGGGGTTGATTATACAACTGATCATGAAATCCTTGTGCTTGAGGTCCTTGCCAAGGCCTCCTGGAGACAAAATTGAGAGATTCTGTGGAACTTGTAGGAGTTTCTTCTTGAAAGACAACTTTAAGACCAGTAAATGAAGGAAAACTCTTGGTCTCATGTTTTTCTGAACAAATTACACAAGTCTCTACAACTTTTGCATCCAAAGGGCACTCTCTCAAAGCATGTTTCTTTCTACATTTGGGACAAAAGATTGCTAAGGCATCAGATTCAGATTTTTGCTTGTTTTGTAACTTAAGGGTGTCTATTTGTTCACTAAGACTCCCTAAGATATCAGATTTGAATTCATCAAGCATATGTCCTATTTCTGCGCTACTTACTGTCCCAGAAGCAGACTTACTTGCCCTTGCAAGAGCAGGGTCTCTTGGTCCTTTTACAGTTTTAGATTTCCCTCCTGAAAGGTTGATACATAATTCAGCTATTTCAGGTAATGTAAGTTGATATATATCCCCTTTTCCCATCATGTTAAGGATATCTAACCATTCTTCCCTAATTTTCTTCAACAAGAGAGCTTTCAACGTATCTTGGTCTAGGTTTTCCATTTTTTCTCTTTTGATGTTGTAGTTAAATCTCTCCAACAAATCTTCCAAATTTTCATCCTCTTTTTGTAGCAATTTAAACACTTCCTCCTTATGGCTAACTGGCATACAGTAATCCAAATACCTCTCTAGAAATTCTTGTTTCATGTCTTCCCATGTCCTAATAGAACTGTTGATCAAACTCATAAACCACTTCAATGCTGCTCCTTTCAATGTTGAAGGAAATAGTTTAAGTTTTTGAGCATCTTGTAAGTAGTCATAGGTTCTACATAGGACTTAAAATTCAAATAGGAAGGTTTTAGGATCTTCAGTTTTAAGTTCATAAAAGTTTGGAAGGACAGACGGTGAAATGTTTTTCATAGTTGCATTGGTTTCTTCATCTACTATAGGAAACCCAAAAGAGCTTCCCATTTCTCTTCTACCTCTTCCTTTGCCTCCTTCTTTTTATGCACCTATACCTCCTTCTCCTCTACCTCTACCTCTACCCCCTTCAAATAGTGTGTGTTCTCCATTAAAGACTCCTCCTCCCCCTTCTTCTGCTATAGTTGATTCTTCTGTGGAAGTGGAAAATTTTATATCTCTAGCAGGGGTCCTTGAATCTTCTTCTAAGACAGGTTTAGTGGATGAAGTGGAAGGTCTTTCTAATGGAATATCTAATCTTAAGTCCTCTGAGATTCTAGGATCAGTAAAGGATGGAATGTGGATTTGAGTTGAAGATGTGTTGGCTCTTGGTCTTAGTGAAACAAGTGGTGTTCTAGGAATCAAGCTTCTGCTTCTTATGAATCTACCCCTTGAGTCTCTTTCTCTACGCATATCATTGTTTTTGGGAGGTAAGAAACAAGGCTACCTAGTTACACTTCCCCGGCAACGGCGCAAAAATGTCTGCTCAACTTAGTGTTCCTAAATTAAGGTCATAAATTGTCAACTAGGGCTAGTAAACTGCTGAAGTGAGGTGCACTATATGTGCCTAGGTATCTGTTTCTCACTACGTTGTGTTTAGTGTTTTTATGATGTTTTTGGTTTTATGGTTTTATGTTAAGAAGGAAAAAAACTATATGTTGAAAAAGAACAGTTGTTGGTCACACTAAAAACAGAGCAAAACCTATTCTAAATTATGTGTGGCACTAAAGAATAGAAAATGCAAAGCTTGATAATGACTCATAGCAAGGAAATAAATCACAACATGAACTCAATAACCCATAACATGAACTCATCCAATTCATTCATTAGAAATATGATGGAATAGCTTGAGAAAAGGACAAGTTTAGTGCAAATGAGGTTCTCCTAAGTAAACAATCATCTTACAATATTACAAAGAATCTCATCCATGGCTAAAAGTTTATTGGAACACAATTGGAAAAGATTATTTGTAGCACCATAAGATTTCTATTCTGAATTAACTTGTAATGCTACGATTAATCCATTCTGCAGCTCAACTTGTCACTACTAAGCCTCATTCGAAAGTTAGAGATTTTCTAGAATAGTTTTTGGGAAAAGGCTTATTTGTGAAATTGCAAAAGATTGTAGAACAATCAAGGCCTTAAAATGATATCACTAATTCCTGTCCATATGATGATGCATTAACAGAAAGTCAGAACAAGAGTAGTTTGTAAACAATGAAGGCCGTGAAGTCTAATTTTGACAGTTAATACAACTTAAAGAACAATGGATAACACTGAACTAGAATGAAATTGATCAAACTTGAAACACAGTGACAACAAATAAACTAGAATGCCATTAACTTAACTTAAAATACAGTGAACTGGAACTGAACTAGAATGCCACTAATCTAACTTGAAATACAGTGAACAGAGTTGAACTAGAGTGCCATTATCAAACTTGAAATATAGTGACAGAATTAAACTAGAGTGACATCTACCTCCGGAGTATTTCAACTGAACTAAAATGCAACTAATTCTATGAAATACTAGAGCCCTATCTCGTTCAATATGAGTGATATTTTGGAATATTTTGTAAAAACAAGTTTGGCTGTATCATTCAATGAAAATGAGCATAAAACATAAATTTTCGGAAAAAAAATGAAATTAACTCCTAAAATACTACAGTTATATATCATCCAATGTTAGTGGTATTTTGGAATAGTTTGTAAGGATAATACTGACTGTGGCATCCACTGCAAAAAACACAAAGTTCAGAAAATTGATTAAACTAGGAATGAAACAAGGCTAAGTTACTTATCTAAACCATATGAACAAAGCTTCTCAGGTAGCAGGGGCCCTCTACCACCGGATTAGCATGAAAATATAATCAAAATTGACTCAGCTCTTGCAATAAAGTGATGCTTCTTTCATTAAAGGAGAAATTCTTCAAAAAAACAGAGTATTACGGTCTTCTAAGATCTAGCAATAAAACAAAATCTAGCTAGCTGTCTCTCGGTCTCCCGAGCCATACTTATAACAAAATTACATAACTATCTTTGAGATAAAATAGGAATAAATGCCTTTCCCAACTAAAATCAAACTAGAACTCTGGTGGTGGTCTCGTACTATGATTAAGGACATCTGTACAGTCCTTGTCCTATTAGAAGTCTATCTCCTAGTTTTGGTTTCCCACGTGCATAACCACCTGTAGACTCAAGCTCAGACTTCGTGGAGAGCAAGAAATGATGGGGGAGTGATGTGGAATATGACCATATGCGTTTTTCCTTGAGGTGACACCTGGAACCTGCGTGAACATGAATATAGCTGCGAAATAGGCGGTTGGCTACATAATGACTGTGTTCTGTAGCCGAGTCTAGTCAAAAATTACTACAACAACAAAATCATGAAAACATAGCAAGTTAGTCATTATATACATTCTTAAAGTAATCCTAATCAATCCTATTGATCATTTAAGCCTGTAGTTTATGAGGGACAAAGGAAATGAAGTGAAATGTGGTGGAAAAGAAGGACATCTTTGGGGCTCAACACCTGTGACCTAGTGACTTTGTGACTGAGTCGTTGGGTCGCTAGGTCACATTAGGTTAAACTTTCACAGAAAAGTGACCTGGAAACTTGGTGACTTGTGACTAGGTCGCGAGGTCACTGAGTCGCAGAGTCGCGCTAGTTTAGATTTTGATGGAAGTGCGACCTGGAAACTTAGTGACTCTCAACCAGGTCGCAAGGTCACTTAGTTGCGAAGTCGCATCACTCTGAACTTCACAGATATGCGACCTAGCGACCTTGCGACTTAGCGACTGAGGTCGCGGGTCACTCTAGGGCTTGGCAGACAATTTTCACAGTGACGAAGACTTTCATGTTATTTTTAACTAGAAAAATGAGGTAAGGTGACACTTCAAGTGGAAAGCATGCATGAAGTTCCTCATTGAAAGAGCTAGAAAGGGAAATTGAATAAACTGATGCAAGGGAGGCTTCCAGAGGAGGTACATAGGGAAGTCAAGCTATGGGGAGGGGCAAGTTATAGCAAGAGGATTCATGGAAGAAAATAGAAGCTAGGTTGAGTTTAAAAAGTGATAAGGTAAGGGAAATGGAGGCAAAAATCAGTCAAAAAAAAGGAAACAACAGGAGGATTAGGCAACTTACCCGGGAAAAACACACTTCAGCTGGCTTGTCAGAGGCATTTTCTTTCTCCTTCGCACAGGTTGAATGTGACCTATGTGACCCTTCTATATATAAATGGGTCGCATGTGTGGACAATAAATGAGGGCCGCAACGTCACAAATGAGTTGCATTTATGAGATATGTGACCTCGCGAATCTTTGACCTTATGACCTGGGGGGTCGCGGGGTCACAAGATCGCAAGGGCGTAATTTGTTTGGTTTCAGGATGATATGCAACCTTGCGAATTCGCAACCTGAGGGGTCGCAAGGTCATAGGGTCAAAAATTAGATGAGTTGACCAATTCTGTGACTTAGCAACTTCATATTTTGAAAGAGTGAACTTAGGCTTGACTTCATTTTTCAAAAGGTTAGGGGCTCAAAAATTTAAAAGGGGAAAACTTTTGGAGGGTGTTGTAGTGGCTACAATAGGAACTTAAAATTTTCATCCAGATACCTTTTCTCTACACATTCAACTTTATACACATAAACAATGATCAAGCCACTACCTCATAAGTCAATGAATCATGGATGAATTGCGTTCCAAACAATATAGGCCCTTCCTACCACGGGCCTAGCTTGGCTATTGTGCCCTCATTGTGGAAATTTGAGACTTTTCCACCATACACATCACAACTTATCAACTCAACTCAAGCCTCGACTAAACATAGGATTTTGAGTACACTCTGGTCAGCAGGGAAAATTTTATGGGCTAATATTCGCACGTGGGCTAATTTTCCAAGTTTTTTCCAAAAACAATTCGCTAATTTCCATTTCTTCTAAAAAATATTCACCCACATTTTATAGTATAAAATTATTTTACCTTAAAAATCAGCAAATATTTATATAGACTAAAATAAAATCATTAGAAATATAAATATTTTTACAAAAATATTTCCAAACATTTTACAATTTGCATATTAGGGACTAGTAAGATTTGCCAAGGTTTCTAAACTTTAAGATAAACTTCCATACTTCAAATTTTCCTTGCTGGTCAGCTCAGGTTGTAGCCACGTTGACTTCTCTGCCATCAAATTGTACCACAACTTATTTCCACTATATGCCGAGTAGTGAATGGACTACCCTCTCGACTCGTGTCAACGTGGCATTTTTGTCAACTAGATTACCAATAACCAAACAATGGAATTCACACACTATAACTGCTTATTCAAACAAATTCTATAGTCACAAGACCTCTAGGTCCTTCATAACCATGAGAATTTCACACATACTTACAACATCTCATTGTAGGGATATAGGAACAGCATATCCCTACATTAACAATGTCGCTACCTGTATGAACTATCATAATAACAATATTCATCCTTTCAATATGTCAAGTGCACAAGAAACTTAACTTATTATGTTCAAGTGGCTGGAAAATGAGAGTAGGACTTTAACTCTCCACCCAAGCTTAGATTTGATCGCATTGTAGTCTTTATTGCAGTCAATCACCCTTGAACCAGATTCAAGATTTTGATGAGGATTGATCAAAAGATAAACAAATACTATTAACTGAAATAGGAGCTCTAGAGGCACCGAAAAAATTCACTTACTAGCTACTAAATGGAACCAGTTTAAAATAAGGATTCCAGAGGTAAAGCACCTCCACCCACCAATTGACAAGGAAATCCATAGGTCGACTCCACCACCCTTTGCAATGCAAGGGAATCAAAAGGTTGAAATTCCCACCCTTAGGAACACAAGGGATACACAATGCTTCCACCCAAGCTGGGGAATCCATAATGCACTACAAGAACCATGAAACAAGTAGGGAAGCTTCAAAACTCTATTCACCACCGATCCGAGAGACGGGCCTCCACACCAAGTGTCAAGGGAATCCAAAGATTATCCATCTACACCGTATAACTATTTAGGGAATCTAGAGACTACTTCCCTCACTTGAGAGATGTTAGGTCCTTATATTACTAGTGTGGTCCCTTATTGTTGTTAGTGTAGCCCTCTTATTGTTATTGTTGTACCCCTTTAATCCTCATATTGTTATTATTGTGCCCTTACATTATTATTGTTAGGTCGGCTAGGATTATATTGTGACCCCATTAACTCCTATATATAGAAAGGAGGTTTTTTCATTTGTATCATCCAAGAATTGTTCATTTATGTAATTGAACTAAGGTTTCCCCCTCGAAGTGGCTTATTTATTAGGCGTTGATCTCTCTTTTCTTCTATTTTTGGATTTGGTTTCATAACATTTGGTATCGGAGCTTTGGATTCTAGGTTTTCGCTACTCCAAATAGGTCAACATGAAATTTGTGCCATAAATTTTTTTCTACAAAGGTTGTTTTTACCACTAGAAGCCAAAATCCTGAGGAACTTCGTGTAAAAATTTCAGATCTTGGTTCACAATATTTTCGAAGATATGATCTGTGGAAGTTAGGGAATTTTCATGCTCTCGAATTTCATCTCAAAGAGGTGATTATGGGAAAATCGTCACAGCTCTCTCTCTGAGCATCGTATTGGAATTCTGTAAAATGTGGATGAAAATACATGGACTGTAGTTTCCTTTATATTAATTTCAGAGCCGAAGGAGGAAAAAGTGATAGGTGGCATGCAGTACAAGTTAGCTCTATTGAACCAGTCCATAATTAGGTCATTGTGGGAGATTGGGAATAACTTTTCCTTGAAGAATCCAAATCAAGTCAAACCTATGGCATTCAAAACAATATTCAAAGGGATACTACAGAACCTAATTTCATATATTTAAGATCCAAAATCACAGAGATAATTCAATTTCAATATCGAGCTCCTCAAAAGCGAGAAAAAGGTGTGTATTTAATTTTTGAATTGCATAATTCTTGTTTGAAAAACCATTTTGAATTGATTCCAATGGCATATTGAAGAATAGATATCAGTATTGGGTTCAAAAATCCCCCCTAAAAATAATTCAACACCCATTAAGCCCTTAGAATACTCTACTATGATTCATGAAGAGGAAGAAGTGAAACATGATATATCAAAACTACAATAGAAAGTGCACCAAATTTTGCTCTGGCAAAGAGCAACAAAAAATGAAATGGAAGTTTTGAAGAAAGGTGTGGAAGCTAAGATGGATTGTTTGAAGAAGGGCGTGGAAGCTAATATGGATGGTTTGAAGAAAGGCGTGGAAGCTAAGATGGATGGCATGAAAGCTAAGATGGATGGCATGGAAGCTAACATGGAAGACATGAAGAATGATTTAAAAGCAGACATGGAATGTTTGAAGGAAGGTTTGAAAGAGTTGATGCAAGAAATGATTCTTAATGGAAAAAATGGAGTACAGGAAACTCATGATGAGAAAAAAATAGATGTTAATCGTGATTTCATAAACTCTAATGTTGGATGGAAGTACCACCATATTCCAAATATGGATATGAGGAAGTTTGATGGCAAGGATAATGTAACATGGATATTACATATGGAGCAATATTTTGATCGCAATAATGTGCAAAACATACAAAAGGTATGCATTGCAACTTTACATTTAGAACAAAATACATTTGTATGGTATTGATGGCTTTATTCCCATAAAAAAAAATTCACTTGGTAAATTTTTACAGAGGAAATGGTAGCACATTATGAGGATACAAAGAGAAACACCTTCTTTAGCCAATTGATAAATCTCAAACAAAATGGTTCAGTGGTGGAACACATTGAGGACTTTCAAAAATTGAATATAAGGGTAACTGATATTCTAGATGAATGCATGATTGATGTCTTCTTAGGGACTTTAAAGGATAAAATCCAACACGAGGTTCGCCCTTGGGAACCTAATTCATTGGAGAAGGCATTCAAGTTGGAAAGAAATATTGAATGTAATATTATGGCAACAAGGAAGCCTACCACTCACATCTATAAATATGTAAGTGTTGCTACTCTTAGACTTCCACAACCTACAAGGTTGACACCACAACAATTGGAAGAAAAAATAGCAAAAGGGCTTTGCTATAGTTTTGATACAAAATACATGAAAGGTCATAAGTGTGCTGAGAAGAAATTATTTTACATATATTGTGAAGAGGAGGAAGAAAGTGAACAAGAAACTTAAAAAAAGAGGATATACACTAGGAACCAACCCTAGAAAAAGAAGAAATGAGTCCCACCATATCGTGTAATGCATTGGTAGGAATTACCACTCCTCAAACTCTCAAGATAGAAGGACATATCAAGAAGAAATAGGTAATAATGTTGATTGATTTTGGTAGTACCCATAATTTTATTCACTGTAAGGTAGCCAAGGAATTGAATTGCTTCCTATACCCAGCACCATAATGTCAAGTCATGGTTGCAAATGGAGGAAATATAAATTGATGTGGAAAATGCCATAATATCAAGCTAACCTTGGAGGAATATGTATTGAATATTCCAATGCTTTCCATTCCAATGGGAGGTGATGACGTTGTACTAGGAGTAAAATGGTTACAATATTTGGGGACGGTAGCTTTTAATTTTCGAGAACTTTTCTTGAAAATTTTTTCGAAAGGAAAGGAAGTTGAATTACGGGGTATCGCAGGGAAGCCAAGAAAGATAATAAGATCTAATTTCATGACAAAGCTTCTTAAGAAAGAACAACGAGGCGTAATGCTCACTAAAATTTCCAACAAAAAAATCATATATTTCTCCAGATCTCCAAAAAGTCTTGGACAATAATTCCAAGGTATTTTAAACTCCTAAAGGACTCCCACCTATTCGTGATCATGATCATGCTATTCATTTGATTCTAGGAATTTTTTATCCAAACATCAGACCTTACATATATCCTTATGTCCAAAAGAGCGAAATTAAACATATGATTTTAGAAATGTTAGAGGCTGGTGTAATTCAACCTAGTCAAAGTTTTTTCTCTACTCTAGTAGTATTGGTGCACAAGAAGGATGGATCACGGAACATGTGTCTGGATTATAGGGAGTTCAATAAGCTCACTATTAAAGATAAATTTTTCATTCAATTACATGGAGCAATTTATTTTACCAAGTTGGATCTTCGTTCAGGATATCATCAAATTAGAGTAAAGACTGGAGATATTTCGAAAATAGCATTTCGAACTCATGAGGGTCATTATGAATTTTTGGTCATGCCTTTTGGGCTTACCAATGCACCTTCTACATTTCAATGGTTGATGAATTCCATTCTCAAACCCTTCCTTAAAACAATTTTGTTAGTATTTTTTTATGATATACTAATCTACAACAGGTCTTGGAAGCATCATGTTGAACATGTTGATAGGGTTCTCAAACTATTGGAGGAGAAACAATTATATGAAAAAACCTCCAAATGTTTCTGGAGTAGAAGAGGTCAAATATCTGGGTCATATTTTATCTCACGAGGGTGTTATGGTAGACCCTGTTAGCCCCCTATGAATTTTTTGACAAGAAAACAGTGGGCTAAAATTTTGTTTGAGCCTTCAAGGAATGCATTCCCTCTAAAAACACATCATCCTTGAAGCCTCCTTGTGCCCTTTTCATTTGATAAATCCTCACTATTGTTTCCATGAGAAAAGCCTCTCTGTTTGTGAAGAAGAATTCCCAAAAGGCCTCCATTTTCCTTTATTGCACCCCCATTAAACCTCTGTTTTCATCACCTTTCTCCCCTTCTAACTCCCCACTTACCCTTTAAATCATCCTAAATCCCCTTTTAAACCTTTCAAATACCTTTTGTTTGGCTTAAAAACCCCTTATTCCCTTTACTGAATGCCTCCTTTTGGCCTTAAAATGCATTGAAATTAGGCCAAAAACCCACTTTTTACTTTATAAAAGCCTAAGCCCCTTTTCGGCCAGCCCCTTAACCACTTCCCCACATGACCCGTGCCTA
Source organism: Pinus albicaulis (assembly GCA_034641835.2). Taxonomy (NCBI): domain Eukaryota; kingdom Viridiplantae; phylum Streptophyta; class Pinopsida; order Pinales; family Pinaceae; genus Pinus; species Pinus albicaulis. Next base: position 268,554,875 of record CM076581.1, read on the forward strand.
GGCCCAAGTGCTAAAGGCCTGGGCACTTATCGCAATTGGAGGTTGCACGGGAGCGCATTTCCTTTGTTTTGCCTTTTTTCCCTGATGCGACAAGTTTTGGTCTAACGACCCCCACCGCAATCTGAGTCGTTGATCTCTTAAGATCTTACAGTCAACACTAGCCCCGCAGCGCACCCATCCCTCCTCCATTCACCCCTCCGATTATTTTTAGACCGTCGATCTGTTTCAAGATCGGACGGTTATTGCGTAATCGCTCGCCACCGATTGCGCCAATCGCATCGCTTTTGACCTCCCCGATTGGCGAGCCCTGATTGAATCTGATCCATCCGTCTCGTGTGATCCACGGTCTAGATCTCATCGCCCCGCCTGTCTTCCCTTCCGTTTGGATCTCTGTCATTGATCCCTTTGGATCCAACGGTCCTTATTCATCCCGCCCATCTCACTGACCCTTTTACCTCCCCGCTCCTCTTTAAATCTGGACCGTCCATCCACATGATCCAATGGTCCGTAGTGAACCCGATGGCCCACTTCACCCACGCATCTTCCCATTTCGCGCTCCACCTTACACCGTCTGATCTTCTCGCTCCAGATCCAACGGTTGAGATCCATATCGCGTAGTTTTCATGTCCGAGCTTTAACTCCTGAGAATTACGCAATATAAAAAGTTTTTAAAGGCCATGTGTCACGCAGCGAGGCATATCGCGTGATTTGGGGCAATTTTCTAAACTGCCTCTAAGCCACGTGATACCAATTGTTTTCTATGTTAAAACCACTTTCCTCCCTTTCGCTCCTGCAACCTCCATATTTGATCACAACTGTCCATCTAAGCTAGATCAATGGCCCTCATTTCATCTCGCATTCCATTCAAGTTTTTCATCGTGCTACCACGACATTGCATCGGATCATCGCAGCCATTGATCTCCTCCAGAGATCTAACAGTCTATGTTAAATCTCCCTCCGCCCATGACCGGGTCCCACCGTTCAAGCCTCGTTTCATTGCATTTCCATACATTCATTGTGTATTTCGTTTAAAGGCCCAAACTTTATGTTTACACGGGAAATCATTTCTTCTACCCAAACATTAGAACTTTAATGTTTTACATTAAATTTTATTTCATTTTCACCCAACCTTCCAAAGTTATTCTGTTAGTCAATCACCACCGTCGATCATCGCCTCCAGATGTGATCGGACGGTCCACATGCTTTCTTCCACTAAACTTTCATCTGATCGTTTTTTCACCATTCTGCAGCGTTTTCCCCTGTTTTCACCTACATTCGCCATTCTGCCTCCACTCCATAGGCCTCCACAGAAAATCTTCCGCCACCTTCCCTGGATTTTATAATTGGTTTATTTTATTGTGTAGGGTTCACAGAGTGGTAAATTTACTCTGTTTCCCATAATCACAGCCATTGTGATTCATAATACAAAGATGCCATTACAGTAGCAGCGAGGTGTATCAACAGCAGAGATTAAAGGTGTTAAAGCCCGTAATGGAATATTTAATGTTTTAAAACTTATTCAAAGGAAGAAGAAATAGTTTGAAGACCAATGCACATGAAACAAGCCATATCTGTGTATATGTCAGTAGAATGTATTTTATCAGAGAGTACACCTACCTACAGAAGTCTCCATGCCTCCTCGAGCTCCGAAAAGCCATTTCACTGACAGAAAGCTTCCAAAGATTGTCAGGACAGTAGTAATGAAAGCATGGGGAGACCTGCAGACCTTCCTTCCGTGTCATTTATTTCAGAAGACAGAACAAAGCACCGGACAGCCAGAAGACTCCAAAGAAGATATGAGGTCAAATATCTACCTGAAAAAGACTCCCAGACCATACCACAGAGTACATGCAGCGATGCAAATTTCCATTAAGCAGAGTGGGCTCGATCCTCTGTTTCCACTCTGTCTTAATGAGTAGATATAATTCACATCTACTCCTGCTATTATTCATTCTCCTATAAGAAACCATGAAGAACATATTGTAAAGGTTGTTGTTGTTGTTGATGTTAGTGTAGGGACTCATTCGACTCTTAGAATAGTTTTTGGGGGAGAGTAGCTGAGTATTTTGTAATGTAGTAGGCTGGGAGGAGAAAGCTTGGACTGTAATCATCCATTGAGCTCAGTTTATGTGACTGGTTTTGCACATCAATTAATCAAGAAAATTTCACAGGATCCTGGTCTATATTACGGGTGATGTTCCTCTTATTGCATTGTTTATTTACATTATTCATGTTGTCCATTTATTCTTCGATAAGAATCAGTAAATAAAGCATAGGATATACCCTTTTTTGGTACCCTAATCCCCACTGCTCTTCTTGTCTTTGATGTTTTCTGCTGATAGTGAATCTAAGAGAAAGTTCAAGTAATTTAACCAGTTAAAGATGTTGGTCTGGCCCATGCTTTGTTGATGTGTGAATTTGGAGTTTGCTGCTTAGATGTTCTTGTTGGGTTTGAGCTACAAGAATTTGGATACCGAGGATTTAGAGTAAGCCTTGTCCACTGGGGTCCTTTTCAAATAGATTTGCCTTTCAAATATCTCTTGAACTAGTGTCAAAGAATTGAAGGTTAAAAGTCCTTCTCTGACCTTAGGCCTAGGTCTGTGTTTAAATCCTAAGTGTTTTCCCTTTAAGAGTGTGTCGAAGCAGATCTAGAGTTAGATGAACTCTGGTCTAATCTTAAGCTGCCCTTTGTGTCTCTCCTTTCTCTCCTTAATGTTCCATTTCACCATCTATCTTGAAGATCCTTTAGTATATATGAATTTCCCTATGAAAGCCTTGGTTAGATGTTATACAAGTAATCCCCTTTCATGACTCCATAGCCCAATGGATGGCACATTTCTAACCTATCCTATTTTACTAAAACATCCTGCTAATTTTCTCCTTTCACTCCATAACCTTCTCAGTTAATGATATTTGACCAACCCAAAAACCAACCAAATCATTTAAAACCCCCCTTTTGTGCTTCATACCTAGCCTAATACCTCATTTTGAGCTTCAAAGATATATCATTATTTTCCTTATTGGAGAGATCCCTCTCTGGGTCCAGGAGGGCTAGATCCTAGGGCCCCAAAGTGGTTTTGATGTTGTCCGGTCTTTTGGTCTTGCCAATCTGGCCAAAACACTGGAACTCCAACAGACCATAACAAAATTAAATCCATTAAGGAATGGAAAGTCCCCACAACCATAAATCAATGGAGAGGATTTCTCTGGTTAACATGGTATTATCGCAAGTTTGTTAAGAATTATGGGAGAATAAAATCACCTCTAACAAAATTATTGAAGAAAGATACATTTTCATGGACTCCTAAAGCAACTGAGGCCTTTGAACATCTTAAAGAGGCAATGTTCTTAGCACCGATATTAGCTACACCCGACTTCACAAAAGCCTTTATTATGAAATGTGATGCCTCGGGAAGTGGAATTGATGATGTTTTAATGCAAGAAGGAAGACCCATTTCTTTTGAAAGTCATCCAATAAAAATAAAGTATTTATAGAAAGATATTTATGAGATGGAAATGTTGGAAATACTACATGCACTAAATAAATGGTGACCTTACCTAATGGGAAGAAAATTCAAGGTAAAAGCTAATCATGATAGTATTAAATACTTGTTGGAACAAATATTATCTTCAAAAGAGCAACAAAAATTGGTCACAAAGATGTTTGATTATGACTTTGAAATCATCTACAAAAAAGGGAAGCTAAATGTTGTTGCAGATGCACTCTCAAGAAAGGATGAAGAGGTGGAAGAATTGCTTTGTTCCATTTCTATTATCCAACCAGATTGGATAACCAAAGCAAGGGGTGAATGGAAGAAGGACGTGTTGGTGTGTCGTGATTTGGCATATTGGTATACCAAATGACAGGGAAACATGGAACCAGTATTTGGAGTCCTAGGACCTAGCCTTCCTGGACTTAGAGAGGGATCTCTCTATTGGATGCAAATGATGTGTTCTTATTTTCTTTAGATGGTTGATTTTAGGCTAGTTGTTAAGTGTAGGGTTTTTTTATTGTTTTGGTTGAGTAAGATGGTCAAGTGGAATAGGTGGAGTGAGAGGTATTTGAATCATTGGGATATGGAGTTAATGAAAGTCATGAGTGTCTTAATGATGAATCAAAGTGTGTTGCAGGGCCAATCTAGCAAGTTTAATGGATCCTTAAGGTAATGTGTGAGGTGGGGTGGACATCAAGTTTGGGAAAAACAAGGTAGGGAAAAGGGCAGTGAAGTATCCTTTGTCATTTACCTATGAACAAGGTCTTAAATATGATAAGAAAAATATACTAAGCATGATATAGGGCAAACCATTTACTCAATGATAATACTTTAAACAAATAAATATCCAAGATAAACATTCCAGTGAAACATAGAAATCATAAGAGCTTCTAATTTTAGTAAATTCACCTTCAGAATTTGGGAAAACATATAAGATAGCACAATAACTTTAATCAAGCAAAGAGGGAACTCCTAAACATTGTTGATCAAGCTATAAAGAACTCTAAGGCGGGCTGATAGGCATGGACAAAGGGAAAGATCAGAACAAGACCTCTTTGACTTAACCTAGCAAGGAGTACTTCAAAAAGAGGTTTCAAGACAGAGTTTAGACAGTTTCAAATAAGCAGGGCTTACCATGAATCATATTTGTAAACTAGCATATTAATCCATAGATGAAACAAACAAGCATAAGGAGGCTTAAAGAGAAACTAAGAATTCCTTAAACACACCCAGTAGAGGAAAACATCAAGGCCATAGAAGACAGGAGGACTAAGGTGCTTAAAGGAGCATTTCTCAACCTATACTTTTCTCTTCTATAGAAAAAAAGAAGGATTAAACATACTGATAACAAGAAACATAAAAAAATTAAGAATACATCACCATTAACCAAGCTTAGGAATCCTACAAACAAGCTTCTCCATCATCAATCCAAGCAAGCCATTTATAAACTTCACAACACCAATTTCTTCTCCAAGCTCATAAAAACCATGTATTGCTCTCAAATCTCATCAAATGCCAACATTTAAAATGAAGACCTCATGCTCTATTTATCTTATCAAGAGAGGTAAAATACCCTAAATAAGGTAGGAAAAGGTCATATTCACCCATAAATGACATTTATGGCCAAGAGACCATGCAAGGCCCAAGGCACATAATATCCTAAGAAATAAATGCCAAAATAACTTCTTGCACCTAATTATAGAGTGTTTTGCCTCAAAAAACTCAAAAATATCATTTTGCAATAAATGAGTGTGTTTTGTTGACTTTTGGTCCAAAACACACTACAGAGCCCATTTGCGCAGCGCCACTTTTAGCAGAAAATAGGGTCTTTTGTGACCAAGTTTTGGACCCCTTCCCGATGTCAGATTTGGCTCCATGATGGCTTGTTAGAAATCCTAATGAGTATATTTTCCAAAAATAATTTTAGTTTCCAGATACAGCTCCTATAGCTTAGTAAACAAAGTAAAAAATACCCAGACTATTATTTGTGCAGTGCCAGGCCAAAAACAGTGATAGAAAGGTGAAAAAAGTGAGGTTTTTTGATCTTTTGAGGGGTACAACCCGCTCCAAATCATCTGAAATTTGGTGAGCATGATGTTAAGGTTGATAGAAATCCAAAAATGTCACGTTCTCCTCTTAGGGATTCTCCATGTGTTTGCAAAGCGCTGGTGGCGCTGCGCTAATGAGGCTAAAAAAAACTCAAAAAACAAACTTTGCTCCAAATCCTCTCAATTTTGGTGGAGACCTTCCCTAAGGGGTCTTGGAAAAATACTAAGAAGCCTCAGCCAAAAATCCAAGGCTATTATGCTATTTTTCCTCCTTTAGGGTTTGGGCCTCATGGAGGGCTTCCTTCAGTTTAGCACAAACAAGCTTGTGTTTCTTGGCATAATACTTTGTCATATTTTTCAAGAGAGCAAGGCCCCTCTTCACCTTCTTCAAGTGCTTGTTCTCATTCTTGTAATACTGAATGACACATTGTGCCATCTCAAAATCTCTCTCCCATTTCTTAATTTTTGCATCTTTGGTTTGGAGTAGCAATCTGGTGGCCATCTCCTTATCTTCATTATCACTGTCTAGATCAATAAATTGAGGCTCTTGAGTAGTTTTCTTGCATCTCTTACTTCTCCTAACTTTGTCCGTATTTTATTTACCTTTGTCAAGCCTTGGAGTTGATGTATATGACAAGGTCCCTTACCTTTTGGAGGCAAAAAACACTAGCCTTGACCCTCTGTGGTATGTACATGTGAGAGGATTAATGGTGGTTTTGGAAATGTTTTCATCATGGCTATGACCCTTGGTGTTGTCATCAGCTCCTTCACTTTCACTATGATCCTCATCAGTTATCTCATGATATGTTTGATCACTGCCTCCTTGACCTTCAACACTATCATCATCATTACCCTCCTTGTTGCCTTCATTTTTTTTACCTTGGTCTTTGATTTGATCATCAACCTCTGCACTTGCTTCACTTTGGCCTTGTTCATCACTAAGATCTTTTTCTTCATCATCTCCTACACTGTTTTCATTCTCATTGTCACTAAGAGGTTGATTAGTGTCATAATGTCATGAAAAATTTCATGACTATCATGAATTTATCCCTTGCCATCTTTTTCCTCACTGACTGTCATATTAGTGGCATTTCCTTGGTCACTATCCTCTTCATCAAACTCAGTTTCTACCTCATCATCTTCTTCAATATGGTCATTGTCATACTCATGACTTTGCTCACTGTTTTCATGCTCAAGCACTTTCTCCTCTTGACTTCCATGCTCATTGTATTTTCCTTTATCATCACTCCCTTATAGCTCTTCCTCATCATCCTCTGTCTTTGCCTCATTTATTTCCTCTTCTTGAATTTCAGCATTTTGTTTATCATGGCCATGCTTACTGCCTTTTTTTTCATCATTATTCCCTCCATCAGTTTCCATGTCCTCTACATCTTGCTCACTAGCTGTTGGATCATCCTCATGTTCATCATTTATGTCCATGTACTCTGCCCCATCATGACCATTATCACTTTCACCTTGATCTTCATGTGATTCTTCATTGCCACTTCCTGCTTCACCTGATGCACCAACAGAAGGAGAGGAACGAGGGTTTTCCTATGGTGAGGGTACTTGTGCAGATGAGGAAGGTAGATTTGGTTGATGAGGAGGCAGTGGATTTGTAAATTCCTCATGGGTTATGAAAACATACCAAGGTATACCCTGCTACTCCAAATAATGTAAGACCACCATCTTGATCAAGGAATGGTGGAATAAGCTATGCATTTTTTGTGTGGAATTCCTCCTCTGGAAAACATAAGACATTTTCTCCATGATCCTATAGAGATAGTAAGGCAAGTTTAGCACCTTAGCCCCTGTGAAATGCATGAGGAGTTTTGCATGATAGGTATAGAGCCTGGAGTACCTCCCCTCAAAGGTTAAGTACTTCATGATAACCAACATCAAAGAGGCAAATATGTGCTTGAGGTGTGAGAATGGGAAAACTGTTTTGCTACCTCCTCTATACCTTGTTTTGATGAATGGCTCAAAGAAATATTTGTCTAATTTTCCCTTCTTAAACCATTTCTCACCCACTGAAGGGATACTTGTGGCTTCACAAGTGGCACCTGCTGAAATCTCAAAATTCACTCTTGCAAGGTTTGAGTGCTTGTTGTGTAGGTTGAGAATGAGGAGCCTTGTGAGCTCAGGGTGGCTCTTCACCTGTTGACCTTCTCACAAAATTGAAAGCTTCTTGCATTCTGAAAGCATGATAGGATCCTAGGACAGGAAGTGATAGCTATTGTGCTTTGAGGCTCCAATCTATTGACTTTTCGTTCCTTATGTTTTGGCTTCAAAGGCCTTTGACCACTTTCACTACCATTGTTGTTTTCAGCTCTTGACATAGTGATATGAGAGGACTGGTTTGACAACTTAGGGTTTGGTGAAGCAAGGTGAGAAAGGTGATGGAGTCAACTTTGGAGGATGGTTTATGTGGAGGCTAGGGTCCTTAGGGTTTAGTGGCTTTGGAGCTTAAGGAAACCCTTCTCAACTGTGTTTGCAGACACCTTAATTCATTGATCATTACATGACATATAAACTGGTTTTTAGGAGGTTTTAAACAGAGGCTCCTTTGCACACAAAATCTAGTGTTTTACCCTCTTAGGGTTTTAACATTTAAAAACCATAAAAGAATAAAAAAAATTTGAAATTTTCTTGAGAATTAGGGGAGACTTCCACTTACCATTTCTTGACTTTTTACAGATGTTTGGAGACAAATGGAAGACAAAAAATCGATTTAGGGCAAGAGATTTGGCCTTTGCAAGGCTCTCTGCATTTGCGCAATGCACTGCCCAAGCTGTCGGGTCGGCCTCGTTTGTGCATCGCCAACTAGGTCTACACAGTGGTTAGCGCAGCGCTGACAAAGTCTACATGGTGGTTAGCATAGTGCCTGGGTGTGCACCTTCTGTCAGTCTCCTGGGCTAGTCAGGTGAAATGTCGGGCCCGTGTAGAGGTGATGGGCAGCCAGTTTAGCGCAACGCTTGAACAGTTATGAAGCATGTTGGGGGGTCGTGCCATTTTTGTCAGTCCTGGGTGAGTCGGGCCTGCATTTGCATAACACTCGGGGTTTGCGTAGTTCCCAGTGATATTTTCGCAGCACAATGCAATTTTGAACGGGTGGGAGGCCTGTTAGTGCAACGCCAGCCTGTGTTTACATAGCGCCAGTGATTTGCATAGTGCCTGAATAGTTAGCCCACAAAACAACTCGAAAACCCTGTTCTTTCTTCCTGAATCCTTTTTCTCCTTTGCAATTGCTAAATGAGTTCAAAATTAATTTTAAATTCCTTTTGTACCCTTTAAGAGACACAAATTAAAGTTCCAAACCCACTTTTACTATGTTTTAATCCTTTTTTGTCTCTTGACTGATAATATTTATGTCTTTTGTAGGGGTTTTGAAGGCCTTCTCAAGAAATTTTTCCTTCTTCTTTTGTGTTGATGGTTGGTTTATGTTGATGCCCTTTTTATCCCTTTGTTTTGGAATCCTAGGCACTTATTCAAACTGTCCTTTGGCATATATTCATTAAAATTAAAACACTGTCTTTGTACTCTTTTGGCATTTTTTATTGTAGGTGACCTGAACATGCCCCTTTATCTTCTTACTGATTTTTTAGGTAGTAAAATACCTATTTTGCCACAGAGTCTAAAACAAATCATACCATGCCATGGTTTCACTTAGCCACTTCTGATTTTCTACAGGTTCCTACAAAACATTTTCCTTTGGTCTTCTTAGTCTCTTTTGGAGTATGACATCTCATTCTTTCAACAATGAACCTGTGCTTGGCATGATTTCCTCTCTTTGATACTCAACCTTAATTCTTGCCTTTCTTTTGATTATTTTGGAGGCCTTTGATTGTACTTGGGAATCTTAGGTCCTTATACTGATACCCTTTACAAGTTCTCTTTTTGGTGCAGGTGAAACAGTGCTACCTTTGAAAAACCCTAAGGGACACCTTGGATAACTTTTGGATGCCATCTGTTGTTATGAAGGAGGAATTATCACCTTTCTCGGACCTGTTCTGTCCATCTTTCCAAAATCTTAGGTTTTAGGGCTGTTAGAGAAATGTAAACAATGTTGTCTTCTATGTTCTCTATAACCTTTCAAAACTCATTTATTATTTCTGAAAATCTTCAATGTGTACTTGGTGGTGTTGAGGTGACTTCTGCCCTTGTGGTCCTTGTACTGGCTTCTTGCTTTGGAAACATTATTTTGCCAATTAGTCACAAAACCCTGATTCTCTTTAATACACAGGCCTGCTACCTTTCTCTTGTCTGTGGATGCCTTTTGGTGATGATCTTATCCCATTGCCTTACCTCTTCTTATGTTGATGGCAACCTTGATCATTTTTGTAGAAATTTCAGCAAGGGAATCTGTTCCCTTAAAAAATTTGTGCTTTGGCCAAGGAGGCCTTTCTTGAATGGATTTTTTATCAGTTTTGGAAAAAGTTACTTGTCCCTTTTCTTCTTTGAATTCAGTCTCTCTACATAGGAAAACAGAGATTTTTAGGATACGAAATCAAACTTATGACCTATGAAACCCTAGGTGATCTAGTGGAAAGGATTTCTGGACTTACCCTTTGCTTGAAAACTTGATTTGGGTTCCTTATGTGTAAAATAGAGTTTTGTATAAACTGATGTATTGAAGATCCAAAATACAATATACTTGATTTATCTAAAGAGCCTATAGAGACATTTTTGAGATCATCAATTCTTGAGGCATTTCCAGAGATGTAGGAGAGATGGCTATTTGGTGGCCCTAGGTAGTAGTAGAGGGGTTTAGGCTTAAAACTAAAATAGAGGATTGAGGCCAAAGGTGACACAACAAATACAAACTAAGTGACATGAGCCCATGATGGGTCTTTTGGGATGGGTGAGCTGACTTTGACATGATGGGATGATGAAATAGTGAAAATTTGTCCCAAGGAATGAAGGCAGTGAGATTTCTAGAACTCACAATGTTCATGAACTTTGTTTCTAGAAATCTAGGATAAGTATTTAGTCATCCATGAGAAGAAAAAATTACTGATGACTAACAGTGGCTCCACTTGGGGAGGGTAGCTCCTTTTCAGGAGGTGTCTAGAACTTGAGATATCTTGGTTTTATGAAGACCAGTGCCTCATCCACTAGGTAGATTTTTACTTCTTTTTCATTTGATGATGCTTCTTTGAAGTTGTGATCTCAATAATCTAAAAAACATGGTTATTTCAACTTCAGCTCTACCTACCCAGCCTACTTGCCTATTATTTTTTTTACTTGGGTGCACTTGGACTAGCAAACCCTTGACATCATTTTATTTTGAAAGCATAAAAGACTATCTATTTCTACCCCTATTACTTCCAAGATATCAAATTATGCTAATGAACTCTTTCATTCTCTACCTAGACTACTCAACTGTAAATATTAAGCTATTTGACAGGATTCATTCACTAAGCTATAAACATTAAATTGAAAGCATGGCTTAAATCAGGATTAGGCAATCTGGCTTACCATATGTTTATGGCATAAGAACAAGCTGCACACAATATTACTTTTGTACAAAATAAGACTTCAGGAAACAACAGGGCTATGATCAATCATGTGTTAAGCATCCCTTTTTCCTCTTTGGTTTAGATTTGAGCATGTGGAACCAATATCTTTCATTCATAATCTATCTTTTGATAAGTCATGTTTGAATGATTTAACAAGCTCTCTTTCACTAATTTATTGGCAATAAATTGAAAACATGTTCAACCATGATTAGGCTAGATGACTAAACAAGAATTTTTGGCACAAGTAGTGGCATTTAGGCTTGCACACTTTCAAAATTACTATTTTTTGGGTATGGGGTTGTACCTCTTTTCAAATCTGCCCTCTTTTTTCACCTTTTCTCTATTTTTATGTTTTCATTTTCAAAACAATCTATAACTAAAAGATTCTCAAAGGTTGAACTTATTTGCATGCCTATCTATCCTAATCTAATTTTTACATGATATACATTCAGCTGGTGAACTCTCTTTTCCAATACAACCAATCAAGTAGATGATTGCATGAGGGATCTTGGTTCAACTCTTTGAGGGCGCTGGAAAAATTAAAAGGCCACTCCCACCTTACTTTTGTTTGAACAGTAGTGCCTAAAATGTACTTTAAATTCTGCATCAAACTTCTCTTGACATGTTTTACTCCCTCTTCAAATGTCTCTGACAAATCAGCAAAGGGATTTTGAAACAATACCTGAATGTGAATATTTGGGAGATAAGCTTGATCCAGGACTGCTTCTTTCTCCACTTGGCATAACTTGGTACTTTTTTGGGAAATAAACTTTTCCTCTTCCTCATGATCATCTAAACTGGTAGACTCATCATATATTGTGATGTTATCCTCTAGAAAACCTGATGGGTTCTGATAGAGTGGGCTGAGTTCTGTGTGAAAACCACCATGTTGATGAGTAGGAGCACTCCTTGGCAACAAATATTCTTGAGAAAGAAGTGCAACAAGTTTCTTGTGATCATCAATCTCCATGCCTTCATCTGCAATTTGTAATTCAAAGGAGTTTGGTGGCTGCAAATCTGGATTTAAGGAGGATTCCATGTCCCAAATGATTTCCTCAACCATTTCAGGAAAAGGCTTCTCATTGACAACTTGCTCAAGAAGTTCATCATCCTCCTCAACCTCAACATCAAAACTGAAAGAGTGCTGATTTCCAATTACATGAAAGTTATTTCCGATGGACTGAAGTGAAGCAGAGCAAAGAGTTAGAGACTCCTCACTTACTTGTAAACTCTCAAGGCTTTCCTCATTAGTCTCATAGGTGACCTGTACTGGATGCTTACTTTTTTTCAAGCTGATGATAGAAAACTTCATCCCACAAATCAACTGTCGATTGCTCTGCAAGGTTAGTTTCTGTTTGGAGGATATCATCATCAGAGTGATCAAACTTTGGAAAATTATCAACATAAGTAACATCACCAATAAAAAATATTGGATTGTCAGTTTGTTCTTATTTGAGTTGATTTAAAAGTTCACTTTCTGATGTATGGTAAATGGGATTGGTAGGAGAATAAATAGAAATGATTTTTTCACATAAAGGCTTAGAGGTTGTCTGCATGTTGAGAAGCTGATCTATTTCTTCTTTAGTTAAAAAAGGAGGCAATTTTCTTTTGAAATAACTACAGCAGTTCTCTTTCTCTTGTGAAAGATGATTAAGAGGTTGAATGTCTTCTTGAGTCTCACCTAGAAGAGATGATGAATCATCACTTGTGTTTTTAGAGAGATCCTGTGGATGCTCTTTCATTTCTTGATTGGTTTCATCCTCTATCAACTCTTCTTGATTTTCTTGATATTTATTTTGAGCATGAGATTCATAAGTTTCCTCTGATAGGTTCTCAGGGTGCCAATTTCCTTTTAAAATATGAAATGAATTGAAGCATAAGGGTAGAGACTCTAAATGTGTTGACTCCTTTTTAGTCCAGATTTTGTGATTTCAAGATGGCTGATTGATTCTTTAGAGCACTCCCCTCTGTTGTTATTTGCAACTTGCTCTTAATTCTCTCTTAATAGTGAAGCACGAGATATAGGAAAGTAACTAGTACCTACTTGGAAACCTTCTTCATTTTCTTCTTGGAAATCTTGCTCATTATGCATATTTTGTTTGTTGTTCTTGCCTTGTAGTGATTGAGTTTATTCTTCCCAAGGAAGAAGTATAGGTTGTTTTGAATAAGAAGCACCAACCTTAACCTTGTATTTTTCTCCTTTCCTGTCAAGTAGATGCATCAGTTTTCTGAATGTATCTATCAACATCTCTAGCTTTGCCTCTCTGTTCATACTTGGATCCATATTTGTTTATCAGAAAGAGGTCACTGCATCTTTTTAACTAGTCTATATTTCTCTACCAGTGGAGTCATTAGGTCTATTGATAGTTGTGGAGTCACCAGGTGGAACGTTTCAACTTTGTTGTCCACCATCAGCATGAGTGGGGTTGCTCAATGCATTCCTAGGGGAGTCTATGAGGACTAGTGGGGTCAACAGGGCTACTGAAGACCAGTGGAGACACCAGGTGGATGATTTTTATTGTTTTAAGGATGTTATTTTTGTCCACCATCAACAACTAAATACCAATATAAGGATGTTTATGAGTTTTCTGAGATCTAATGAATACTTAGTTTGTCACTAACTCAGAAGGTCCCACTGTGATCGCCAGAATGTTAGTGTGGCGATGAGGTGGTGGATTAACCACCAGATACTATTTTTCAAGGGTTTCTGAATCTTTTAAGGAATATTTAAGCATGAAGTTACTCAGAAAGTCCCACTGTGATCACCAGAATGTTAGTGTGGCAATAAGGTGGAAGATTCATTGGATTTTCTAAGTCTAACTGAGGGTCAAATGAGTCTTAAGATGTATTTATGCTACTATATACTCAGAAGGTCCCACCATGATCGCCAGAATGTTGGTGTGGTGATGAGGTGGTAGATAAACCACTAGATACTATTAGTCAAGGGTTTCTGAATATTTAGGGAATATTTAAGCATGAACATACTCATAAGGTCCCACTGTGATCACCAGAATGTTGGTATGGCGATGACATGGAAAATAAACCACCAGATACTATTAGTCAAGTGTTTTTTAATATTTAAGGAATATTTAAGCATGAACATACTCAGAAGATCCCACCATGATCGCTAGAATGTTGGTGTGCCGTGATTTGACAGATCGGTATACCAAATGACAAGGAAACATGGAACCATTGATCTCTGTATTGGATGCAAAGGATGTCTTCTTGTTTGCTTTAGATGGTTGATTTTAGGCTAGTTGTTAAGTGTGGGGTTTCTTGATTGTATTTCTTGGGTAAGATGGTCAAGTGGAATAGGTGGAGTGTGAGGTCTTTGAATCATTGGGCTATGGAGTCAATGAAATTCATGAGTATCTTAATGATGAATCAGAGTGTTTTGCAAGGCCAATCTAGTAATTTTAATGAATCCTTAAGGTAATGTGTGAGGTGGGGTGGACATCAAGTTTGGGAAAAACAAGGTAGGGCAAAGGGGAAATGAAGTATCCTTTGTCATTTACCTATCAACAGGGAGGTCTTAAATATGATAATAAAAATATACTAAGCATGAGATAGGGAAAACCATTTACTCAATGATAATACTTTAAACAAATAAATATCCAAGATAAACATTCCAGTGAAACATAGAAAGCATAAGAACTTCTAACTTTAGTAAATTCACCTTTGGAATTTGGGAAAACATACAAGATAGCACAATAAATTTAATCAAGCAAAGAGGGAACTCCTAAAAATTGTTGATCAAGCTATAAAGAACTCTAAAGCAGGCTTATAGGCATGGAAAAAGGGCAAGGTCAGGAAAAGACCTCTTTGACTGAACGTGGCAAGGAGTACTTCAAAGAGAGGTTTCAAGACAGATTTTAGATAGTTTAAAATAAGCAGGGCTTACCATCAATCATATTTTTAAACTAGCATATTAATCCATAGATGAAACAAACAAGCATAAGGAGGCTTAAAAATGAGAACTGTGGAGATTCCGAGCTCTGATTCTGAGAAACTAAGAATTCTTTAAACACACCCAGCAGAGGAAAACATCAAGGCCATAGAGGACAGGAGGACTAAGGTGCTTCAAGGAGCATTTCTCAACCTATACTTTTACGTTATATAGCAACAAAGAATGATGACACATAATGATAAAAAAGAAAACATAAACAAATTAAGAATACATCACCATTAACCAAGCTTAGGAATCCTGCAAACAAGCTTCTCCATCATCAATCCAAGCAAGCCATTCATAAATTTCACAACACCAATTTCTTCTCCAAGCTCATAAAAACCATGTATATCTCTCAAAGCTCATAAAATGCCAACATTTACAATGAAGCCCTCATGCTCTATTTATCTTATAAAGAGAGGGAAAAAACCCTAAATAGGTAGGAAAATGTCAAATTCACCCATAACTGTCATTTATGGCCAAGAGACCATGCAAGGCCCAAGGCACATAATATCCTAAGAAATAAATGCCAAAATAACTTCTTGCACCTAATTATAGAGTGTTTTTCCTCAAAAAACTCAAAAATATCATTTTGCAATAAATGAGTGTGTTTTTTTTACTTTTGGTCCAAAACACACTACACATCCCATTTGCACAGCGCCACTTTCAGCAAAAAATGGGGTCTTTTGTCACCAAGTTTTGGACCCTTTCTCAATTTCAGATTTGGCTTCGTGATGGCTCGTTGGAAAGCCTGATGAGTCTACTTTCCAAGAATTCTTGTAGCTTCCAGATCAAGCTCCTGTATCTTATTCAAACAGTCAAAAATACTTGGACTGTCATTTTCGCAGCGCCAGGGCCAAAACAGTGGTAGAAAGGTTTAAAAAGTGAGGTTTTTTGTCCTTTTTAGGGGTCAAACCAACTCCAAATCATTTGAAATTTGGTGAGCATGATGCGGAGGTTGAGAGAAATCCAAAAAATTTAAGTTCTCCTCTTGGGGATGCTCCATTTTTTTGCATAGCGCCAGTGGCATTGCGCTAATGAGGCTCAAAAAAACTCAAAAAACAAAATTTGCTCCAAATCCTCTAAAATTTGGTGGAGACCTTCCCTAAGGAGTCTTGGAAAACAGATGAGAAGCCTCAACTAAAAATCCAAGTCTTTCATGCTCTTTTTCCTCCTTTAGGGTTTGGGCCTCATGGAGGGCTTCCGTCAATTTGGCACAAACAAGCTTGTGTTTCTTGGCATAATACTTTGTCATCTTTTTCTGGAGAGCAAGGCCCCTCTTCACCTTATTGAAGTGCTTGTTCTCATTCTTGTAATACTGAATGACACGTTCTGCCATCTCAAAATCTCTCTCCCATTCCTTAATTTGTGCATCTTTGGTTTGGAGTAGCAATCTGGTGGCCATCTCCTTATCTTCATTATCACTGTCTAGATCAATAAATTGAGTCTCTTGAGTAGTTTTCTTACATATCTTACTTCTCATAACCTTTTCCATCTTTTCTTTTCCTTTTTCAAGCCTTGGAGTTAATGTAGATGACAAGGTCCCTTGCCTTTTAGAGGCAACAAACACTTGCCTTGACCCTCTGTGGTATGTACATGTGAGAGGAGTGATGGTGATTTTGGAAATGTTTTCATCATGGCTGTGACCCTTGGTGTTGTCATCAGCTCCTTCACTTTCAATATGATCCTCATCAGTTATCTCATGATCTGTTTGATCACTGCCTCATTGACCTTCAACACTATCATCATCATTACCCTCCTTGCTACCTTCAGCGTTGTTACCTTGGTCTTTGATTTGATCATCAACCTCTGCACTTGCTTCACTTTGGACTTGTTCATCACTAGGATCCTTTTCTTCATCATATCCTACATTGTTTTCATTCTCATTGCCACTAAGAGGTTGATTAGTGTCATGACTGTCATGACAGCTATCATGATTGTCATGAATTTCTCCCTTGCTGTCTTTTTCTTCACTGACTGTCATATCAGTGGCATTTCCTTGGTCATTGTCCTCTTCATCAGACTATGTTTCTACCTCATCATCTTCTTCCATATGGTCACTGTCATACTCATGACTTTTCTCACTGTTTTCATGCTCAAACACATTCTGTCATGCTCACTGTCTTTTCCTTTATGATCACTCCCTTCTAGATCTTCCTCATCATCCTCTATCTCTACCTCACTGACTTCCTCTCCTGGACTGTTAGCATTATGTTCATCATGTCCATGCTTACTATCTTGTTTTTCATCATTATTCCCTCCATCAGTTTCCATGTCCTCTACCTCTTGCTCACTAGCTGCTGGCTCATCCTCATTTTCATAATTTGTGTCCATGTACTCTGCTCCATCATGAACCTCATCTATTTCAAATTGATCTTCATGTGATTCTTTATTGCCACTTCCTGCTTCACCTGATGCACCAAGAGCAGGAAAGGAAGGGAGGTTTTCCTGCATTGAGGGTCCTTGTGCAGATGAGGAAGGCAGATTTGGTTGATGAGGAGGCTGTGGGTTTGTAAAGTCCTCATGGGTTATGTAAACATCCCAAGGTATACCCTACTACTCCAACTGATGTAAGACCACCATCTTGATCGGGGAATGGTGGAATAAGCTATGCATCTGCTATGTGGTATTCCTCCTCTGGAGAATAAAATACATTTTCTCCATGCTTCTATAGAGATAGTAAGGCAAGTTTAGCACCTTAACCCCTGTGAAATGCTTGAGGAGTCTGACATGATAGGTATAGAACCTGGAGTACCTCCCCTCACAAGTGAAGTACTTCATGATAACCAACATCAAAGAGGCATATATTTGCTTGAGGTGTGAGAATGGGAAATCTGTTTTGCTGCCTCCTCTATACCTTGTTTTGATGAATGGCTCAAAGAAATATTTGTCTAATTTTCCCTTCTTAAACCATTTCTCACCCACTGAAGGGATACATGTGGCTTCAGAGATGGCACCTGCTGAAATCTCAAAATTCACTCTTGCAAGGTTTGAGTGCTTGTTATGAAGGTTAAGAATGAGGAGCCTTGTGAGCTTAGGGTGGCTCTTCACTTGTTTGACCTTCTCACAAAACTGAAAGCATATTTCATTCTGAAAGCATGACAGGATCCTGGGAGAGGAGGTGATGTCTATTGTGCTTTGAGGCTCCAATATATTGACTTTTCCTCCCTTATGTTTTGGCTTCAAAGGCCTTTGACCACATTCACTACCACTGTTGTTTTCAGCTCCTGAAATAGTGATATGAGAGGACTGGTTTGAAAAGTTAGGGTTTGGTGAAGGAAGTTGAGAAAGGTGATGGAGTCAACTTTGGAGGATAGTTTACGTGGAGGCTAGGGTCCTTAAGGTTTAGTGGCTTTGGAGCTTAAGGAAACCCTTCTCAAATGTGTTTGGAGAAACCTTAACTCACTGATCATTACATGACATATAAACTGGTTTTTAGGAGGTTTTAAATAGAGACTCCTTTGCACACAAAAACTAGTGTTTTACCCTCTTAGGGTTTTAACCTTTAAAAAGTCATAAAAGACTAAAAACAATTTGAAATTTGCTTGAGGATTAGGGGAGACAGCCAGTTACCATTTCTTGAATTTTTAGAGATCTTTAGAGACAAATGGAAGACAATAAATCGATTTAGGACAATGGATTTGGCCTTTGCAAGGCTCTCTACATTTGCGAAGCACCCAGCCCGAGTTGTCGAGTTGGCCTCGTTTGCGCAGAGCCGGCAAGGTCTGCACAGTGGTTAGCGCAGCGCCGAGAAGGTCTGCACGGTGGTTAGCACAGCGCCTGGGTGTTAGCCTTCTTCCAGTCTCCTAGGTGAGTCAGGTGAAATGTTGGGCCTGTGTAGAGGTGTTGAGTGAACAGTTTAGTGCAATGCCCGAACAATTATGTAGTGTGTCAGGCGGTCGTGCCATTTCTTTCAGTCCTGAGAAATTTGAGCCTGTGTTTGTGCAGTGCCCATGGTTTGCATAGTGCCCAGTGATATTTGTGCAGTGCAGTGAAATGTTGAACGTGTGGGGGGCTTGTTAGCACAGCACCAGCTTGCGTTTGCGTAGCACTGGTGATTTGCGCAGCATGCGAATACTTAGCCCAAAAAATAGCCCGAAAACCATGTTGTTTCTTCCTGAAGCCTTTTTCTCCTTTGCAATTGCTAAATTATTTTAAAATGAATTTGAAATTCCTTTTGTACCCTTTGAGAGGCACAAATTAAATTTCCAAACCCACTTTTACTATGTTTTAATCCTTTTTTGTCACTTGGCTGATATTCTTTATGTCTTTTGCAGGGGTTTTGAAGGCCTTCTCAAGACATTATTCCTTCTTCTTTTGTGTTGATGGTTGGTTGATGTTGATGCCCTTTTTATCCCCTTTGCTTTTGGAAGCCTGGGCACTTATTCAAACTATCCTTTGGCATATATTCATCAAACTAAAAACATTGCCTTTGTCCTCTTTTGGAATTTTTGATTGTAGGTGACCTGAACATGTCCCTTTATCTTCTTACTGATTTTTTAGGCAGTAACATACCTATTTTGCCACAAATTTTAAAACAAATCATACCATGCCATGGTTTCACTTAGCCACTTCTGATTTTCTGCAGGTGCCTACAAAACATTTGCCTTTGGTATTCTTAGTCTCTTTTGGAGTATGACATCTCATTCTTTCAACAGTGAACCTGTGCTTGGCATGATTTTCTCTATTTGATACTCAACCTTCATGCTTGCCTTTCTTTTGATTATTTTGGAGGCCTTTGACTGTACTTGGGAATCTTAGGCCATTATACTGATACCCTTTACAAATTCTCTTTTTGGTGCAGGTGAAATAGTGTTGCCTTTGACAAACCCTAAGGGACACCTTGGATAAATTTTGGATGCCATCTACTATTATGAAGGAGGACTTATCATCTTTCTTGGACCCGTTCTGTCCATCTTTCCAAAATTTTAGGTTTTAGGGTTGGTAGAGAAAAGTAAACAGTGTTGTATTCTAAGTTCTCTATAACCTTTCAAACCTCATTTATTATTTCTGAAAATATTCAATGTGTGCTTGGTTGTGTTGAGGTGACTTCTTCCCTTGTGGTCCTTGTACTGGCTTCTTGCTTTGACAACACTATTTTTCCAATTAGTCATAAAACCTTGATTATGTTTAATACATAGGCCTACTTCCTTTCTCTTGTTTGTGGATGCCTTCGGGTGATGATCTTATCCCATTACCTTACCTCTTCTTATGCTGATGGAAACCTTGATCATTTTTGCAGAAATGTGAGCAAGGGCAGCTATTCCCTTGCAAAATTTGTGCTTTGGCCAAGGAGGCCTTTCTTGAATGGCCTTTTTATCAGTTTTGGACAAAGTTACTTGTCCCTTTTCTTCTTTGAATGCAGTCTCTTTAAACAGGAAAAACAGATATTTTTAGGATACCAAATCAAACCTAAGACCAATGAAACCCTAGGTGATCTAGTGGAAAGGCTTTTTGGACTTACCCTTTGCTTGAAAACTTGATTTGGGATCCTTAGGTGTAAAACAGAGTTTTGTATAAACTGATGTATTGAAGATCCAAAATCAAATATACTTGATTTATCTAAAGAGCCTACATAGACATTTTTGAGATCATCAATGCTTGAGGCATTTCTGGAGATGTAGGAGAGATGGCTATTTTGTGGCCCTAGGTAGTAGTAGAGGGGTTTAGGCTTAAAAAACAAATAGAGGATTGAGGCCAAATGTGACACAACAAAGACAAACTGAGTGACTTGAGCTCATGATGGGTCTTCTGGGATGGGTGAGCTGACTTTGACATGATGGGATGATGAAATAGTGAAAATTTATCCTAAGGATAATGAAGGTAGTGAGATTTCTAGAACTCACAATGTTCTTGAAATTTTTTTCTAGAAATCTAGGATAAGTATTTAGTCGTCCATGAGAAGCAAAAATTACTGATGACTAACATGACGAAGAAGTGTGGACACTCATTCAAAAGTTACAGCAACATCATAGTATATCTGATACATTTAATTGGAAAAATGATTCCTTATGGTACAAATATTGCTTATATATTTTTAATAATTCCCAACTAAAAAAAATTATTCTTGTGGAATTGCACACTTCTCCCTTAAGAGGACACTCAGGATTTTTAAAAACTTGCCACACTGTGAAGAAAGAATTTTTTTGGGATGGCCTTAAATCTGATATTCAAAATTTTATGGCAGAATGTTTGGTTCGACAACAAAATAAATTTGAGACAATTAAGACCTCGGGTCTTCTACAGCCTTTATCCATTCCAAGTCAATGTTGGGAGGAGATTTCAGTGGATTTTATCACAAGTTTACCTAAGTCTGAAGGAAAGAGTGTCATCATGGTGGTAGTTCATAGACTTACCAAGTATGCACATTTTTGTGCATTATATAATCCATTTAAAGCAAGTACAGTTGCTACTGCATTTATGGAAACAATTCAAAATCTACATGGAAACCCAAAGATTATTGTAAGCAACAAAGATCCCATTTTTACTAGAAATTTTTGGACAGAATTATTTTCTTGTTTGGGTACTCAACTAGCTCATAGCTCATCTTATCATCCTCAATCCGATGGGAAAACTAAGATAGTGAACAAATGTTTGGAAGGATATCTTCATTTTTTAGTATATGATAAAAAAACACAATAGGTCAAGTCGTTACCTCTGGCTGAATGGTGGTATAACACTTCCTTCCATACTGCAGCAAAAGCGACCCCATTTATGGAAGTTTATGGATGTCATCCACCGTCCATCACATCATATTCAAGAGGAAATTCTAAGGTTTCAGCAGTGGAATATCACATCGAGTATCAACAACAAGCTCTCCAACTCTTAAAGGATAACCTAAATTTGGCACAAAATCGAATGAAACAACAGGCAGATCAACATCACATCGAGAGAAGTTTTGATGTAAGAGATTGGGTATTTTTACGGCTACAACCATACAAACAAATGTCCATCAAGCAAGCTAATAAGGATAATAAATTATCGCCAAAGGACTATGGTCCTTACAAGGTGTTGCAAAATAATGGTACTATGGCATACAAATTGGAGCTTCCTGCTTCTTCTCGAGTGCATCTAGTTTTCCATGTTTCATGCTTAAAGAAGGTTATAGGTGAAAAACTTCCAGTTCCAACAATATTGCCAGAACTTGATGAGGAAGGAAAAATCATATTGGAACCTAAAGCAGTCACGAAAAACAAAAATTGACAGCTATGAAATCGATCAATTTCAGAGTATCTCATCAAGTGGAAGAACTTACCTACTGAAGATTCTACATGGGAGGATGAGAATTTTATACAAAATCATCCAAAGCTACTCAAGTGTTGAGGACAACAATTTTTTGAAGGAGAGGGGCATGTTAGTTCCCTATATTGCTAGTGTAGTCCCTTATTGTTGTTAGTGTAGCCCCCGTATTGTTATTGTTGTACCCATGTAACCCCTATATTGTTATTATTATGCCATTAAATTATTATTGTTAAGTTGGCTAGGATTATATTGTGACCCGATGGACTCCTATATATAGAAAGGAGGTTTTTTCATTTGTATCATCCAAGAATTGTTCATTTATGTAATGTAAAGGAGTTTTCCCCCTCGAAGTGTCTTATTTCTAAGGCGTTGATATCTCTTTTATTTTATTTTTGGAGTTGGTTTCATAACAAGAGATATTCTTTTAGCCTTCCAATGCTCAACTGAATAAATTATTGCTCCTCGACTCATGTAGCAACATCGAGCTTTTATTTTCCCTTCTCTACTGTGCTCAAATATTTTTCCTTATTCCTTCTTCGTTTCCTTTGTGTTCTTCTCATGGTTTTATTTCCACTCTCCTTCACAAATGAATGTTTTGGCACCCTCATGCGCTCTTCCGTGAAGGTCCTATGATAACCCCTTGTTGTAATATTCCAAATTTTCCCAAAGACAATTGGAATATTAGAGTTCTTAATAATTTTAATTAAATAAATAAATAAAAGGGTGGAGGGACCCATAATCCTCAAAGATGAATAAGATCCACTTTTGATGTGTTAATGTGGATTAATTAGACCTAGATCTACATAATGGAGTAGTCGAGCAGCTCATTAATGATAGAGGAAAGGAGATCATGTCTCATTTATGAGAAAGATCATGGAGGGGATCAAATGTAAGATCATAGAGCATTCATGATGAGATGATGGAGGAAGTGGTGCATTATTTCACACATGAGGAAGAGAGTGATCATTTAATGAAAACATGATGGAGGACATGGAGAGATAGTGCAATCAATCATGGAGACTTATGCCCACATGTACATCGCAGTTTAGAGGTGGGCCAGGGCTTGGGAAGGCTCACTTTGCATATAAGGAAGATGAAGGTGGAATGGAAGGAAGCCTTGGATTATTAATTTCTTTGATTTTTTTAGATCTAGATCTATCTTAGGAAATTTCTATGCATGCTTATGATGTTTAGCTAAGTCTGTAGTGTTATTTAGTACAGGGTGTTCTCAAGCGGGAATCCCACCTTACCCATGGGGGACTTCAACTGCATACTCTAGGAAGGTATTCTGAGCTTATATTCATCATTAGGAATTGGTGCCACACTATTCCTACTCTCTTTAGAACACATACATTCAAAAATTATGCATTTCTGAAGAAGTGTTTGAGAGGAGGTGGTTGACTTCAGTATTTCAGTTGAGGAACCCATGAAGGATTTTTCCTATCACCTTGGACTTCAAGATCAGTCTTCCGAGAGCTTCAGTTCAGATTTCGCATCAGGCCAAACATTATTTAGATCCATGTAGTAGAAATACCATCAAGGATTGCGCAGTTCATCATTGCAGATCTAGAGGAGGAAGGAAGTTTCTAGCACTTCATCTATGAATCCTATGAGGGACCATTCCCTCACCTTTCTATCACTTTTTTCATCAGCTTGGAGGTTTTTTTTAGTATATATCATCAGGCTTGAGCCTCTCCTTCCTATCCAACACAGTTTACCCAACTGTTGTGTATTGTAGCAATGACATCTTGAAGAGGAGGAAGAAGAGGCTAGATATCAAGCTTCCATCTTGAAGATCTGAAGAAGGGATAAGCCCTTCAAGATTAGATCTGTTTGTATCACATATTACAACCATATTTTTATCAGATCTAGCTTCAAATCTCCATAACCCAGCAGTAAAGGGGCCAAACCCTAGAGGGTAAATTTTTTATCTTCTTAGATCTAGATTTCCTTTCTGGGTTATCTTAGGTTTTCATCATATTTCCCAGATCTAGAATATTTCCATCATAAGAGCTCCAAATCACCATATATCTAGATTTATCTTCAGCCAACAGCCATATGTACATCATTTGTTGAAGGGACAATGTAGTATTTGCTCCAGAAGCTCGCCAGTTACACAGTGCCTGCTTTGGCATGTTTGCAGGGTCATTCTAGCCTATGTATTTGGCTTGAGTGCATCTATATGAGAAATGTTGTAATATGAAATCCATCTCCAATAAAAATAAAAGTCTCATCTATTCTGTATATTTCTGTGTTGTTAAATTTTTATGTGTACTTGTTGCAGTTTCAAATATTGTTTTTGTGTATCAATGCATTATTCCATTTTGGGATATTAAAATAGTATCATAGCATGATCTTTGACTCATATTTTGGAAATTATTGACATCATAAGAAAAAAATATAGTAGAGATCTACAATGGAGGGGTTAATTTTTGTAGCTTCTCTCTTTAGAACAATGAAGGATCTATCAAAGGAGATCAATGAAAAGAAGAGAGAAAGGAAAAGAGAAACCTCAATAAGGTTTTAGAATGAAGGAGGTCCCAGTACTTCTTATCAGCAGCAAAGAAGACCGAAGAAACATAGATCTCCTAAAAGATCTACTATGCCCACTTTATTTGAAGAAGGTGAATGGTATAGAGATGATGATAGAAGAAGCATGGAGATTGAGACTCATGAGACTCTCAACCTATATCTTGAAGAAAACAAAAAAAAATCTAGAGCATTCAAGGAGAATCTAACTCTCCAACAGTTTTTCAAACTTGAAGAAGAAAGAAGATCATATAGCAGCAATAGAAGAAAGAGGCACAATAGGTTTTATTTTCCTACATTTGATGGATCTTCCTCAAGCACTATAAATGATTGGAGGAAGGATTTAGATTCATTCTTTCAGCTACATCCTGTAATTGAAAGAGAGGTTTTTCAGATTGCAACACTTCATCTTCAAGGTGAAGCCAATAATTGGTGGTTTGGTCACATAGAGCATGCAAAGGTGACTAAGTATTTAGATTTATTCTGTAGGTTAAGGAAGGAATTTGATAGAATAAAATTAGAAACATTTCACAAAGAGTCACTACATACACCACGAGCTAAAAAAGTACTCACATCAAGATGAAGGACACTTACCTCTCTACAAGGTAGTCTTCGAATCTTGACATATAGAGTCCCATGCATTATTTAGGAGATGCATGAAGAAAAGGAGAATGTTTCCAGCATTGGTACACTTGTGGAAGAGCAACCATTATCTTAACAGCAGATGGGGAGACCATTGCACCAGATGGAGGAACTCTTGTGATCTTACAATATTATTATGAGTATCATTTGATCCAAGGCTTGCATTCACTTCCATCTCATATTGTTTCAATACCTTTAACTGAAACTTATTGGGACATGCCATCAAGGTTATTACATAACCAAGGGTTAGAGAAGCATGCTGATTTCAAGCAACAACATATCACTATGCAGGGGACCCTTGATCTGATCAAGGAAGAGATGAAGAGCTCTCCCATTTTTTCATTGTTGAGCTACACTCAACCATTTGAGTTGAAGTGTGGAGTTTTAGAAGATGCGATGAGCATGATCCTATTCAGTACAATGCCAGGACATGAGTTCTACATTGTGCCAAGCCATGAGACAATTGATGTGCCAAGAGGGATATCATCAACACTATATATGAGAAACAATGATGAGAATAAGACCCATTCCTTATCGGAGCAATCCAATGGCAGCTTCACTCATGAAGAAATGGAGGTAAAGATGATAGATGGTATACATATTGAAATGGGAAATCTTTTACCTTTTCAAGATGACACTTTCTCAATGAGAATCTCAGAGTTCAAAGAGAAAATTCTTCCTGTAGCATATTCAAAACCTTATGGGGTTTTGAGGGCCATTTATGAGAAGAATATATTATGGAGAGATCTCATTGGAGGTGCACTTCAACATATCATGGAGTGCCAAGTTCTTCATCATTTTGAGGAGGATGGTATTCTACAATGGGAGGATACCATGTTTATGAAAAAAATCATTCATCATCCACATTGGGATGAGTGGGGGAGGATGATAAGCGAGGGGTTGCATGACTACTTGCAGATATATGACATAGGCCAGCAAGATGCTTGGTTACGCTAGTTTCTCTTGGGTGAATATGCTTACAAACCAAAAGCTCCTATTTATTTGACCCATGCCTTGTATAACACTCATGTAATGAAGAAGGAGGCATGGCTATGTTGGCTGCTCTTCGGTGAGTATGGTTACCACCCAATAGTTCATGTTTTTCTCATTCATGCCTTGCACATCACTGGAAGAATGCAGAAGAAAAAATCATGGTTACTTTGGTTGTTGCTAAGAGAGTTTGGCCATCACATGAAATCTCCTATGTCTATGTGTTTTGTATTATGTATAACTTGGCATGGCGCTCTCATGATGTGTAATGATGAGATTTGTTTATATTGGGATGATGTGACATTCCATATTTCTATCAGTATGTTTTCATTCCATGGTGCACATGAGGAAGTGAAGAGGCAACAAGATCTCTTGTTGCTTTGGTTTCTTTTGGGAGATTTTGGCTTAATCATCTTGCATAATGAAGATGGAGGATGGAAGCAAGAGGCCTTACTCCAATGGCCACTATTGGGATAATATGGTTTGGCATTTCTGTCTACCCATATGTCTCTATTTATTATTTTTTCACAATGTTGGGAAGATGCTTGGATCCAACAAGGCCAACAAGGCTAAGGATGAGGGCATATCAATCCTCAATTTACCTCATGAAGCATGGGATGAAGAAATTTTTGGTGAGATGGGAATTTTCCTTTGTGAGAAGAACCACTTTATTTTATGTATCTCATGTATTGATGATGATGTTAGACAACATATGGTTGTCACTTGGTACTTCTTTAAGGGCGAGGGACATCTAACTACATAGTTGGAGGTCACTCTATGTATTTTAGAGAGACAACTTTGGAGATGGGCATGCATAACATGTTGCGGCAAATGGGGAGGCCCTCCTTATGTGGATGCCATTTGGAAGGGGATAGATGGCCTTTGCATCTACTTTTGCAGTTGATTGATGACAAGCAACATTTTTGCGGGGAGAACTGTAATATTCCAAATTTTCCCTAAGACAATTGGAATATTAGAGTTCTTAATCATTTTAATTAATTAAGTAAATAAAAGGGTGGAGGGACCCATAATCCTTTTTGGGTCTCGTAATTGTCTCATTTTCATCATGTTTATCCTCGCCATTCCTCAGATTCCATTGCCTCATTTAACCATTCATCATACCATTTCCATGGGTTCACCTCATTGTTTTCTAATTTATTATTTTTAATATTATAAGATAATTTATGATTAATTATTGGAAAATTAACATATTTCATTAATATCTCAAATGTGTATGAGCTTTGTAATGTGTAGGATTATTTTGAAGTATTATTCAAAAATATTCTCAAATGTTTCCTCCACCATTTCAAAAATTCAAAGGATAATTATTCAAGCTTATTCCAAGGAGAAGATCATGGAGATTTCAAGGAGAAGATCGTGGATATTTGGATGACATATCTCATCCAAGATTTGTGAGATATGAGTAAGTATTTGAAGGGATAATATTTTGTAATTATAGGGATATTGGTTGAGAGAAAAGTGGATTTGTAATTATGAGTTTCTTGTATTGTTTTCAAAGCACTCATGTATAAAATAGAGTGTTCTCTCTTCATTTTGATAAGAAGAAGAAAATATGAAATGTAATGTAGGAAATGGGAAGAAAGAAATATATAGAAATAGAGGATAATTGATAGGGAGGATAAGAGTTTAGAATAAAGTTTTGGTTTTGTAATCTTTCATTATTCATCATTAATATATGTTGACACATGATTATTCTTCACATGTTGTTTTTATATTATAGAATTGCACATTTCTAGTTTATGATATGATGTTGTGGTAATAATGTTGGAGTAGAATTGTTGAGGAAGGAAAATCAGGTTCTCCTAAGTTAGGAGCCTCTTCTCTCACTTGCTACACATCACAAACTGATGCCCTTTACTCTCAGTTCTTAAGGACCATAATCTAGGGAAGGATGTCCAAGTTCTCCTAAGTAGGAGCCTCTTCCATTGTTTAATGCATCTTGAATTAGAGACGAAAGCATTAAACTAGTCTAGTTTAACTTCAGTCCTGCATTTCCAGTGTATGTGCTTTGTAAGTCTACGAAACCCTCAGATTGATAATTTATGTTAGAGAAATTATTTGACGACGATAGTTTTGCCCAACATTTTGGCACCGTTGCCGAGGACCAAAACCGGGTCACCTGCATGACAGGCAGGAATACTTACTACTATAATACAACGACATTTGTGCAAAAGCATTTGATTTCTGCAACTGTGAAGAGTGATTGTTAGTGTTTTTTTAAAATGATTTAACAATTAGTATAAGTTTGCAACAACTCACTCAGATCCTAGTAGAGGTTGGGATATCCTCTTTCTATGAAAAGAAGATCTTGATAGCTGCAGAAATATTAAATATTAAATACTCTTCCAAAAGAGAATGAATCTACACGTAGAAATTTGAATAATTTGCTAAATCATTCACCAAGATTATCCTGGTTACACACTATTTAAGCTTTATTCATAACACATAACCTCTTCTACAATTGATCATCAATATGCGGAAATAGAAAGCAGTCGCATGCGCTCATTACAACATAATCAAGCACACATATCAACACGGGATGTAATGGGGAAAGCAATAGCTGAAAACCCCTAACTATTTGTATAATATAATGATAGATAACATGTAACAATACATAGTACAATACTCCTCACAAGTACTCAGTACTATCTCCGAAAATTTACACACAAACTATATGAGATTTGAACAAGTCATGGGTTCAAATCTCCTCCACAAGTCTGCCTGCCTCTACTGCGCAATCCAAGTGAGTAATGAATGAGATCCAAGTTCGAATCTCACTAGCTCCAACTGTGCAATCCTCATTGGCAATCTCCATCAATGTGTGTGCAAATCTCATGCACAATCATGGTCACAACTGATAGTCACACACACCCTTTCACCCGCCTCTAACACTGGTCTCTACTGAACTGTCCATGCATTGCAGTTAACTGATGTGTTATTTAGTTGATTTATGAGTTAATAATTAGTGAATTAATTAATAATTAATTCACACCACTCATCACTAGTGTATTTGTCAGTTAGACTAAATACAACTAGTTCAACTAATTTAAACCGAACACAACTCCACCAACTGTCTCATCAACTCCACCAAACTCTGCCACATGAGTTCTAACTGAAGTCAACCATGCAATAGCTCAACTAACCCTTAGGAAAAGCGTGTTTCCTTCTGTCAGCTGCATGTGCCACATCCAAGCATCAAACTGAAGTGCTCCAAGAGGATAAGATAATGTTTATAGTCTAAATATTATTAAGGGTTAATAATATTTGACTGTTCTATTTTTAGCCAGGCAGTCTAAAAATAGATTCCGCCCAATGTCTAAAAATAGGGTCCATCTATTTTTACCAACTTGACCAATGGTCCAATAATAACGTCATCACTCCCTAGACCATGCTCCATATGTCTAAAAATAGACATAGTCTAAAAATAGACTTTGCTACCAAAAATAGCCTACGAGCCCACTTGATGAAAGCGGCTTGTTCACTAAGCTCCATCATCTTGTTGCATTTTCAACACTCCCTCTCAACAAGATATGGTTCTCTGCCAGCTATCACCTTACTCTTGGAATTAAGATTTGCTCCCGAATTTGAGCACCTTCGTCAAGATGTCAGCATCCTGATCCTCCGTGGGAATATATGAAAGTAACATGATTCTCTGCTGCACACAATCTCTGATATGATGGTGCCTGATGTCGATGTGTTTGGATCTATCATGAAATACTGGATTAGCTGAGAGTTTAATGCAACTATGGTTATCACAATAAATCACAGTAGGCTCCAAGTGTGACCCGAACAACCCGACCAGAATCTTCCTCATCCATATGGCCTCGCATGCAGCCAAGCTTGCTGCCATATACTCAGCCTCTGCTGAACTGAGTGCCACGGATCTTTGCTTCCTGCTGTACCAAGAAACTGTTGTCGATCCGATACTGAAGATCCCTCCATATTTTCTCTTTCTGTCCGTTGGGCTTCCTGCCCAATCTGCATCCATGAAGCCACAGAGATTCACCTCATCCTCCTGTCTGTACCACAAGCCATATCTCGATGTGCCTCTAAGATAACGCAATACATGCTTTCCTGCCTTCCAGAAGAGCTTGGTAGGCTTAACCATAGCTTGTGAAAGCTGGTTAACATCATAGCATATATCGGGTCGTGTATTGACCAGTACATAAGCAACCCCACCAACTGTCAATAAACAGTGGCATCCACTACCTCTGCTGAAGTAGCATCCTCCTTCCTCCAACCTCCAGGAAGAGAAGTATCAACAGGCTTGCAGCCATGCATGTTGAACTTCTCCAGTATTTCTCGAGCATACTTACCCTGAGAAACAAATAGTCCATCACTGCACTGCTAGATTTCCAATCCCAGGAAATAATGAAGGAGGCCCAAGTCCTTCATCTCAAACTCTCTAGCAAGATCCTCCTTGCATGAAAGTATTAACATCTCATCACCCGTCAAAATCAGATCATCTACGTACAGTACAATGATCAACAACCTCCATTCCACCACAATCTGGTACAGGTTAGGATCCGCCTCACTCTTGGAGAATCCAATTCTGGTGAAATAACTGTCTATCCATGTGTACCAAGCACGAGGTGCTTGTTTCAACCCGTACAGTGCTCTCTTGAGTCTGCACACATGCGACTCACTGCTGAATATCTCGAAACCTTCGAGCTACTCTATGTACACCTCCTCCTCAATGACTCTGTTGAGAAACGCAGTCTTCACATCCATCTGATGGCTGTGCCACCCCATTTGCGCTGAGAGAGCTAGGATCGTCCGTATGGAAGAGTACCTTGCAACAGGTGCAAAGGTCTCCTCATAATCGATCCCCTCTATCTGTGAGAAGCCTCGGGCAACAAATCTTGCCTTGTACTTCTCCACACTCCTGTCAACCGCCTACTTCACTTTGTAGATCCATCGCGAACCCACCACTGATTTCCCCTCCGGTCTTGGGACAATCTCCCATGCACTGTTTCTGACAATCAAATCATACTCTTCCACCATGGCATCTACCCATGCGGGATCCTCCACAGCTTCCTCGAAAGAGGATGGATCTATCACGACACATTTGCTCACAAGAGCCATGTATCCAGTGTACCGATCCAATGACTGTCTCTGTCTGCGCTGTGCTGTAGGTGGTCCTACAATCTTCTCTGCATCTTGAGCCATTCGCTCAGCTTTTGTAGTGCGCTTGCGCCCTTTGATGGTTGGCGCTGCATGAGTGGTTTCTTCCACTCCATGAGCTTCCTCTTGTGGCTAATCCACATCCGGAAGCTCATCCTTAGGAACTAATAGCTCCTCATCTGCATGCAAGTGTGGCTCCCTCTCAAGTGAACACTGCATGGATTTCTCCTCCTGAAATTTGATATCCCATCGCACAACAGTCTTGCGACTATCTAGAAAATACGCCTGATAGTTGTGAGGTGTATCAGTGTACCCCACAAATATTCCAACCTCTACGGTCGGATCCAGCTTCTTCCTGGCATCCTTTGTCACATGCATGTAGACAGGTGAACCAAAAATCCTCAAATGGGAAATGTCAGGTCTCTTACTAGAAAACGCCTCCTTCGGTGTACTCATGCCTAGTATCTTGTGAGGACAACGGTTCTTCACATATACTGCAGTATTGCATGCCTCCGCCCACAAGTGAAGGGGTAGGCCCTGGTCATGCAACATCGCCCGTGCAGCACCCACGATCGTTACCCATTCTTGGCTCGTGCTTGGTTAACGCGGTTGTAGGGTGCGATAGGCTCTCTTCGAATCCCTGGAATCCCCTTCTGCGCTGCAAAATTGCTTGAATTCGCCAGAGATGAATTCACCACCATTGTCGCTCTTAAGAGCCTTCACCTGCTTCCCCGATTCCTTCTCGACCAGCACCTTGAACTCATAGAAATTTGAGTATGTCTCGCTCTTCTTCTGCATGAAGAAGATCCAGCACTTCCGAGAAAATCATCAACAAAGATCACATAGTACCTGTGCTTTGCTGTCGAAGCTACTGAGAAAGGTCCACACACGTCTGTGTGGATTATCTCAAGGATCGTCGTGGTGCAACTATCCTTCTCGTGAAAGGTGGTTTTCACAAATTTTCCCAAGGTACACCCCTTGCACTGATCTGACTGCGCAAGAGTGCCTTTAGGAAGCCCGATGGGAAATATCTTGCAGTATCTTCAAAGCTCCATGGTGAAGGTGGCCCAATCTTCAGTGCCACAACTCGCCATCATCCCGACTCACCACTTCTCCCGCCTTGAATTCCATTTCTGCGTAGCCATCTACTTGCAACTGATAAAGGTTCTTGACTCGAACCCCTATCTTCCGGGTCTCTCCAGTTGTCTTACTGCGCAGGAAAGCTTTTCCCTCACTGAAGACCACATCATACCCCTTGTCTTCCAACATCTCCACAGAGATCAGATTCTTTTTCAATCCAAGAACATGCATCACTTCCTTCAACACGAAGGGTTTATCAGACTCCCTCTCAAAGGAAATGGTACCGATATCGGTCACACTGTATCTACCATCATCGCCCATCTCGATGTGCACTCCAAGATCTTTCTCATCTAGATCTGAAAACAGATCTCGATCTCCAGTCATGTGAAAAGACGCACCACTATCCAAGAACCATACTGATCCCATCACACTTGAGACCAAGCATGCGATCAGCGAAAAATCCAGCTCAAACTGCGAGGCTAAGGCCTCTCCCACTGCAGATCCAGCAGCATGCTTATTTTTCTTCTTCTGCGGACAATTTGTGGCATAATGTCCGTGCTCGTGACAGTGAAAACACTTCACCTTAGACATGTCCTGCTTCTTGCCTTTTGCACCCGAATGAGAAGCTTTCTTGCTCTTCCCCTTCTTTGCTTTGGTAGCCAAAGCGCAATTTTCTTCATCAGATGCCTTTGATGAAGATTCGTCTCTGGTATTCCGCCTTATCTCCTCTTGCACGAGATCCGACCAAAGTCGCTCCCATCCTGGCAATTTCTCCCGACCATTGACAGAATCCTGATAGGCATGCCAACTCTTCGGAAGACCAAGGAGAGCCAAGCTCACCAATTCCTCATCATCGACAGTAACCCCCACACTTCCCAGCTCATCCCTGCATTGGATGAACTTCGTGAGGTACTTCGGCATACTGTCGCCTTTCTCCATGTTAATATGTCTGATTTTTTCCTTGAGCGCCAACTTCCTCTGGTCGCTCTTGCTTTGGAACAAATCTGTCAGCGCTTTCCACATCAAGTATGGAGAAGCTTTTCCATGCATGCTGGATACAATGTGATCCTTCACGCCCTCCAACAGAATTCTTCGACATTTCGCCGTCTTCTTTTGCCAAGCCTCAACTTGAGCAGCATCAGTAGGCTTTGGGATCTCAGCTTCTATGAACTCCTTCAGCCCGTTATCATCTAATACCGCCTCCATCCTGTCCTTCCATGCAACATAATTCGAACTGCCCTCAAGGGCATATTCCTATCGCAATCCGTTGAAAGACATTTTCACTCCGGCACCAATAAAACACACTGCTGCAAAATTCGAATTGCAAGCTCAAAACTCCAACTGCTTCTCGATCTAAAACCCGTGAGAACAAGCTATTTCTAGCACAGAGATCGACTGTAGGGGCATTTACTGGATATGTCACCTTTCAAAGAAAGGATGGATCCAGAGGCTACCTGGCCTGTTACAGACTCTGTCTACCGAAATAATTGTAATCACTGTAATAGATCCTGATGATCAATTCTTCGCTTTTGATAGCTCTGATACCATGTAGAAATTTGAATAATTTGCTGAATCATTCACCGAGATTATCCTGGTTACACACTATTTAAGC
Source organism: Pinus albicaulis (assembly GCA_034641835.2). Lineage (NCBI taxonomy): Eukaryota > Viridiplantae > Streptophyta > Pinopsida > Pinales > Pinaceae > Pinus > Pinus albicaulis. The sequence goes on from CM076581.1 coordinate 268,589,122, forward strand.
TTTATGCATAACACATAACCTCTTCTACAATTGATCATCAATATGTGGAAATAGAAAGTAGTCGCATGTGCTCATTACAACATAATCAATCACACATATCAACACAGGATGTAATGGGGAAAGCAATAGCTGAAAACCCCCAACTATCTGTATAATATAATGATAGAGAACATGTAACAATACATAGCACAAAGCTCTCACAGCTCTCAGCACTATCTCACATGCTACACACAAACTAGCACGGAAGATGAACAAGTCACAGGTTCAAATCTCCTCCACAAGTCTGCCTGCCTCTACTGCACAATCCAAGTTGATTAATGATGAGATCCAAGTTTGAATCCCACTAGCTCCAACTGCGCAATCCTCATTGCAAATATCCATCAATGTGTGTGCAAATCTCATGCATAGCCAATAGTCACAACTGATAGTAGACTCACCCTTTCACCCACCTCTAACACTGGTCTCCACTGAACTGTCCATGCATTGCAGTTAACTGATGTGTTCTTTAGTTGATTTGTGAGTTAATAATTAGTGAATTAATTAATAATTAATTCACACCACTCATCACTAGTGTATTTATCAGTTAGACTAAATACAACTAGTTCAACTAAGTTAAACCGAACACAACTCCACCAATTGTCTCATCAACTCCACCAAACTCTGCCACATGAGTTCTAACTGAAGTCAACCATGCAATAGCTTAACTAACCCTTAGGAAAAGCGTATTTCCTTCTGTCAGCTGCATGTGCCACATCCAAGCATCAAACTGAAGTGCTCCAAGAGGATAAGATAATGTTTATAGTCTAAATATTATTAAGGGTTAATAATATTTCACTGTTCTATTTTTAGCCTGTCAGTCTAAAAATAGAAACCGCCCAATGTCTAAAAATAGAGGTCCATCTACTTTTACCAACTTGACCAATGATCCAAGAATAGCATCCCGCAACTCCTAGACCATGCTCCATATGTCTAAAAATAGACTTTGCGCCAAAAATAGCCTGCAGGCCCACTTAGTGAAGGCGACTTCATTTCACTAAGCTCCATCATCTTGTTGCATTTTCAACACTACATATGAAAAATCATGTACATTTGATGAAAAACGATTTAAAAAGCATGAGATTGAGTATGACAATGAGGAGTGGTGGCATGATCTGAAGGAGGAAAATCATGTCTACAAAAATGTTATTGAAGAATAGTTCCAAGCGAGTATGAGGTTAGATCATTCATTTTGTTTTTATTTAGTTAAATTATAGTCACGACAAGTAGGTCTGATTATTTTTGTACATTTCCATTTTTCATGTGCGCAATTGACATTAAATATATTTTTATTACTGTTGTGTGCATGGTTACAATGAAAGTTTGATTACACTAACTGATTTTTAATATTCAATTAAAGTAGAGTAGATAGGAAAAATGAATAAAAAATTGTTATTTTTAGTTTTTTAATAAGTATGCAAACTCTAAAAAATAATGTCTAATAGCTTTCACCAATAATGTGTTTTTTTTAAGATTTCTAAAATTTTAATTTTAATTTCAAATTTTCTAATTTCATTTTTTATTGTTAGAAATAAAACAAAGATAAAAATATATAAAAAAAAAAAAACATTTAGATTTTTTTTAATTTCTTTTGAAATAAAACAAAATAATTAAAAATAAATAATAAAAAAATTTATATTTGTTTTAAAAAAAATTAATTTCATTTTTTTTTAAATAAAACCGATTAAAAATAAAAATAAAAAATCATTTAGATTTTCTTGTTCTTTAAAAAAATATTTTTCGATTTTCAATTTTATTTAAAAAAATAATAAATAAATAAATAAAATTAAATAAAACAAACTTAAAAAATAAAATAAAATTCCAGCACTAGATCTACTACTACTCATAACTGCGCATCTGGGGCTGCTCCCTCAAATTCGGTTACTAGTTATTGACATTTCATTAAACCACAGTGTGTAATGATTTTCCAAAGGCAGATGTTATAGAGGATCATCTTGTAGGTATCTTCATTGAGAAAGGTAGGTTTTTCTGCCTTCTGATAGTGAGGCAAAGAAAGAGTGAGAGTAGGTCCAATATAACTGAACCTTTTGGTGGAGAAGGATCTCTTACAACTCTAGAGAATGTCAGCATGTAAATTGCCAGCTTTCAATGATACAGAGGCAAGACTTTTTGTTGTATTGCTATTTTATTAGCAAGCATTTTCCGTGCAATTATTGGAGAAATCCTCCGGTCATCGCTAGTGCAACCTCGCCGTCCTTCTTCTCGATATCAGAAAGTAGAAAAATGAGGAAGGAGGATACAGTCAAACTCATTAATGCAGAGGGTTTTGATTTCGTTATTGGGCGAAAGACAACTACGCTCAACAATATGTTCACTGCATCCGACGGGGCGTTGCTTTGTTCCTTTGCAACAATCGGGTTATCATCTGGCGAATTGGACTTCTCCTTGTCCTTTTGGTTGATTAATTTTGGGTTTTCTTTTGTTTGTAAAATGGTTGCATTGCTCTGTATTTTCATGTTCTCAAATTTTGAGCTTTATTCATTTCGATCTCTCTGACAAATGGATTTTTGGACATGTCTTGTTTGAAACAGGTTTAAGTCGGAATTTAAAATTGCGGATCAGTTTTTCAGGCCATGATCTTTAACGGCTACCATCTCTACTTTGCCGTGAGAAAGCCTGTGCGCATCAACTCAGAGTTATGCATCTTTATGTTGAAGTACGAGTTTACCATCATTTCTGGCTTTAAACTTGTGAGTTCTATCTTGCACGGGATCATTTTTTTATTGCAGTTTGTTTGCAGATGCAAGAAAACAAAGAAAACAAGAAATTCAAGGTTCTTCCTCCAGAATATGGGGCATCCACGTTCGACGGGCCCTACTTATCATGCTAGGAAATAAAAAATATAGTGATGTCTTTTGCAAGGTAGGATTTGACCAAGGTAGGGTTTGTTTTTTAATTATTTTTCTTTGTTATGTTAAAAAATAAAAAATAAATAAAAATGAAAGGATTCATATTAGGTTTTGTTTGTTTTTTTTAATTATTTTTTTTATTGTAAAAAATAAATATATAAAAATAATAAAAAAATTATATATATATATATATATATATAAAATAATAATAATAATAAAATTAAAAAAAGCTTTTGCAAATAGACATTTTACTTCATGAAAATCGTATTTTTTTAGGGATAATAAACTTGGGCCTTGTTTTTTTTTTTCAAATGGCTAAGATGGTTTTCAAGTCACAAATCTAAAATGAAAACAATTGTCTAGAGACGTGCAGCAACCAACACATAAAAAAAATGTATTTCAGTTTGAATCTAAAGCATTCATACTAGTTACAACATTATATGTTTTTCGAAGCTCTCAAAATTTTCACGCAGAATTAGTACTAAGAATTCATAGGTTCAAAGACGATATGATTTTCAGAAAAAACAATAGAACATGCAAATGTGAAGGCTGGAAGGAGCTAAAAATTTTCATCGCACATGTCTGTCACACAAACATTTCTGAAAAAATCCATTGCCCCATGACATGTTCATTTACCCTTCTCCTTCTATGCCGACACGCCTGGTGGGAAGCCCAATCGAAACCTTCCATATCAGCCATCCATATTGAAGCCCACTTTCATTATGACTTCACACATTCATACTTTTTCAGAGATGCATACATTCTTTCATCATTTCTAGTTCATATTTTTCCTCATAAATAAAACCAAACATCTCCTTTTTCCACGACTCCATTTCCTTGCTATCATTTTCCTAAAAACGCGTTTCTACAGCAAAATTTTTTATCTATAGTCCTGCAATAATTTTGTACAAACTCGCATTGACTGATGTGGGATTCCTTAAGGCCCACCTTTCAACAAGTCTCGACCAATTGACCTCAGCACTTCATCTGGGATAGAGACTAGAGTCATCATTAGCACCTTGAGGCTTGTATGCCCTAATAACAAGTTCTCTCGTTGAAAGCAATGGGAATACATCAATGTCCCTTGATCGTTGGATCTTACAAGTGGCTCAACATCAGATCATTTACTCGCACTTCGCAAGATGTACTTGGGTACCTTGGTACTAATTGACATCAATGGTGAGTTTGCTTCGTGTTGGTTAACAACATCCACTAATGGTCGGTAATCCAATGACTTCTTTTCATGCTCGACATCGACACATCCATTCACATCACTAGAATTGTACCATCGAGTTTAGTAGAGGGTGAAGACTATATATTTTTCATGGCTCCATCACTAGTTGCAACAACACTCCTTCAACCATATGAGAGTACGAAAATTCCAGTTTCAGACATCATCTTCAGATTCATACAACCGAGCAGCAATTCAGATTCCTTCACTTCATCTAGCAGCAGCACTTCAGATTCTTTCACATGATCCAACAGCATGATATTCACATGATCTAATGACATGATATTTTCCTGATCTAGCAGCATGACATTTTCTTGATCCAGCAGTAGCAACAACTACATTTATATTTCATATATCATCAACATTTTGGGTAAGTGAAGGTATGTTATTTTCTAATTTTCAATCAAACAATTTCTTACATGTTGAAAATAAATGAACTTGGAAAATTCCCTCACCATATCACATTATCTTTCACCTTTTTCGTAAACATAACACATCTTTAGTTTGTGGGGGGGGATATTCATAACCATTTCATTCCATTCATCACCTCATATATTGATGACCAACATGAATCTTCCAAACTACACTTCGTTGCAGTTGATTCACATACATTGATATCTATTCTGGCATGATTCAAAAATATGAGAAAAGGATTTCTTATGCATATTAATCACTTATCATTTCCAGTACATGTATTATAAAAAAGGAAAGAAAAGAAATGAATGTTGTTAACACAAGAACCAACATTTATTATATTCATGGTTGTTAAGACAAGAACCAACCATAGAAAAATATCAGTCGCAGTACATGTATTTTACATTGTGGAATGATACATTGTTAGAAACCATAATCATGCAAAGCCAAAAAAATTTAATCCATGCAAGGTTGCATGAGGACATGCAACAAATTCAGTTTGGGGGTATGTTGGGTCTCATAATTGTTGCATTTTCATCATTTTTATCCTCGCCATTCCTCATATTCCATCACCTCCTTTAACCATTCATCATACCATTTCCATGGGTTCACCTCATTGTTTTCCAATTTATTTATTTTTAATATTATAAGATAATTTATGATTAATTATTGGAAAATTAACATATTTCATTAATATCTAAAATGTGGATGAGCTTTGTAATGTGTAGGATTATTTTGAAGAATTAATCAAAAAGCTTCTCAAATATTTCCTCCACCATTTCAAAAATTCAAAGGACAATTGTTCAAGCTTATTCCAAGGAGAAGATCATGGAGATTTGGATGACAAATCTCATCCAATATTTGTGAGAGATAAGTGAGGATTTGAAGGGATCATATTTTGTAATTATAGGGATACTGGTTGAAAGAAAAGTGGATTTGTAATTATGAGTTGCTTATCTTGTTTTCAAATAACTCATGTATAAAAGAGAGTGCTCCCTCTTAATTTTGATAAGAAGAAGAAAATATGAAATGTAATGTAGGAAATGGGAAGAAAGAAATATATAGAAATAGAGGATAATTGATAGGGAGAATTAGAGTCTAGAATAAACTTTTGGTTTTGTAATATTTCATTATTAATCATTAATATATGTTGACACAGGATTATTCTTCACATGTTGTTTTTCTCTTATACAATTGCACATTTCCAATTTATGATATGATGTGGTGGTAATACTGTTGGAGTAGAATTGTTGAGGAAGGATGATCATTTTCTCCTAAGTTAGGAGCCTCTTCTCTTGCTTTCAACACATTACAAACTGTTCTCCTTTAGTCTTTCTTCTTAAGGACAGTAATTTGGGGAAGGACGACCAGGTTCTCCTAAGTTAGGAGCCTCTTCCATCGTTTACTGCATCTTGAATCAAAGATGAAAGCATTATACTAGGCTAGTTTAACTTCAGTCCTGCATTTCCAGTGCATGTGCTTCGTAAGTCTACGAAACCCTCGGATTGATAATTTATGTTAGGTAAATTATTTGACGACGATAGTTTCATCCAAAAATCCTCAAATATGAATAAAATACACTTTTGGGGTGTGAATGTGGATTAATTAGACCTAGATCTACAAAATGGTGTAGCGGAGCAGCTCATTAATGATAGAGGAGTGGAGATCATGTCTCATTCATGAGAAAGATCATGGAGGTTGAAGCAGTCAACTAAGATCATGGAGGGGATCAAATGTAAGATCATATAGCATTCATGATGAGATGATGGAGGAAGTGGTGCATTAGTGCACACATGAGGGAGAGAGTGATCATTTAATGCAAACATGATGGAGGACATGGAAAGACATGGAAGTCAATCATGGAGACCTATGTCCGCATGTATAGCGCAGTTTAGAGGTGGGCCAGGGCTTAGGAAGGCTCACTTTTCATATAAGGAAGATGAAGGCAGAATGGAAGGTGGTCTTGGATTATTCATTTCTTTGATCTATTTAGATCTAGATCTATCTTAGGAAATTTCTATTCACGCTTATGCTATTTAGCTAAGTCTACAGTGTTGTTTAGCACAAGGAGTTCCCGAGAGGGAATCCCACCCTTACCGACGGCGGATTTCGAGTGCCTACTCTAGGAAGGTATTTTGGGCTGCTATTCATCATCATGCATTGGTGTCACACTATTATTACTCTCTACAAAACACATACATTCAGAAATTATGCATTTGTGAAGAAGGGTTTGAGAGGAGGTGGTTGAATTTAGTATTTAAGCTAAGGAACCAGTGAAGGAATTTTCCTATCACCTTGGACTTAAAGATCAGTCTTCCAAGAGCTTCATTTTAGATCTGGCATTAGGATAAACATTATTCACCTCCATGTAGTACCAATCCCATCAAGGATTGCGTTGTTCATCATTGCAGATCTAGAGGAGGAAGGAAGTTTCTAGCACTTCAGTTATCAATCCTGTGAGGTACCATTCACTCACCTTGTCGTCATTGCTTCCATCAGCTTGGAGCTTATTTGTAGTATATATCATCAAGCTTGAGCCTCTCCCTCCTATACAATGTAGTTTACCCAGTTGTTATGTATTGCAGCAGCTACATCTTGAAGAGGAGGAAGAAAAATCTAGATCTCAAGCTTCCAGCTTGGAGATCTGAAGAAGGGATCAACCCTTCAAGGTTAGATCTATTTGTATCACATATTGCAACCATATTTTTATCAGATCTATCTTCAGATCCGCATAACCCAGCAGTAAAGAGGTCAAACCCTAGGAGTGTAAATTTGTTATATTCTTAGATCTAGATTTCCTTTCTGGGTTATCTTGGGTTTCCATCATAGTGCCCAGATCTAGAATCTTAGCATTGTTAGAGCTCTAGATCACCATAGATCTTCATTTCTCTTCAGCCAGTAGCTATATGTACATCATTTGCTGAAGGGACAATGCATTATTCGCTCCATCAACTCTCCAGTTATGTAGTGCCTGCTTTGGCATGTTTTCGGGGTCATTCTAGCCTTTGTATTTGGCTTGAGTGCATCTATTTGAGCACTGTTGTAATCTGAAATCCATCTCCAATAATAATAAAAGAATCATCTTTTCTGTATATTTCTATGTTGTTAAATTTTTATGTGTACTTGTTGCAGTTTTAAATATTGTGTTTGTTTATCAATGCATTATTCCATTTTGGGATATTACAGTGGTATCAGAGCATGATCTTTGGCTCAGCTTGTGGAAATTATTGACATCATAAGAAAAACAGATAGTAGAGAACTACTATGGAGGGGTTAAGTTGCAGCTTCTCTCTTTAGAACAATGAAGGATATATCCTGCAAGGAGATCAATGAAATGAAGAGAGAAAGGCAAAGAGAAACCTCAAGAAGGCTTCAGAATGAAGGAGGTCCCAGTACTTCTTATCAGTAGCAAAGAAGACCGAAGAATCATAGATCTCCTCAAATATCTACAATCCCCACTTTCTTTGAAGAAGGTGAATGGTATAGATACGAAGATAGAAGAAGAATGGAGCCTGAGACTCATGAGACTCTCAGCCTATATCTTGAATAATACAAAGCACAATCTAGAGCATTCAAGGAGAATCTAACTCTCCAGAAGTTTTTCAAACTCAAAGAAGAAAGAAGATCCTATAGCAGCAATAGAAGAAAGAGGCACAATAGGTTTTATTTGCCTACATTTGATGGATCTTCCTCAAGAACTGTAAATTCTTGGAGGAAGGAGTTAGATTCATTCTTTTAGCTACATCTTGTAGCTGAAAGAGAGGTTGTTCAGATTGCATCACTTCATCTTCAAGGTGAAACCAATGATTGGTGGTTTGGTCACATGGAGCATGAAAAGGTGACTAAGTATTCAAATTTTTTCCATATTTTAAGGAAGGAATTTGATAGAAGAAAATTAGAAACATTTCGCAAAGAGTCACTACATACACCACCAACTGCAAAAATACTCACATCAGGAGGAAAGACACTTGCCTCTCTGCAAGGTAGTCTTAGAATCTTGACATATATAGTCTCATGCATTATTCATGAGATGCATGAAGAAGAGGAGAATTTTTCCAGCGTTGGTACACTTGTGGAAGAGCAACCATCACTCCTACTAGTAGATGGAGAGACCATTGCACCGGATGGAGGAACTCTTGTGATCTTTCAAGATGTTTTTGTGTATCAGTTGATCCAAGGCTTTCATTCATTTCCATTTCATATTGTTTCAGTACCTTCAATTGAAACTTATGGGGACATGCCATTAGGGCTAATGCATAACCAAGGGTTAGAGCAGCATGATGATTTGAAGCAGAAACATATCACCACGTAGAGGACCCTTGATCTAATCAAGGAAGCAATGAAGAGATATCCCAGTTTGTCTTTGTTGAGATACACTCAACCCTTTGAGTTGAAGTGCGGAGTTTCAGAAAATGGGATGAGCATGATCCTATTCAGTACAATGCCGGGACATGAGTTATGCATTGTGGCAAGCCATGAGACAACTGATGCACCAACAGGGAGATCATTAGCACTATCAATGAGCAGTAGTGATGAGAATAGGACCCATTCCTTATGGGAGAAATCCAATGGAAACTTCAATCATGAAGCAATGGAGGTAAATATGATAGATGGTAGACATCTTGAAATGGGAAATATTTTCCCTTTTCAAGATGACACTTTCTCAATGAGAACATCACAACTTAAAGAGAAACTTCTGTTGCAGAATATTTAGAACCCTATGGGGTTTTGAGGGCCATTGATGAGAAGAAGATCTCATGGAGAGATCTCATTAGAGGTGCACTTCAACATATCATGGAGTGCTAAGTTCTTCATCAATTTGAGGAAGATGGTATTCTACAATGGGAGGATACCATGTTTATGCAAAACATAATTCATCATCCACATTGGGATGAGTGGGCGAGGATGATAAGCAAGGGGTTGCATGACCATTTTCATTATATGACATAGGCTAGCAAGTAGCTTGGTTACACTAGTTTCTCTTGGGTGAGTATGGTTACTACCCAAAATCTCATATTTGTTTGACCCATGCCTTGTATAACACTCATGTAATGAAGAAGGAGGCATGGCTACACTAGTTGCTCTTGGGTGAGTATGGTTACCACCCAATAGTTCATGTTTTTATGATTCATTCCTTGAACATCATTGGAATAATGTAGAAGAAAAGGGTATGGTTACTTTGGTTATTGCTGAGAGATTTTGGCAATCACATAAAATCTCCTATGTCTATGTGTTTTGTATTGTGTATCACTTAGCATGGTACTCTCATGATGTGTAATGATGAGCTTTGTTTATATTGGGTTGATGTAGCATTCCATATTTCTATTAGTATGTTTTCACTCCATGGTGAACATGAGGAATTGAAGGGGAGAAAGATCTCTTGTTTCTTTGGTTGGTTTTGGGAGATTTTGACTTGACCATCTTGCGTAATGAAGATGGAGGATGGCAACAAGAGGACTTACACCAGTGGCTACTATTGGGAGAATATGGTTTGAAATTTTTTTTCTACCCATATGTCTCTATTTCTTCTTTTGCACAATGTTGGGAAGATTCTTGGATCCAACAAGGCCAATAGGGCTAAGGATGAGGGCATATCAATGCTCAATTTACTTCATGAAGCATGGGATGAAGAAATTTTTGGTGAGATGGGACTTTTCCTTTGTGATAAGAACCACTTTATTTTATGTATCTCATGTATTGATGATGATGTTGGACAGTATATGGTTGTCACTTGGTAATTCTTTGAGGATGAGGAACATCTAACTACGCAGTTGGAGGTCACTCTATTAATTTTAGAGAGGCAACTTTGGAGATGGGCATGCATAACATGTTGCAGCAAATGGGGAGGCCCTCCTTATGTGGATGCCATTTGGAAGGGGATAGATGGATTTTGCATCTAATTTTGTAGTTGCTTGAGGACAAGCAATATTTTGGCGAGGATGACTATAATATTCCAAATTTCCCCTACGATAATTGGAATATTAGAGTTCTCAATAATTTTAATTAATTAAGTAAATAAAAGGGTAGAGGGACCCATAATCCTCAAAGATGAATAAGATCCACTTTTGATGTGTGAGTGTGTATTAATTAGACCTAGATCTACATAATGGAGTAGTGGAGCAGCTCATTAATGATAAAGGAGTGGAGTAGCTCATTAATGATATTACAACCATATTTTGATCATATCTGCATAACCCAACAGTCAAGGGATCAAACCCTAGGAGGGTAAATTTCTGATCTTTTTAGATCTGGATTTCCTTTCTAGGTTATCTTGGGTTTCCATCATAGTGCCTAGATCTAGAATCTTGGCATCATCAGAGTGACAGATCACCATAGATATGAATTTATCTTAATCCAACATCCATATGTACATCATCTACTGAAGGGACAATGCAGTATTTTCTCCAGCAGATCTCCAGTTACGTAGTGCCTACTTTGGCATGTTTTCAGGGTCATTCTAGCCTATGTATTTGGCTTGAGTGCATATATTTGAGCACTGTTGTAATCTGAAATCCATATCCAATAATAATAAAATGCCCATCTATTATGTATATTTATGTGTTGTTAAATGTTGTACTTGTTGCAGTTTCAAATATTGCGTTTGTGTATGAATGCATTATTCCATTTTGGAATATTACACTTTTAACCATTTTTGACTCGCCTATCTTCCTTCTTTCATATCTATCATCGTGCACTTTTGATTGGTCAAGTGGATTTCTTGTGTCATCTTCCGAGGCCATGTTCATGTTGGTTGACTTGACTTGCCAGACCTACCAACATGACCCATCCTGTTCTTTAATTTTTTTCATGTTCTTCCTTGCAAACTAATCCAATGAAGTATGGATTCTATGTCCTCTTTCCTACCCCATTAATTGTCATAACCAGTGTTATTTAATGGAGCCTCTGCTAGCCTTCCCTGGATATAAGGAAAAAATCAATTTTTCCTTAAATCCCAAGCATTCTCCTTCCTCAAACTCTGGAATCTATGTGCCAATACTCATACCTATTTCTCAACAATATTACATAATTACAAAATTTACAATGAGGGGGTTTTACCTAGGGGTTGTCACAAACTATCCTCCTTGGAGGAACACCATCCTGGATGTTTTATAATTGAACACAATACAAAAACATGCTTCAAAACCAAGAAAAACAAATTTGGAGCTTTATATACACAACTCTATACAACATTTACAAGATTTATTTATATTCACTTCAACCAGCAAACAAAAAAGGACATGTTTCCCTCATATGATTAGCCATTTCCCATGTGGCTTCCTTGGGCCCAAAGTGCCTCCATTTCACTTTTTCTAGGATGAAAAAAGGTTATAGTTGGAACTCTCCCTCTCGGTCCTCCTGTAAATAAAAAATAATCAATTACATTATTATCATCATGTACATATCTCTTAAGAAATGAAACATGGAAACATCATGAACTTTTACTCATGGTAGAAAGGCTAGTCTATAAGCCACAAACCTTATCCTTTCAAGCACTTCAAATGGTCAACACTGTTAGCTCCCTATAATTTGCAATATTGGAAAAGTCAAACTACAGAGAGAACACTATTTCAACCACTTTGGGATTCTAGGATCTAGCCCTCCTGAATCCAGAGAGGGATCTCTCCAATAAGTGCAAAGATGGATTTATCTTTAAAGGTATTTTGGTATGATATTAGGCTAGTTATGAAGGCCAAGGTTTTTGTTTTGTTTTGGATGGTTGAGCATGATTATTATTTGAGTATAAAGTTATAAATGAAAATATTTTCAAAGGTGTGAAGTTGCAAGCGATCAGAACAAGCTTTGGCTAGAAGATCCCCTTCTATGTCTAAGGATCTCTTTAAAGTTGATTTTATGGAATGAAATGATACAAAAAGAAGGGGAATCAAACAAATGAAGAACAAAGAGTAGCATAAGATCAAGTAAGTACTTTCAAACTATCCTGCTTTCGGCATACACTTAAGAAAGATATAAAAGTAATCTAAGATCTGGTAAGTACTTCGAAACTAGCCAGCTTTCAATGCACTTTCAATAGAAAACATTTAAACACAAAAGGAAAATTTAAAAGAAACTGTTGGAGAAGAAACTAGAGGACAAGGCTCACCATAAAATTCCCTAGCTCTTATTTACTTGGTAAAACTTTCAAGACAAACAAATAAGATAACAAAGAAAAGTCTAATATCAAGTAAGGAATTTGAACCTAGCCTGCTTTCAACACATTCTTAGGGAAACTTTTAGATATTTTTTTGGGGATAAAACTAAAGGACAGGGCTCACCATTACTTCCTTAGCTCATCTATACTTAACATAAACTGAAAATAACATTCAAGAACAACATTTAGATTACAAAGTAGGACGAGGGAACGCCAGCATTCCTAACTACTTAAACTGAATTAAATCATTCCTAAACAACACAATTTGGAAGAAAACATATAGATAAAGCTTATCAGTCAGAGAAGGGTACTAGTATACAGTAAATACTAACTCTATGCTTGTTGTTCTTTATCATAGAAGATGGACAAAGCGAAAACAGAAATAAAATAACAATTTACAATAAGAAATAACATCACCGTTGACATAGACCAGGATCCCATAAATCAGCTTGTATTGATGCTTCAAACCAGTTACAGCTTTAAGTCCAATGTTTCAGTTCAGCAATCATCTTCACTTCTCAGCCTAACTTATTTAATCACAAGCAAAGCTTCAAGAGCCAATGAACACTATTTACAAGTAGAAGTTTCGAGCTCAAGTATATTTCAAAGTTCTACAACCAACATTGTTTCATCTCCTACAGAAGTATTTATAGAAGAAATGAGGAGGTGGGATCTGATAACAGATCTTCAAGGTTCAATTAATATAGATTTAATACTTCTCGGCCTTTGAGGGGCTCGATGGAGAAGTTTACAGATATTTCCTCTATATTAAATGTTTTACATTAAGATTTAAGCTCGATGGGAGCTTTTGTTGACTTTAAGGCTCTGTTTCATCTTTTGCAATAACTCTATTTGGCATGGAATAATTATTCGGCTACACTGAGGCAAATATCTTTATTTTTGGTCATTACTTGGCCTCTGTTTGAATGCTGTGAAGCTATAGGTGGCAATCTCGTAGCTAAGAGGAATCAATTAGCCTCTGATGTGGCAGTGGAGGTGTCCTCTGTCTGATAAATATTCTTGATTTTCCTTTAACTGTATTTAATTTAGTGGATTATGCTTTTAATTTTCGATCTTTAGCTGTAATCCACCCAATCTGTGTAATTAATATTTAATTCTTCATCTCTGGTTCGATTGGGTCTTCAACACTGATACTCTTTGATTGTTTTAATTCTCACTGTGTCTTGTTGATGTGTAGGTATACAAAGGTTTCATATGGCATCAATGCTCATGATATAATGATGAAACGTGATAGTGGAACCCTGCAGATGGCTTCTCTTTTATGAACAAAGGCGTGGGGATTGTCATCCCCGGCCTTTGGATTTTCTTCAATATAATGGAAAAGCCATAAAAACCTTCATAAAATAATAAAAGTTAATAAATCCTGCATTTATTTGGGTAAGACTTCTTAGAAGGTTGTGGTTAAGTCGCGACAGTTGGATGAAAGCATCCAACAGTGGAGATTTTCTTGCGGGGGTCAGAAGGAGGAGATTTGGAAGAAGGGAGCATAGGATTAAATCCAGGCCGTAGATCTGATTTGATCGACGGTTGAGATCAATTGGGGCAATAATAATGTGAAGGGGTCACATATATTATGTTATGGCGGAAAATTCGAAGAAATAAAAGGGGAAAAATCCCTTTGGTAGAAGAAAAGCGTTGAAATGAAATTTGGGGTTTCGGGATGATCGTGGTCCGTCGGATGAGATCAGCCCATGAGATCAATGGACAGGATTGATCTATGAAGGCCCTTTGGAAAAGACGGAGGGCGATAATATATGGCCAGATAAGATCTGAGTCGTTGATCTGCAGAGATCAACGGCGGGAACATAACGCGATAAAACACAATGAAAAGGGGAAAGCGGTTTCGGGAGGACAAATCGGCAGTATCGCATAGCATAAGGGCGAGAAAGAAGTTTTAGCTTTTTGGACGCGATATGTGTCAGAGGTTGACACGTGGATTTTGAATACCGCCCATATCGTGTGATTTTGGAGAATTATCACCCATGCTTAAAGTTACGCGAAACTGCGTACCATCCATTAGATATGGGGTCTCAGATCTGACAGTGGGGAGTGAGCGCGATGTCGACTAGATGCACGGTGGATAAAATTCAGGGTGGTTTTATTAGGGACCGTTCGATCAGAGAATCGACGGCAGAGATGAGATCTCGAGGGAGGCAAGACCCACAGGGGTTAGGCCTGTCGGGTTTAATATGGGCTGTTAGATGTAAAGGATCAACGGTCGGGAATAAAACTGGGGTCAAAAGAAATAATATACAGGGCAGAGAGAGGTTAATAAGGACCGTTGATCTGCAGAGATCAGCAGTTTTGATTGGCCAAAGAACATTATGAAGCGGGGCACATGAATTTAACCAAACTCGGGAGACGCAATCTGGACCATCCGATCTGGACACGTGGACGCCCCGATGCAATCGGAGCTTCGCGATCGGCGGGGAAATGGACATGGGGGGTGTCGAAGCGATTAACTGTGGGTCGTCGATCTGTGGATCAGATCGACGACGAGGAACTCATCGGGGAGTGACCAATCGGGGGTGGCATAAAATAATGTGCCAATGGAAAACTCTGATGCAATACAACACTGGCCATCGGATTGGCCCAAGATCAATGGCGGAGAAGGGCTCCGACCAATGAACGAGTAGGACCACATTATAATATAAACAGGTGGAATTTTGATTAAAAACAAAGGTTTAATGGTGTTGGGGGGATATATATATGAGGTTTGGCACCCGTCTGTAGGGCTTGTGGATACGTGGAAAACGCAAAGGGACCGGGTCTTATATATGTATAAGGGCCAATCGGCATAGGAAGCATGGTTCAGGTTTTTCAATCTACTCATTATAATTTCTTCGATGCAATATCGCGTGTATCATTGATCGGGTTTTAAGATCAACGATGTTTTTCATTTAATAACATTGTATTGGTGGGTTTAATGTAAAACATAGGAAAAAAGGGTTTTTATGTTTTACAAAGGAAAAATAGCAATCAGGAATGGTTTTTATAATGTGTTAAGCTCCCGATTGCAGGCCCAAGGGTTATATGAAGTGGAAAAAAGGCTCAGGGTTTATAAACAAAGGGCTAATCGCATTGGAGGTTTTAATGAAAGAAAATAGACTTGCATGGGCCGATTTCTCCGATGCGATAAGCACCGAAAGGGTTTAGCACTTGGTTCCAGCACTAAGGCATGTGGTGGGGAAGTGGTTAGGTATTAGCCCAAAGGGGCTTAAGTCCATAGTGAAAAAACTTTATTTTTTATGAAAATTTTCAAAGTTTTTGATGGATTTGGGGGTTTTGGCAAAGTTCAAAAATGGGTTTTAAACTTTGTAAAGAGGATTTTATGAAGGGGAAATGGGAAAAAATGGAAAATAGAGGAATTCCGTGGGGAAAGAGGGAATAAAATAAAGGTTAGCTTTGAGTGGAGGGAGGGGAAAAATGGAGTTTTGCAGCAGTCTTTTCTTCATAAAAATAACAGAATTTATGAGTTTTGAAAGGGAAACATCAATGAAGATTTAAACAAAGGGCATGATGTCTTCATGAGTCTTCAAGAGATAACACTTTTAGCCATAAAAATTGTTTCTTGAAGGCTCCAAAATGATTTAGCCACCTTTTGATATAACAATTTTTATAGGTGGCTAACAGTGGCTCCACTTGGGGATGGTGCCTTCTTGAAGGCATCAAGAACTTCAGACTTGAATTCTCTGAGAGGCTGATCAGTGCCTCATCCATTGGGATGTCTTTCTTTACTTGGATGATCTTCTTTTGTTCTAAAAAATGTTAGCAGCCATGAAAAACAATTGATCTTCATCAAAAAGCTTTCTACCTACCCAATCCTACTGATCTAACATTTTTCTTATTTAGAGTGCACTTGGATTGGAAAACTCTTTTACAAACATTTTATTCTTTTGAAAACAAAAAATATAAGCTATTTCTACTTCTTATTTCTCCATGAAATCAAATTAAATGGTTGATTTCATATACTTCTCTACCTAATCTACTATCTGTTAGGATTAAACAGTCTAACAGTTTTTTATTCACTAATTTTCTAAAATAGAAATTTAAAAACATACAAGTTAGGTTTGAACAGTCTAACTTGTAGCTGATCTATGGCATGAAAAACAAGCCGCACATAGATATTATTTTGCAGAAAATTAAATCAAAATGGAAGGTTTTAAAATTTGAAAGTTCAGGCACAACCTTCTCTTTTCTTCAGCTCTGTTTTTTGCTTCTGTTTGAGCTGTTCTTTCCTTATTATCTGGTTCAGATTTTGAGTTGATTAGAAACAGTTTTACCTCTGTTTTGACTCAGAATTTAAAACAGATTGGAGTCATTCTTGTTTGGGAATGAAGGTTCAGATTTTGAGCATGTTTGAACCTTTAATTTCTATCCTAATCTTCGTAACTGATAAGCCAAGATTAAATTGTTTGGAAAATCGAATTAACTAACCTATCAACAGTAAATTTAAAACTAATTAGCCATGATTAGGCTGTATGGCTAACTAGGAGTGTGTTTTTTAGGAGTGGTATTTAAGCTTGCACACCTTTAGATTTGTTTCTCTTTTTTGGTATAGGGCTGTACCTTTCTTGTTTTTACAATCTTCCCTCTTTTCTCTTTTTGTTGTTTTTGTATTTTTGTTTTCTTTTTATTTTTCTTCAGAGTCAAAAATCAACAACTATCTAATGGCTCAAAACTGAGCTATATTGATATTCCTATCTAACCTATTCTAACATGGAATATTTACATTATCATATGACACAAAAGTGCCAATGTAGCCAGTTGAGTAGTGTCTTAAAGAAGAAGAAACTCTGGCTGCTTGTAAAGGGTATCCATAGTACATTTTGAAGATTAATCTTCAAAACCAAGGCTATCACAGAAGGTGACAGTTTTTCATGTCTTTGGCTCTTGCAAAGGATCCATGCTTGATAATTTGAGCTAGTTGGGACTTCCACACACTCTTCCAAAGGATCAACAAAGAAAATATGAAGATTATCTTCCTTTTGGCCCCCCATGTCTGGTAGATTGTTGGCTTCCAAGTCTTCAGCTTTGAGGACTATATCTTCAGTATGTTCCTTGGAAGCATCATCATTTTTAACCTGCAAATTAACAAATAGTGAAATATCTTCTTTCTCTAAATATATGCTTGCTACTGATATAGATTCAGGTTCTTTAAATGGCAGATTTACATGAGTGATGGGAGAAGTTTCTTCTTGAAAAGATGATATATCCTCAGTAGGATAGTCTTCTATTTTTTTTTCTCCTTCAAATTTTTTCCAGTATCTTTTATTGTTTGGGACAACTAGTCTAAATTTTTCTTGAATTATATATTGTTTTCTCTCCCAAGGTCTTAGACATGTACTAGCCACAAGGGCCAATCCACTAGCAAAACTGTTTTGGTCTTTAGGAACGAGGATAAGTTGGAAATCTTTAAAAGATTTCAATAAATCTATGGTATCATCCTTGTAAGATTTAAGTCTGGGATGTTTAACCATGCATTCTTCTTTCACTTGCCTAATTACCAATTATGTACTTCCATGAACTGTTATCCTCTGGGCTCCTAATTTCTTCAATAAATGTAGCCCTAAGAGTAGTGCCTCATACTCTACTATGTCAGTTGTGCATTGAAAACTCATTTTGTATGAATGGGCTTCAGAATAATTGTTTCGTGTGTTGTAAAGCCATATTCCTACACCTTCATTAGTTTTAGCATGTAACCCATCGAAATTCATATTCCAAAGAGGACTAGTTTCAGCTGTATCATTAATTTCCTTACTATCCTCTTTGTCTTGGGTGCCGTTGAATTTTTCTATGGAATAGGCACCATGTTCATGAGTGTTTGTTTGAGATGATGGTTTGGAGGGTAGCTGTTTACTTAGTATTCGATCAATTTGTTCTTTTGTTAAAGGAGAGATTTTTCTTTCAGTATAAACAGAAGACGTGGTACCCTGTTTCTTATGACCAACAAAAGAACTTTCTGCGTCGTTACAAAAAAGTTCTCTACGTGAATGAGAAAGAGTATTTGTTTTGCAATAATTTTCAGAGACTGACTATTTATTAATATTCTGATCTATCTCTTCCTCTGTCAACGGGGAAAATGTTTCTATGTCCCTTTGAATAGAAGTGCAACAGTTCTCTGTTTCTTGTAAAGGCTGATTTTGAGGCTTGATGTTTTATTGAGCCTCTTCTAGGAGATCTTGAATTGTGTTAGCAAGGAAACTTTGAGGATTTCCTATGGTTTCCTGATCTTCTTTCATTTCAAAAAATTCCTCATGGTTAGTATGATACTGAGTTTGTACATCAGGTTCATGAGTTATTTTCTCTTCATTATCAGGATGCCATTCTTGTTGTATAAACTGAACTGAGTTATAACACAAAGGAAGGTTTTCTATATGTGTTGGTGTCTGCTCAATTTCAGGTTCTGTGTTTTCCAAATGGCTACTTGTTTCCTCGAAGCACTGCTCACTATTAGTTCTTTCATTTTGGTCATGAAGATCTCTTATCAACATAGTACAAGACATAGGTAGGTAATCAAGCATCTCTTGAAAACCTTCTTCATTGCTTTCTTTGTAAGTTTTCTCATTATCTTCTATAAGGTGTTGATCAAAATACATATCTTTGTCACTATCTTGGTCTTGAGGTAATTAAGCTTGTGTTTGATCAGGCGAAACCATAGTTTTCCCTAGATCATCAATATTCATATTAGCCATCAACCTATCCATTCTCTTCCCAAGTGTTGAGGAGGTAAATCCCCTCTGCGGACAGAGGCGATCCCTACTAGCCCAAGACGGGTCTAGCAACAATCATAAAATGCTACAGCGCAAGTTCCTAATTGCGAATAAATAGACCAACGATGGAGGCCTACCTGGAATCCAGTGCTATGATCTGTAGAAGAGACAACGTTCCCGTTCCTCAGCCTCGGCAGATCATGATCCCCACGATCTCCATGAATGGACACCTGCACATGCAAGAAACAACACGAATACAAGCATAAAATCCAGAATACGCAACTATATATCAGTCAGAAAGGATATAACTCATCATTATCATAAGTGAAAAATGGAGTGGAACCATAACCAGTAGTCATTCATTAATAAGCAATCGAAAGAGAGTACAACCAATGTTTTGATGCTGAGGTCTCCTTCGGAGGGGTCTCCAGTCGTACACGTCTCGTAAAGCCTGCCAAGGATGGGACAAGCCTCTCTTAGAGTCTCTCGACGATAGTCTCATTGCTTGAGTCGGCCTTAAGGGAAGAATGAGGGCTCTTGTAGCATGAAGGCTCTTAAGAATTTGAGAACTTGGAGATTCAAGGCTTAGGCACTTCAAGACTAGCTTGCAATGGCAATGAGCAAGCTTTTATAGATGGAGGAAGAGGAGTTGGGATCCCTATAATTGTGGGATTGGCCTTATCTCCAAGGAAGCTTCCATGAGAGGTGGCAAACCACTTCCCTTTCATGGAACTCCCGAAGCCAAACCTCCCAACTCAAGATAGGTAACAGTTTCTGAGTCTGTTGAAACGAAACTTCCGCCATCCTTATTTAAAAAACACTCCTTAAATTGGCTGGCATGACTGCGACTCTGGGACAGAGCGCCAGTTGGCGCAGCCTCTTTGTAGGATATTCCTCATTGGCACGAGTGATGAACTGTCTACCCACGCCAATGCAAAAAGGGATGTTTTTATGGTTTTTTGCAAGGAGATGTCTTCAGGACAATTGAAGCTCATGTTTAGAGGAATGCAATGATAATGGTTTCAAGGCATGACATGGTTCATAAGTCACAAAATGGGCCCTCCAATGTGCGGGATGAGGAATGGTAGGGACGGTGACAAATTGTTGTGTAACAGATGCCCCCTAAAGCATGAGGCCCGAGAGAGAGAGAGGGGTGAAATGCTTTACGAGAACGTGTCCAGCTGAAACTCTGCCATCGGAAAACCTACGTAGAGAAATACAACTGATATCTCAAGTACATGATGTATATGCGGTATGGGCGTAGCCATCCGAAACAGAGTATACTATAATCCAGATCCAGGGTATGGACGCAGCCATACAGTGAGGATCAATAAATAAACTCAGGTATGGTCGCAGCCATCCAGTGAATAAGTCATGTAAATAATCATAATAATCCACAATATCGCAGCCTGGATTACAACAGACACAATCCAGGGTCTTGTGCTCCATCTTGACCCAAACAAAGTACAAGTTCAAGCATGCGAATATGTGAGCTGAAGTCGAACATGCAAGAACATTGTCTGATTACCAGCCAATGATGAAAGCTATTAACAGACGCGAGAGGAACCACCAATAATGACGATGGCCCTCAAGGTACTATAGGTATAATCTACGGCATGTGAATCAATGAGCTGGCGTCAAACACCCGTAGAATCACTCGATCGGAGGCCAATGATGAGAGCCTCATGTCGAATGCGACGAACCTGCCATTAAGGCATGCAAGCTCCAAGGTACCATAAGGGAGTCTCTAGATCAGCTTCCTGGATAACGAGCTGAAGTCGACAGGAAGTGACCTTGATCGAAGGTGGGCCATAATGTTTCCCACATCATCAACACGAGACAGAGGAACATGATGTTTTTGTTGTGAATCAGGATCGTATGAGAATCAGAGGAAGGTTGATATTTGCAAAGGTCAACTTCTCTTGAACATATAATGGCACAAATAGTGGTTTTGGCAGTATTTGACATCAACGGATCAGAGGTCATGGTGACGAGGCAATGAGCAGAGGAGAGGTCAAAAATGATTATCCAAACCCACGGCAGCAAAGTGAAGAACGAGATGAGATGTCCCCAACCCGACACGAATGCAGACAAGTGCCATGTTCAAGAGCGACATACTGCCGACACGACAATGATGATGGTTCCATTTTTCCCCCACCATTTCTGGCGAGTACCCCAATTATTTTTTATAACAAGCTTGAAGGGGATAGCATATGCTTGTAATATAAGTCCACCCTTCAGGCGAATCCATCCTAGTACATTTAACGAGCCCTAAGAAGGAGGAACTCGGAGAACGTCATTTCGACTGAACCCAATGTCATCAGGGTTTAACGAGTCTAACAAAGGAAGAACTCGACGTCTTTTCATGTTTAGAGAGTTTGAAAAGATAGCAAAAAAGTAAACTCCAAAGGTCCTTTTTCGTAAATAGTTTCTCAGATCCGAAAAGGTAGAAAACAATATCCGAGAAAACCTCCTAGTCGCGATAGGCTAGGATATTCCTTTTTCGTAAATAATCCATCCCAGCCCGAAAAAGGGGTAAACGTATACTGGGTAGATTTCGTTTCGCAGCCACTTTAACGAGATCGAAATGACAAGGGCCTTGGCAATCTTTTCATGTTTAGAGAGTCAGAAAAGAGCTGAAAGATGACTCCAAAGTGACTTTTTCGTGTTTTTACCGAGTCCGAAAAAGTATAAAATACAACTCATTTCACCGTTTACGTTGCATGAAAACCTGTTGTTGCACAGAAAGGCAAGTGTAAAATCCATTTTCGACAAAACATACGAAATTTTAATGAAAAATGACTTTTTAAACTTAAAACAGAGCTCAAAAAGTTATAAATAAGTCTAAATGGTAAAAATAAAATTACTTTTACTTTTTACCTGAGTGCAGAGCAACATTGGTCCATTTACTGTGCAAACTTCTGGCAGTGAGTACGACCGATCCGGGCCACCATTCAGAGTTCCGTCAGTTTCAGGTAAAAGGCGCTTTCTCATCCTTCATTTCAATCCATTTTTTAATAGTTTTCCATCATGCAATAGACTTCTGTGGCAACTTTTTGAATTTTTAGGGCTCCGCTCATTGGCGTGGGTATCGGGCACGGACCCGTGCCAATGGGATTTTATATGTAAAAGGCTCGTGCCAACTAGCACGACTGTTCCTAAAACAACCGCGCTAGCGGCCGAACTCAATTTTCCGCTTAAAAATTCAATATTTTGATCAATTTGAATGAATTTTGAGGCTCAACAGAGATCTAAATGAAGGTTTGCAACCATGTTGATGCAAGAAACCAAGAAAAATGGTGATTGAGTGGAAAGAAAGAGAGCATGGGGAAGAGGATGAAATGGCCATGGAAAATGAGGCCTGCATGAATGCCCTCAGAAACTGTGGGCTCAAGAAATTCTTCCTGACACCTTGTTTGCGTGCTCAACCTGAGCTACTTCAGTACCTGGTGAGAATTTGGGATGAACAAGAACAAGTATTCAAGCTACTAGACCAGGTGTTAGAACTGGACGTTTCTGATGTGTACTTCATAACCGGATTGTCGCGTAGAGGTCCGGTACCCATACTGACAGGGAGTAGACCGTCAGGTGAGAAAATGGAGGAAGTGATGGAACGCGTGTGCCCACGGGCACAAATGGGATCAGGGAGTAAAAAGGTGGATATACACACTATTCCCGATCTGGCACTATGAGTAGTGTTGCATACCATCACGTGGGCTGCGGGATCACAGGCACCGCACGAAGCGACGAAAGCCCAACTCTTACTGGCTTCAGAGTGCATGAGTCCCATACTGTTTGACTAGGCCACAGCAGTAACAATCAACATCAAGAGACAACTGACGAGATGCAAACAAGCCAAGCTGAAGCAGTTTGGCTATGGGTCCATCCTGGTATCGTTCATTCTGGAACGATTACCAATATTCCAGGGCCAAGGGGCCGATGTAGCGGAGCCGATACCACGAGAGCCGAGAATGGCTCGCTGGGCAACACTGATGCCCAGAGCAGGAGGAGGCCAACAGATGTCCTGGAGGCCAGAGTTTTTTAGGTGGTTGCGACGCCAATTGATTGTAGTTGAGGACTGGCCTTATGTCGGGACAGACTTTACTGGAGACCCAGATCTCCCACTGCCGGAGGGAGAGGATTGGGATGAAGAGCTGGGTATGATCTGTTTTATTTTTTATGTTTTATGATTTTTTGTCAATACATGTCCGTTCTGACAGCAGTTACATGTGTATGCCGATGTTGGCCCAGAGAGACCAGTCGGGATGTCTCCTATCGCACGGAGAACTCAGCTCGCAGTCGATCCTCATGAGGAGGGTGCAGAAGGAGGAGAGTTAGTTCAGAACCTTGAGGGGATTGCCCGAGGGATTCCGGACTACACCCGGCTGGCGGATGTACCGTTAGCATATCAGAGACATACAGTGGGAGTGCCTAGTTGCCTCCACCATCTACTGAGATGCCTAGTGCATGCAGTGACTTGTTATCATGAGCACCATGCAGACTAGCCTCTTAGGGTTTTATTTCATGCATATTTTTGAGAGACGTGTCGTCTCCGGATGTAATAAGACGAACATGTATATTTTTTGATTTTATGCAATGCACACTATGTGAACACTTCGATATCTATATATATACATATCTATTTCTGGATAGATTTTCCTTTTACATGTGATGATGATTTACAAATTGCGCAAATGTCTATCTAACACCAAATTAGCTACCGCATCTGTTAATGTATTCATATGCCTGGGTATATGCTGATATGTAATATAGTCAAAATTTATTTCCAGTAAATGAATACGCAGATACAGACGTAAAATGTGTGGATTTCTGACCGAATAATGACCATTCAGTTGTAACACTACAATTTGTGAGTCTAGATACACAAGAAATTCACGAATACCAAGGTTTACAGCCTCAGTTAATAATTCTAATACAGCACTATATTCCACGATGTTATTTGTAGTACATCCCAGACACACACCTTGCAGGTTCACTAACTCACCAGCAGGATCATAGATTACCCAGGCTGCCGAAGACAGATTCCTGGTACTGCGGGAGGCACCATCCGCGAACCCAACAAACGGATTGATGGACATCTGCACAATCAGGAAGACCCAATTAGCAGAAAGGCATTTACACTGCACACCACACCACACATGCACACAAATGAATAACACACTAAAGACGGGCATGCCCCCCAGCATGGTGTCTCAATTCGAGGTGCATGCCCCCCAAGCTTCAGTCCATAGGAAATGGAGTGAAGGTTGAAAGCAAAAAGATATTTGAACTAAATCTATCAAAACTCGAATTGAAAATGCTCGTGTTTCATTATTTTAACGAGGTTGACACACTTAAAAGAACTATCCTCGTTACATCTTGTTTCATTGTTTTAAGAGCTCGACACAAGGGGAAGAATTGTGCTCTGACGAGCTCCTAGGAGGAGGCTCAGGAGGGAGATGATAATGTATGTCCTCAACGATCCTCGCTTTAATGGAGATGTTGATCGGGATGGTTTGAGTGATGTTACTCAGGTTACCTTCCGAAAAAACCTCGTGCGTCAAGATGGGCGTTTGACGAGGAGGGGAAGGAACCTGAGAAGCATAGCGCTCCAGACAGTCAGTCATTGCCCCCAAGCTAGGCATAAAAGAGGAGCGATGATGTCCATCGCCCCAAGGCAGCTCATCAAGAGACATAGTTTCAATGATGGCTTCATCAGAAAGAAAAGTATCCTTGAGAGGATCAGGTGAATCGGCCTGACCAAGCCAGGGGGATTGAGAGCCATGCTCAAAGGAGCATGCTGAGGAGGTGGAGGATCAGATGCGGCAACAATTTCACAGTAGCTGATCTCTACTGGAGTCAAGGGCATTGATTCTCCAAACTCAAACACCTACTCAGGCGTAGGAATAAGCCAGGGGTCGTCGGACCTGGAAATCATGTTAACTTGAGCGGTGTGCGGTGGTGGTGCGGGAAAGATACCCATGAGGGCAGGGTCTTTGAAGAGACCAGGTCCTACACTGTCAGGGGGATTCGGAATCTGATCCACGTATGGTATGTTGTTCTCGGAGGTAGAGGTGAAGAAGGACAACTGATCCACCGTGACGATTTTGCCCTCGTGAGGGAACTTAAGAAGTCGAAAGACGGTGGACGGCACGCAGAGCATGGCATGAGTCCAGCTGCTGCCAAGAAGTATATTGTAGTTGAGTTTAGCGTCAACCACTTCTACTTCCACATTGAGAGTCTTCCCCTGTAAAGTGATCGCTAAACTCTCGAGAACACCCAGGGGTTTGGATTCCCGACCATCAAATGCCTCGAGGGCATTGGGAGAGGACGCAAGGGTTGGAGAGCCAATGGCCTTCCAGCAAGTGGATGACATAATGCAGTTAGAAGCACCTTCATCTACCACGGCCCTATGAATGTTCAGACCGTTAATCCCGAATTGAATAACAAGAGCGATTTGATGTGGAAGTTGGGGAGAGAAATTCTCTAAATCGAAGGTGAGAAGACCCGAATCGGTGGGATCAATGCCACCGATCACAGACAATAAAGCCTTCCGTTGCGAAGGAAAACTTTGAAGAACTTCAAGTGCAGACATAGCAGAGGGTGCCTGTGCCAAATCCTCAACAATGCTGTAATGTTGAGTAGCACGAGCATTTGGATTATAAGAAGATCTTCGTAAGACACCTTTAGAAGGTGGCTTCACAACGGGTTCAGGAGTAGGCTTCTCGATTTCCAATGAACTAGAGACAGGTGGGGGAGGCGGTCCATCCGCAACTTCTTTCCCGAGTGCTTGCCGCGATTCATTGTAATCCTTCGAACGTGTAGCGACAGAGATAGGTGCAGCAACCTTCATCATGAAAACTTGGGACCCAAATGGTGCAGATGGTGATGGCTGTTCGACCATCTGGGTCTGCTAAGATGGGAATGGCTCTTTTAGAACTTCCGGAGTCCCTTTAGAGCCCTCGAGAAGTTGACTAACCTCGGATCGTCGTGGACAATCCTTAGTATAATGGTTCCCTTCACAAATGAGGCAAGGGTACTTCAGTTTACGCTGAGAACCATCCTCAGTGCAAGATTTAGATTCTGGCTTTGGGGCATCAGATTTAGATTTGCCTTTGCCCTTCTTTTTTCCTTTGGAAGTTTTCTCCGTAGGATTGGCCTGAACGGCATTCACTTCCGTGGTTTTTCTAGAATCGGATGGGGCGGGATTAGCAGGAGCATTGTTGGAAGAATTAGACTTCTGCTTCCCATTCGAAGATTTCTTTGAGTTCTGAGAGATAGAACCAATGACACCATCCACCGCAGGGGTAGGCGGAGCCTTAGAGGTTTCGGACCGCGGGGCATCAGGCAAGATATCATAAAGCGTGTCGGACTGAGAATATACAAGATCCAGATATTGGGCACGCGCAATGGCTTGTTCCTCTGTCACACACGCTCCCATCGCAATATCTTGAGCAATTTTATTCATGAAGGAAGTGGTGAACCAGTGAGTTAGTATCTGATCAGGTATGTGAAACTTGATCAGTCTACGACAGTGCCACCACTCATGAATGTGATCAGAGATGTGAGTGGCTTTATCCTGCTTCAGAGAAGTCAGGAGGTGCGTCCCGGCTTCATAACGAACCGGTAACTGAAAGTGCATGAGGAAAGCCATGGCTAAAGAATTGAAATCTTGGAAAATGCCACGGGATAACTCTATGTACCACTTAGCAGCAGCTCCAGTTAAAGTACGCTGGAAGAGGCGCAGATGAATCGAATCGTCGACCCAAGAGTTAGACGAACACCAAAGATGATACGTCATCACATGCGCCTGGGGGTCCTCTCCAGATTTTCCCTCAAACTTGGGGCAATCACCTGGTATCTTGGTAGGAACCGGAGGCCAATACGGATTATGTAAAATCGGATCATTGGTCAATTTTGAAACATCCGGCAACTCCAAGGTGGCCAGGAACGGCAATGGCGGATTAATCGGCATGCCAGGGCCGGGATGAGGACCGTTACCTGTACTCCACAATGGTTGTGAATATCCTTGCCCCCATGGGTTCTGTACCGTAGGATTCTGACCGTAGGGGGTGTAGGTCGTATAACCAGACTCATTTGGATGCTGGTAACCAGAGTGTGGGGCTTGATAACCAGAGTACGGACCCTGATTATGTGTTGGCCCGGTGTAAGCATCATTTGGATTTGGCTGCTGAGTGTAGGTAAAACCAGGTGGAGGAGGATAATACTGAGAGCCTCTGGGGTGGTTATAATTCGGTTGAGATTGACCATGAGGATAATAACCACCCTGAGGATGAGTAGGCTGCTGAGAAGTGGAACCCTGCGAAGCCTGATAAGTAGGGCGCAGCTGTTGATTTGGCTGCGGCATCGAATGAATCGGCTGCTGGGCAGGGCTAATAGAATGAGCGGGCTGCCCTGAGTGAACAGGTTGACCCGACTGAGAGGGTTGCCCTGAATGAACAGGTTGACCCGGATAGATAGGCTGCGCCGGTTGCACAGGCTGAGCTGGCTGTGAAGGAGCCCCAGGTTGTACCGGATGGGCCGGTTGGCCTGGAGGCGGAACACCAGGTTGTGTCGGATGGGCCGGTTGGCTTGGTGGAGGAACAGGGCCAGGTGGTTGCTGGAAACTGGTTTGACCTGAAGCAAAACCATAGGATGGTCCCGGATGATATGCAACATTAGAAACAACAGGATACTAAGGTTGCATTGGTAGAGAAGGCTGGATTTTCCCCCTAGGACCATAGAGCGGTCTCGGTTGATACCCCGGCTGAGGCTGAACAGGTTGACCGGAAGGGCTGTAATACTGTCCTTGCGGACCGTATGATGGCCCTTGCTGGCTTGCAGGATAACCTTGGATGGGCTGCCCCTGTGGGTCATAAGGATAGCCAGGTTGGCCCGAAGGTTGGCCTTGGAAAGGTTGCCCTTGCGGGTTATAAGCCTGGTTATAAGGTAAACCTTGAGCATGGAGGTAAGCCTCAGGAGCGGGTAGACGTAAAATGTCCCTGTGCTCATCATACTGACCTGGAAAAGCATACACGAGCGTACCATCCTGTGCATAGTGCGAAAAGTAAGAGCGGTTGGGATCTTGGGAGGATGGTCCAACCTCGGGGTTCGGCTGTTGCAGAGACAACCGATACTCCTCCGGAGAGATGTTCTCCGGTATAGCAGTCGCTAGATAGATATCTTCAGGAGTTGGCATAGCCCTGGCAGAGGGTGTTGTGACAACAGGAGAAGAGGCGGCCACACAAACAGTGGGTCGAACGGGTACAGAAGTAACGGGCGTCTGAGGAGACACCCCGGGTGAAGGAGCAGCTGGTCTCGGAGAAGGAGCTGACACTCCCATAGAGGCTGCGGCATAAATGATCTAACCCAAAGACCTGTACCCCGGTGGTAAATAGGGACTGGCTATTGACATGTCAGCCAGTTCAGAGTTGTCTCCCGGAAACAATCTTCGTGGGAAGAGCTGATAGTCTTCACAAGACGTTGGGATTTCCTCACTAGAATCACTCATGGTTGAGCCCGCCGCTAGATCTCGTAAGAGACGGCGAGGACTAGGAGGAAAGACAGCAGCTATAAAAGGCAAACCCGATGTAAGAGAAAGGAAATCAGCTCCTAATCTTAATTCAGACACAAGGTCTGAAAAGGGCCAATCGAACTCAACTGGTCCCCCAAAGGGTTGCTCAAAAAGAACCGGTCCCCCGTCAGGAAACTCGGAAACAATAGGCTGCTGCGGTTCAGCAGAGGATTGCGACACCTCTGAAGAATCGTCTATGTAAGGACTACCAGTAGACGAAACCGAAGGTTCCGCCACTGTGGCAAACAACAAGAGAAAAAAAGAACAAACACACACACGGGCTGAAAAAGAGTCAAGACACACGATCAAACGGTCAACAAGAAAAATCTAAGAGGGCGTGTAATCATGGGTGATTAATTTTTACCACATTGAAAAATAAGAAACTTCACCGTTTCATGTTTTAAGAGTCGAGAAACGATAAAAAGGTGACTCTATCTCTTTCAGATTTGACACAAGCGTGAAAGGACAAGCGCTTGGCGATCTTTTCAAATTTAGGGAGTCAGAAAAGATCAAATGACTGCTCAGGAATACTAGGCAAAAAGGGTGTACCAAATAACCGTGAACTGCAATATACACCTTGGTTTCAATAATGAAAAAGAAATCAACCAAGGACTTTCCGTACGTGCAGGCAATCTCCCCGAATGCTGTGTTCGGTGTATCACGGGTATAGGGCGGCAGACTCGGCTTCCTGTGGATAAAGGATTGAAAACCTAGAGGGGTCTCCCTTTATATACGCGACAGTACGGGGAGCACAAGTCCGTACTAGCGCTGTCTAAAGCCAAAAGGCGAACGACAGCTACTAGGTTTAAAGACGCTGGAACACGTCTCTAGCCTAGACCTCTAAATGTGTTTCATTAGATTTCAATGCTGCCTTAGTGTAAATTGAGTAGATTATAAAGTTGATCTTCAATTACATTTCAGTTTTCAGGTCCTAATGAATGTGTGGTCTCAAAAATCTCCTAAATGCAAAATTACATGCCACAGTACATCATTTCGTTCGATGAAAACTAGCTACAGAAGAGTTGAGAGTTTTTACACAAACAAAATGATCGGAAGACAATCAATGATATCTCTAATGCAACTAATGAAACTGAAAACTTTTCATTCAAATCACTAATTACTAGTAAAATCAAAAAGATTTCAATTTGCACTAATCAACCAAAAGCAAAAGAGATTTTTTTTTTTTTTAAATGTTTGATATCTAGATGCACTAAACAAACCGAAAACAAAAGAGAAGCAATTTGAGAAACGATATTGAGAGAGCAAAACAAACAAATTTCACTCAATGGCACAAACAATCAGATCTCAAATCGACCAAAGTCTCTCAAAACCAAGAAAAAGTCCCAAAGGCTCCAATGGACCATGTGATCTGGGCCCAAAGCAAGACCAAACAAAATTTGAGTGCAGAGAAGAACAATCACCCAAAAATCGCAATGAAACGGTGAACAACTACTAAGAGAATGCGGAGGAGAAATCATAGAATTGACTGAACTAACAAAACACCAAAACTCCTAAGGAGGGCTCGATACACAAAGCCACTAGATGCCCTAGGGCTTGAAACGCGAAATCGATGGAGAAAAGCAAACAACCAAAGGACAAAGGCAAATTCCCAGTCAAACAGGACTCCAACACACTCAGGTAGCTGAAAAACTAAAAAGAAAAACACTGACCAGACCCAGAGAGCTCAAAACTGAGAAGACCCTAATGCCTCACAGGAGTGGCGCAACTGTGAGGTTGTAACTGGTGCCAGAAAGCAATTGGCGCGGGCAATACAAAAGCAACATGCGCCAATTGGCGCAACTGTCGAGCTAAAAAGCGTGCCAGTCAAGTTCCTCAGTCAAAAGTAAAAAAAGAACTACTCCAGAAGCAGATCAATGATATCCAAGCAAACCAAGAAGCAAAAATCAGCAAGAAAACCCAGCCCAGAAGGCTAATCAAGCAAGGAAAACCACGAAACAATCAAAACGAGACAATCAAAACTAGACGCGCCAAATTGTTGAGGAGGTAAATCCCCTCTGCGAACAGAGGCGATCCCTACTAGCCCAGCATGGGTCTAGCAACAATCATCAAATGCTACAGCGCAAGTTCCTAATTGCGAATAAATAGACCAATGATGGAGGCCTACCTGGAATCCAGTGCTATGATCCGTAGAAGAGACATCGTTCCCGTTCCTCAGCCTCGGCAGATCATGATCCCCAAAATATCCGTGAATGGACACCTGCACATGCAAGAAACAACACGAATAAAAGCATAAAATCCAGAATGCGCAACTATATATCAGTCAGAAAGGATATAACTCATTATTAACATAAGTGAAAAACAGAGTGGAACCATAATCGGTAGTCATTCATTAATAAAAAATCGAAAGAGAGTACAACCGATGTTCTGATGCTGCGGTCTCCTTCGGAAGGGTCCCCAGTCGTTCACGTCTCGCAAAGCTCGCCAGGGAAAGGGCAAGCCTCTCTAGAGTCTCTCGATGATAGTCTCCTTACTTGAGTCGGCCTTAAGGGAAGAAAATGAGGGCTCTTGCAGCATTAAGGCTCTTGGGAATTTGAGAACTTGGAGATTCAAAACTTGGGCACTTCAAGACTAGCTTGCAATGGCAATGAGCAAGCTTTAATATATGGAGGAAGAGGAGTTGGGATCCCTATAATTGTGGGATTGGCCCTATCTCCAAGGAAGCTTCCATGAGAGGTGGCAAACCACTTCCCTTTCATGGAACTCCCGGAGCCAAACCTCCCAACTCAAGATAGGTAACAGTTTCTGAGTCTGATGAAACGAAACTTCCGCCATTCTTATTTAAAAAACACTCCTTAAATTGGCTGGCGTGACTGCGACTCTGGTACAGAGCGCCAGTTGGCGCGGCCTCTTTGTAGGATATTCCTCATTGGCGCGAGTGATGAACTGTCTACCCGCGCCAATGCATAAAGGGATGTTTTTATGGTTTTTTGCAAGGAGATGTCTTCAGGACAATTGAAGCTCATGTTTAGAGGAATGCAATGATAATGGTTTCAAGGCATGACATGGTTCACAAGTCACAAAATGGGCCCTCCAATGTGCGGGATGGGGAATGGTAGGGGCGGTGACAAATTACTGTGTAACACCAAGCATATACATCATCTTTTCCATCATGATTTCTTGTTTATTTTCTTTATAATCTTGTTAATCATACATGTCTTGTCGGGGTAGAGTTTGTGTTTGATTAGGGAAAGGTATATGTTGCTCTGGATTTCCAACGTTTAGATTAGCCATAAACCTATCCACCCTTCTTCCAAGCATGTACATCAATTTCTCCATTATGAACATATGTTTGTATTCTGGGTCTATATCTAAATCCATGTTTGTAAATCAGAAAAAGAGGTCACTGTATCTGTTTAATCAATTCAAGGTCTTCTACCAGTGGAGTCATTTGGTCTTTTGGGAGTTTCAGAGTGTGGAGTGGCCAGGTGGAAAATTTTCATCTCATAAGGAGGTAAAATGTTTTATGGTTCCACCACCATGTACCAATCTAAAGAGATTCTGGGTTCGATTCCCCAGTGGAGTAGCCAGAGATGTTAGCTCCCTGTAATTTTCAAGATTGGAAAATTCAAACTGCAGAGAGAACATTATTTCAACCACTTTGGGATTCTAGGATCTAGCCCTCCTGAATCCAGAGAGGGATCTCTCCAATAAGTGCAAAGATGGATTTATCTTTAAAGGTTTTTTGGTATGATATTACGCTAGTTATGAAGGCCAAGATTTTTTATTTGTTTTGGATGGTTGAGAATGATTATTATTTGAGTGGAAAGTTATAAATGGAAAGAGTTTCAAAGGTGTGAAGTTGCAAGCAATCAGAACAATCTTTGGCTAGAAGATAGATATAATGCTCGTTTTTAGTCCATTGGACTATGGCGTCATAACAGGGCTTTAATTGAGAAACAACAAGGTTCAAGAGTGGTCCATGGGGCAATTCATCTATGTCTAAGGATCTCTTTAAAGTTGATTTTATGGAATGAAATGATACAACAGGAAGGGGAATCAAACAAATGAAGAACAAAGAGCAGCCTAAGATTAAGTAAGTACTTTGAAACTATCCTACTTTCGGCATACACTTAAGAAAGACATAAAAGTAATCTAAGATCTGGTCAGTACTTCGAAACTAGCCAGCTTTTGATGCACTTTCAATAGAAAACATTTAAACACAAAGGGAAACTTTAAAAGCAACTATTGGAGAAGAAACTAGAGGACAGGGCTCACCATAAAATTCCCTAGCTCTTCTTTACTTGGTAAAATTTCAAGACAAACACATAAGATAACAAAGAAAAGTTTAAGATCAGGTAAGGACTTTGAACCTAGCCTGCTTTCAACACATTCTTAGGGAAACTTTCAGATAGTTTTTTGGGGATAAAACTAAAGGACAGGGCTCACCATCACTTCCTTAGTTCATCTCTACTTAACATAAACTGAAAATAACATTCAAGAACAACATTTATCTTAGACAGTAGGACGAGGGAATGCCATCATTCCTAACTGCTTAAACTGAATTAAATCATTCCTAAACAACACAATTTGGAAGAAAACATATAGATAAAGCTTATCAGTCAGAGAAGGGTACTGATATACAGTAAATCCTAACTCTATGCTTGATGTTCTTTATCAGAGAAGATGGACAAAGCGAAAACAAAAATAAAATAACTATTTACAATAAGAAATAACATCACCATTGACATAGACCAGGATCCCATAAATCAACTTTTATTGATGCTTCAAACTAGTTACAGCTTTAAGTCCAATGTTTCAGTTTAGGAATCATCTTCACTTCTTAGCCAAACTTATTTAATCACAAGCAGAGCTTCAAGAGCCAGTGAACACTATTTACAAGTAGAAGTTTCGAGCTCAAGTACATTTCAAAGTTCTGCAACAAACATTGTTTCATCTCCTATAGAAGTATTTATAGAAGAAATGAGGAGGTGGGATTTCATAAAAGATCTTAAAGATTCAATTAATACAGATTTAATACTTCTCGGCCTTTGAGGGGCTCGATGGAGAAGTTTGCAGATATGTCCTCTATATTAAATGTTTTACATTAAGATTTAAGCTCGGTGGGAGCTTTTGTTGACTTTAAGGCTCTGTTTCATCTTTTACAATAACTCTGTTTGGAATGGAATAATTATTCGGCTTCGCTGAGGCAAATATCTTCTTTTCTGGTCATTACTCGGCCTCTGTTTGAATGCTTTGAAGCTACAGGTGGCAATCTGGTAGCTGAGAGGAATCAATTAGCCTCTGATGTGGTAGTGGAGGTGTCCTCTATTTGATAAATATTCTTGATTTGATTTAAAATGTATTTAATTTAGTGGATTAGGCTTTTGATTTTCAATCCTTGGCTGTAATCCACCCAATCTATGTAATTAATATTTAATTCTTCATCTCTGGTTTGATTGGGTCTTCAACACTGATACTCTTTGATTGTTTTAATTCTCACTGTGTCTTTTTGATGTGCAGGTATAAAAAGGGTTAATATGGCATTAGTTCTCATGATATACTGTTGAAACGTGATAGTGGAACCCTACAGATGGCTTATATTTTATGAACAAAGGCATGGGGATCGTCATCCCCGGCCTTTGGATTTTCTTCAATATAATGGAAAAGCCATAAAAACCTGCATAAAATAATAAAAGTTAATAAATCCTGCGTTTATTTCGGTAAGACTGCTTAGAAGGATGCGGTTAAGGCGCGGCCATTGGATGAAAGAATCCAACGGTTGAGATTTGCTTGTGGGGGTCAGAAGAAGGAGATTTGGAAGAAGGGAGCATATGATTAAATCTAGGTCATAGATCTGATTTGATTGACGGTTGAGACCAGTCGGGGCAATAATAATGTGAAGGGGTCACATATACTATGTTATGGCAGAAAATGTGAAGAAATAAAAGGGGAAAAATCCCTTTGGCAGAAGAAAAGCATTGAAATGAAATTTGGGGTTTCGGGATGATCGTGGTCCATCGGATGAGATCAGCCCATGAGATCAATGGTTAGGATTGATCTATGAAGTCCCTTTGGAAAATGCAGAGGGTGATAATATATGGCCAGATAAGATCTGAGCCATTGATCTGTAGAGATCACCAGTGGGAACATAACGCGATAAAACACAATGAAAAGGGGAAAGCCGTTTTGGGAGGAGAAACCGGCAGTATCGTGTAGCATAAGGGCGAGAAAGTGGTTTTATCTTTTTAGATGCGATATGCGTCAAATGTTGACATGTGGATTTTGAATACCACCCATATCGCGTGATTTTGGAAAATTATCACCCATGCTTAAAGTTACGCAAAACTGCATACCAGCCGTTAGATTTGGGGTCTCAGATCTTACGGTGGGGAGTGAGCATGACGTCAACTAGATGCGCGGTGGATAAAAGGTAGGGTGGTTTTATTAGGGACTATTCGATTAGAGAATCGACGACAGAGATGAGATTTGGAGGGAGGCAGGACCCACAAGGGTCAGGCCTGTCAGGGTTAATATGTGCCGTTAGATGTAAAGGATAAACGATCAGGATTAAAACTGGGGTCAAACGAAATAATATATAGGGCGGAGAGAGGTTAATAAGGACCTTTGATCTACAGAGATCAACGGCTATGATTGGCCGAAGAACATTATGAAGCGGGGTGCATGAATTTAACCAAAATCAAGAGATGCAATCTAGACCATCCAATCTGGACACGTCGATGGCCTCGATGAAATTGGAGCTTCGCGATTGGTGGGGCAATGGACATGGGGGGCGTCGCAGTGATTAACTGTGGGCCGTCGATCTATGGATTAGATCGACGATGAGGAACTCATCGGGGAGTGACCAATCAAGTGTGGCATAAAATAATGCGCCAATGGAAAACTCTGATGCGATACAGCACTGGCCATCGGATTGGCCCAAGATCAACGACATAGAAGGGCTCCGACCAATGAACGAGCGAGACCACATTATAATATAAACAAGTGGAATTTTGATTAAAAACAAAGGTTTAATGGTGTGGGGGGGATATATATATGAGGTTTGGTGCCCGTCTGTGGGGCTTGTGTATACGTGGAAAACACAAAGGGACCGGGGCTTATATATGTATAAGGGCCAATCGGAATCGGAAGCACGGTGCGGGCTTTTCAATCTACCCATTAGAATTTCTCTGATGCGATATCGCACGGATCGTTGATCGGGTTTTAAGATAAATGGTGTTTTTCATTTAATAACATTGTATTGGCAGGTTTAATGTAAAACATAGGAAAAAAGGGGTTTTTTGTTTTACAAAGGAAAAATAGCAATCGTGAATGGTTTTTATAATGTGTTAAGCACTCGATTGTGGGCCCAAGGGTTATATGAAAAAATCTTGGGGTTTATAAACAAAGGGCTAATCGCATCGAAGGTTTTAACGAAATAAAATAGACTTGCGCGGGTCGATTTCTCTGATGCGATAAGCACCGAAAGGGTTTAGCACTTGGTTCTAGCACTAAGTCATGTGGTGGGGAAGTGGTTAGTTCTTAGCCCAAAGGGGCTTGAGTCCATAGTGAAAAAACTTTATTTTTTATGAAATTTTTCAAAGTTTTGGATGGATTTGGGGGTTTCGGAAAAGTTTAAAAATGGGTTTTAAACTTTGTAAAGAGGATTTTATGAAGGGGAAATGGGAAACAAATGGAAAATAGAGGAATTCCATGGGGAAAGAGGGAATAAAATAAAGGTTAGTTTTGAGTGGAGGGAGTGGAAAAATGGAGTTTTGCAGCAGTCTTTTGTTCATAAAAATAGCAGAATTTCCGAGTTTTGAAAGGAAAACAGAAGTGAAGATTTAAAAAAAGGGCATGATGTCTTCATGAGTCTTCAAGAGATAACACTTTTAGCCATAAAACTTTTTTCTTGAAGGCTCCAAAATGATTTAGCCACCTTTTGATATAACAATTTTTATAGGTGGCTAACAAACACAACCATGGTGCTAGCTTGATGTATGACTCAATTTTCAAATATCTCTTCCTGGTCCTAACATGAAAATACACATGCTCCCCAACCTTTAACTTTGTATGCATTCTATGTTGATATGCATAACTGTTCCACCTATCTTGTGCCACCTTCAAATTCTATTTTATAGTCATAATTTCTTATTCCATTTCTCTTAACATATCAGGCCTGATGAGGACCCTATTCATCAAATCACTCTAGCTTATAAGAGTATTGCAACTCCTCTCATAGAGAGCTTCAAATGGGCTCATTTTCAGTGACTCCTAGTGCCCATTATTGTATGAAAATTCTACAAGAGGGATATATTCTTTCCACTTCCTTGGTTGGTGTAATATTCCTAAATTAGCATGCAGCTAATTGGAATATTAATTTTTTCTCTTATCATTTAGTTAGATAAATAAAGGGGTAGGGAGACCCATAAATCTCTTTAGTAGGAATAAAATCCCTCTCAATGTGAAATGGGATCATCTTCATAGATGGATAAAGCATCCCCATGTGTGAACAGGGGCTAATGCATGTGGACAAGGTCAATTTTGACCAAATCAACAACGTTGTTATGGAGGGAGTGGATCATCAATGAGAGACAACATAGTGTGAATGGGAAGAAGTATCCATGATATTAGAAACCCGAATGAGTGCGACCCAAGGTGAGAAGGCTCACATTTTTTATGAGGGCAAGGCATCCATAGATGGATATGTTATTTATTATTGATTTTGTGGTCTCTATGACTTCTTTCACTCTCTAGTTGTTTAGCTGAGATTATTGTGTTGTTTAGCACAGGGTGTTCCTGAGCGGGGATCCCACCTATTCCCTTGATTTAGCCTCTAGGAAGAGTATTGTGCTATCATTTCCACACTTTAGCATTCTAGCCAAGCTTTAATCTTCAGCTACAGTGCTGTGTCTGTTTAGATTTGTGTTGTGTTGTAGGGTGTTGCAGTGGAGGGTTGAGAAACCCACTTTCTAAGTTATTTTTTCAGGGGAGGAAGCATTATTCTCATTGGGAGATCAGAAAAGGAGGGTTTTGAGCTTTGTTTCACATATTGGCACCAAGCCAGCCTATTCCCATCATCTATAATGCATACTTCCTCTTTGACTACGTTATTCTAGTGAGCACTTGCAATGGAGGTTTTAGTGTTTGATTTGGAGGGTGAGATCTTCAGTGTTGGGATCAACCTTTCACTTGAATGATATATTGGAGGATATATATTCATTTAGATATCATTTATATTCATTTAGATATCATTTTTAGCCATATCCATCTAGTTATTCAGTTGCAGCTGTTATTCAGCACTAGGGCTACATTCCGGCATTTTGTACTTTTGGGTATTTCCGGAAACCCTTCCTGGGTTGTCTTGGAAATGTGGTTGGGAGCATAGATACTTAGCCCCAACACCTTTTTAGCTATATAAAAACATATATAAATTTTTATATCATTTATGTAGCAGTTTATGCCCTAAAACTGTGTTTTCATGGCTCATGGCACTTGTATAGCAACATTTTCTCATGTATTGACATATTTGCTTAGAGGAGGCTTGTTTTGTATTGCTTGAGTGACTTGATCCTCAAGATATTGTGCCTATTATTTGCTGATATGTTTGATAATATGGCTATACATTTGTCTCATATCATGGTGTATTGATTTGTTCACTTCTATTACCATTATTGTGTTCAAACATTGCTGCTTCCCCATTTGGGAATATTACAGTAGTATCAGAGCATAATCTTGGCCCAGCCAATGAGTTTCATCCAATATGATATAAGAATAAGAAAAGAGATCTACAAACATGGAAGGAATGAGCTTTGTATCGTCACTTTTCAGATATATGAAGAGGCTCTCCAAGGAGGTCAAGCAGATGAGAAAGGAGAGATGCAATGAGACCTCTAGAGGGTTTCAAGATGAGGAAGGTACATGCACTTCCTATCAGTAGAAGAAAGAACCAGTATTTCATAGAGCTACAAAGAAATATACTATGCCCTTTTCTTTTGAAGCAAAAGATAAGAGGCATGGAGATGGAGGAAACTTAGATGATGAGATTCTAAGTGATTATCTTGCAGAATACAAATCTCAATCAAGAGCTTTCAAGGAGAATCTAACTCTCCCACAGTTCATTCAGCTCAAAGAAGAAAGAAGACCTTACAGAAATAGATTTCTACTGTCTATATTTTATGGGTCATCCACATGCACAACAAGGGCTTGGGGAATGAAGTTGGATGCATTCTTCCTGCTACATCTATTAGCAGAGAGAGAAGTTGTTGAGATTGCAGCACTGCACCTTGATGGTGAAGCAAACATTTGGTGGTTCAGCCATTTGATTCATGAAAAAGTGACTGCATATGCAGATTTTACTCAAAGGATGATCAAGAAGTTTGACAAGAATAAATCAGAGGAGAAGAAACTTCCACCACCACTTGCTGCAAGAGCACTTACATCAGGAGGAATAACACTTGCACCTTTTCAAAGTGGTCTTGATCCCTTGACATATAGATTCCCATACACTATTCTGGATATGCATGAGGAGGAGGAGACTTATACCAGCGCTGATGCATCCATAGAGGAGAAGCCATCATCATCAGTAGTTGGGGAAGTCATCACACTGGAGGAAGGAACCCTTGTAGCAATAGAATATGTTCCCAAGCAAAACCAAGGTATGCAAATGTTTCCACTTTCTATTATTTCAGCACATCTTATGGAGAGTTGTGGGAATATGCCATTGCATGACCTAGAGTCAAGATACATTGCCGATTTGGAGCAGGAAACTATCAATGTGTAAAGGACCCTTGATATAATCAAGGAGGAGATGTACATTCATTCTAGTATGTCATTGTCACGCTACACACAACTCTTTGGTTTGGAGTGTAGATTTTTGGAGGATAGGATGAGTATTTTCCTAAACAATCCAATCCAGAACTATATTTTCAACATTAAGCATGAGCATGATACAGGATATGCACAATAATGGATATCAACAACACTGTCATTAAGCATCAATGATGAGTTGGGGGCCCAACTAATATTAAGACATTCTGATCACCAACACACTTGTGTAGCAGTGGATAGGAAGATGGTTGATGGAGGACATCTTATGATGGATGGCATCTTCCATTATCATGATGGATACTTCTTGATGAGAACTTCACACCTTAATGAGAATTTTTTTCCTACATCTTATTTGGATCTTTATGGGGTCAACTTGGTCATTGATGAGTGGTCTTCATTTGAAGATCTCCAAGAGATTGCATTTCAATATCCCATGAAATGCAAAAATAGAAATCCGATTTGGGAGGATGGTATTCTCCATTGGAGGAGTACCAAAGTAGAGCATGGTAGGAGACACCCACATTTGTATGAATGGGTGTGGATGGTGAGCAAGGGGTTGGTGAGCCACTTGCATATATATGACACAGGGCAACATGAGGCATGGCTGTGTTGGCTACTCTTGAAAGAGTTTGGCCATCATGTGACATATCCTTTGTCAAAAGGTATGTTATGGGTTGAGGCATTGCATGGAACCCATATGTTATGGAAATAGAATATTTGGTTGTATGGCGCATTCTACAAGTCAATAATCATGATGTTAGTTCATGACTTGCATGATGATGGTCTGAGGAGGAAACAAGAGTTGATGTTGCTTTGGAAACTCTTGGGAGAGTATGGGCTGATTTTCTCCCATACTTTGCATGATGTTGCAGGAGTAGGTGATGGCACCATCATGATGCAAAGGGGTTACTCCTTAACCTTGGAGGATTAGGAGTTACTTCCACTTTTGAAGGAATCTCCCATATATAACACCATTATGGTAGATGACTTTGACATTTGGCATGTCAAAGAATGGAGCTATGAGATTACAGGAGCCTTATTACAAAGGCCAAAAACGTTGTCACTTGGGAGCTTGGGTTTGTTGATGGAGTTTTCCCAGGATCACTTCACATATGATTCACTTGATGGCCAATTAGGAGATGAGAGTGATGGAGTAGTGGATGGAGACATCTATTACCATGATATGATCTTCTTGACTTGGATCTCTAAGCATAAGAAGAATGCTTTGCATGCAACACATGGTTCATTCCTTTTCATGGAGATATGTCATACCACTATGGAAGGCTCATTCATGGATCTTATTATCAACCTACTCTTAGCACATGTCAAGAATTTTTTTTTTGCACTTATTGATTATATAACATATTATTTGCGCTCTCTTACCATCTCTATACAATGCATTGCTCCACAAGAGGGCAAGCCTCTATTTGGGCTTCATGGTCATTTTGGGACCAACATCAGTGATGGGGATATCAATCTCTTAAATGGCTTGGGGAAAAAAATTTTCTATTATTTGTATGCTCAGTTGATAAACAATTCCATTTAATATTTGCTAGTAGATGAGATGACATGCACAACTAGCAACTTGTTGGGAGACAACTTGCAATGTTATGTTTTGAAACAAAAATTAGAAAAACTGTGTTGTGACCACTTGGGAAACTGTTGGTACCTTCTAGCACTATATGAAACCTTTAGTATATTTCTCATTTGGATGCCATATGGTGATAATGTCCTGTTCATCATATATGGGGTGGTTTGGGCCAACATGATTCATGACTATAGAGAGAGGATATTTGAAGATCCAGATTTCTTCTTGCCTCTTAAAGGAAACATTATTGCAGCCCAAAATCAACATCTACTCTACACTTATCATAAGTGGAGAGAGAGAAAACATGGGATAGAAAATTTGTTCTATCAATTCCAACAATGCAGGCTACCTACTTTGCAGGAGCCTAAGGTGGAGGAGTATTTCTATGCGTTACCATTTTGGAGGGTGACTCATTTTGTATGGATGATAGCTTGGGGATGGAGGCTTCACATGGGAATGATAGTTCCCAATATATTTCAGATTCCATGCCTCAATAAGGCCTCTAGACAGAATATTGTTTCCTCCATGGGTATTTCACTCTTTCATGATGATAGCTATTTGGTATGGTCACCAAAATCTAACTTGCATACTTGGGAGGAGAAACTTGGAGATTTATTGATGAGACAACATCTTGTTCCTTGTAGGAGCATATCATATGAGGATGCTACAAGAGAAGGAGAGGAGTCTCTTCAGTTCTATCCTTGCAGTTGCTTGAGGACAAGTAACATTTGGGAGGGGAGGACTATAATATTCCTAAATTAGCATGCAACTAATTGGAATATTAATTTTTGATCCTATCATTTAGTTAGATGAATAAAGGTGTAGGGAGACCCATAAATATCTTTAGTAGGAATAAAATCCCTCTTAATGTGAAAAGGGATAATATTTATAGCTGGATAAAGCACCCCCATGTGTGAACAGGGGCTAATGCATGTGGACAAGGTAAAGTTTGACCAAATCAACAACGCTGGTATGTAGGGAGTGGATCATCAATGAGAGACAACGTAGTGTGAATGGGAGGAAGTATCCATGATAGTAGAAACCATAATGAGTGGGACCCAAGGTGAGAAGGCTCACATTGTTTATAGGGAGGGAAAGGCAACCATATATGGATATGTTATTGATTATTGATTTTGTGGTTTGTATGACTTCTTTCACTCTCTAGCTGTTTAGCTGAGATTGTTGGGCTGTTTAGCACAGGGTGTTCCCAAGCGGGGATCCCACCTCTTCCCTTGAGGTAGCCTATAGGAAGAGTATTGTACTATCATTTCCACACTCTAATATTCTGGCCAAGCTTCAGTCTTCATCTACAGCGTAGTGTCTGTTCATATTTGTGTTGTGCTGCAGGGTGTTCCAGTGGAGGGTTGAGAAACCCACTTTCTGAGCTAGTTTTTCAGGGGAGGAAGCATTATTCTAATTTGGAGATCATAAAAGGAGGTTTTTTAGATTTATTTCACATCTTGGAACCACTCCAACCTATTCCCATCATCTACAAGGTAGATTTCCTCTTTGACTATGTTATTCTAGTCAGCACTTGCAGTGGAGGTTTCAGTGCTTGATTTGGAGGGTGAGATCTTCAGTGTTGGGATCAGCCTTTCACTTGAATGATCTATTGGAGGATATATGTTCATTTAGATATCATTTTCAGCCATATCCATCCAGTTATTTAGTTTCAACTGCTATTCAGCCCTAGGGCTACATTCCAACATTTTGTACTTTTGGGTATTTTCAGAAACCCTTCCTAGGTTGTCTTGGAAATGTGTTTGGGAGCATAGATCTCTAGCCCCAACACCTTTTGAGCTATATAACAGTAGATCTACATTTTTATATCATTTATTTAGCATTTTATGCCCTAAAAATGCGCTTTCATGGCTCATGGTACTTGTATAGCAGTATTTTCTCATGTATTGACATATTTTCTTAGAGGGGGCTTGTTTTATATTGCTTGAGTGACTTGATCCTCAAGATCTTGTGCCTATTATTTGCTAATATGTTTAATAATATGGATGTACATTTGTCTCATATCATGGTGTATTGATTTTTTAACTGCTATTTCCATTATTGCGTTCAAATATTGCTACTTCCCCATTTGGGAATATTACAGTTGGTGCATCACATACATTTTTAACATGTCCTCAAGGATCCTATTTATCCTCTTTATTTTCCCATTAGTCCATGGATGGTAAGTTGTGCTAAAATGAAGCTTTGTTCCAATAATTGCAAATAATTATTTCTAGAACCTTGAAGTTAATTTGGCATCTCTATATGAGATTATATTCTTAGGAATTAAATGTAATCTCATGATCTCGTTTATAAAAAAATGAGCCATATAACTTGTCGAATCAGTGGATTTCACAGCCACAAAATGAGCAATTTTTCTCAATTTTTTAACAACCACCATGATCACATCATCTTGTTTGGATGTCCTTGGAAGTACTATAATAAAAATCATGGAAATCGCTTCCCATTTCAATTTTGGAATGGGAATGGTTTGCAATAAACTAGTTGGGTGCTTGCACTCGACTTTCACTTGTTAGCTATCTATGCACTTGGAAATGAAATCGACCACCTCTATTCTTAAATCTATCAAATAATTGAAATTTTTTATGGTAATGAGATTGTTTTGGTAGCATGGGTGGTAGAAGTATGGTTTTGCATGAAACTCCTTTAATATCATCTTCTTTAGATTACTATAATTTGGAACATAGATTATATTCTTGAATCTAATTAATCCATTTCCCGAGAGACAATATTCCTTCTCATTTTCACACTCTGACTCTTGTTGTAGCTTTTCCTTTATTTGCTAATATTTTTCATCACACTACCATGCATTTTTAATTATTTATTCTAGATCAGTTCCATAAGAATAGATTTTTGTTACCTTAAAAAATTGTATTCTCCTACCGAGTGCATCAATAACTTGGTTTTATTTTCCTTGTATGTGTTTAATTTCAAAATAAAAAATGACTATGTGTGGCTAGGAACCTAGCTTGCCTAGCATTCAATTTCCGCTGATCAAATATATATTTTAGCTCTCCATGATCAAT
The DNA here is from genome assembly GCA_034641835.2 of Pinus albicaulis. Classification (NCBI taxonomy): domain Eukaryota; kingdom Viridiplantae; phylum Streptophyta; class Pinopsida; order Pinales; family Pinaceae; genus Pinus; species Pinus albicaulis. Next base: position 268,633,553 of record CM076581.1, read on the forward strand.
CATTAAAGTAAATATCCTACCAAGGAGATAATGCCTCCACATTTTTAATACACAAATGATGAAAGCCAAATCCAAGTGATAAGTTACATATTTTTTATCATGCTAGTTCAAATTTCATGATTCAAAACAAACCACTTGGCCTTCCTACATTAACACTCCACTAAGTCCCTCTTTGCAAGTATTTTTGCATACAACAAATTGCTTATATGGATCTTCTATTCTTAGTACTATGGAATTGGTGAATAATTGCTTTATTTTATCGAAGCATGTTGTACACTCAATTATCAATTCAAAATTCTTTCCTTTATTTTGCAATGTTATGATTGGATAAGAAATCTCGGAAAAATATTTAATGAATCTCCTATATTAGCATTCTAGTCCCATAAAGGACCTAATTTAAGCCACATTCTTCAGTGTTGGCCATTCCATGATGCCCTTGATCTTCTTCGAGTCAACAACTACTCCCTCCTTTGACACAATGTGTTCCAAATAATGGATTTGTGGTTAGAATAAGTCACATTTTCTAAGCTTTACATAAATCTCATGTTTTCTTAGCAGTTGTAGCACTATGGATAAATTATTTTCATGCTCCTCCTTGGCTTTTGAATAGACCTTTATATCATCAATAAAAAACACTACAAATTTATTTAGATAGGGGTGCAACACATTGGTCATAGGACAAATAAAAATTTTAGGTGCATTAGTAAACAAAAAGGGAACTACCATGAAATCATAATGCTCCTACCTCATTTGAAATGCAACCTTGTGGATATCCTCATCTTTAATGTGTACCTGATGATATCTTGATCTTAAATTAATCTTGGAGAAGGTTTTTTCTCCATGAAACTAATCAAATAGGTCATCAAATGGATACATGTTCTTAATGGTTACCTTATTCATTTGTATGTAATTGATGCAAAACTTAAGTGTTCCATCCTCTTCTTCACAAATAACATTGTTGCTCCCCAGGGTGACATAACTGGCCTTATGTAACCCTTTTCCAGCATCTCCTTGAGTTACAACTTTAGCTCAATTAACTCAGGGTTAATAATTATATATGGAGCCTTGGATATGAGTGTTATCCCTGATAACAATTCAATAGAAAAATCCACCTCTCTATGAGGATGAAACCCAAGAATATTTTCAAGAAAGACATCTTAGAATTGGTTTAAAATGGGATACTTCCTTATAATGTATTCAACATCATCTTTAGCACTACTATTATATTCCACATTGTTATTAATTTGAACCATGAATAAAAACACATCCCTTATTATGAATTATTTTGTCTTGCATAGTTGTAATCAACCTCACCGATTTGGGTTTCAATTTTCCCCACAATATTCTTCTCTCTCCAGACTCATCTAAGCACTTGATTTCCTTCTCAAATCAATCTTCCTTGGTGTGATGCATATGCAACTAGTTCATTACATTGTACACTCCCATTGCAAATACATTAAAATTTTCTATTGTTGGCATGCCACTCAGGTCAAATGTGCGTGTTTCTACCCAAAGCTCAAATATTTTCTTTGTTCCTATGGCTAATTTCACTAACCATGATTCTTCATGAGGATCATTGTCCAAATGGCACTACTTTACAATATCAGAGCTGAAATAGTTGTAGTTATACCCTAATTCAATTGAAATGGTTCTGTCATAAATCTTACTTCCATTTTGATTATGGAGGCCTGGTGGTCAGTCTGCTTGTTATATGGGGTTGTGTATATCCTAGGCATACTTTGATCCATATTCCCTACCATCCAAGATTCCTCCAAATTGTAAATTCATGGCCCAACATCTTTTTTGTCATGGAAAATCTTTTTTGTGATGATTTTATCCATGTGTCCAATATTTAAATGGCTCCATGGCATCGTATCTACTATGTTCTCCCACAAGATGATTTGCATGACCCCTTTCAACAGAATTAAATTTTGGTTGTTGTCAAACTTGATTAGCTGAGGTCATACCCTCCCTCTCGCTTGAGGCTTGCATCCTTACTTCTCTCTTGTGTCATTTTCCTTTACTCTTCATGATTCCCTTCATCTTCCAATCATTCTTGAACTTAGTCATACACCTTGACTACTCATAAAGTTTTTTAGCTTCATAATTGCGTCCTCTAAGGTCTATGATTCATAAAATTCAATTTTGTCTTTAAATAATAGAGGTAACCCACTGATAAAACTTTAAATATTTTTTTTTCTAATCCTTGAGATAAGGAACGTATCTCAACCATTCCAGAAATTTGGTGATATACTCCTCATCTAACATATGTCCCATTTTGAGCTCATAAAAATCCTTTTCCTTGTTTTCATAATATCTATTTTAAATGTATTTTCTTCCTTCCATGAAAAATCCTCTTCACTTATATTTTTCACATTTTTCACATTTTCCCACCAAATATATGCCTTACATTTCAAGATAAAGGTAGTGACATTTTCCTTCATATCCTCAGAATAACTATGCATCTTTAAGAACTTCTTCATCTTAAGAAGTCGTTCCTCGGTATATTCTGATTTCTTCACCTCACCATCAAATAGGAGCTTTGGCTTTCTTGAACGCTTCTGGAGCATACTCCTTTTACTTCCATTTTTCATGATTTTGATGATGATGGTGTCTATGAACATTACTGGATGATTGTATATGGTGTATTTCCTTATTTTCTTGGGTATACAATTTTGTGCCTCCTCTTACGGTGTCTTCACTTGGTAATCTATTCCTTTTCTTGGATCTTCTTTCATTCTCTCCATTAGTCATTTCTTATTTTTTTGTGGAATTATGCTACCTTTATGGCTAACTCTGAACTCATTTTGCTTTTTCCTCTGTAATTATGAGAGGATTTGTAGTATATTTGCATTCACTTCTTCTTTCTTCTCTTGTTGCCTAACAATTATTTCATTGTATACCTTGTAACTTCTTATTTCAACCATTAAACTTCTCAGTGTATCCATCCATTTAGAAGAACTTACATCCCCTCTCTTTCCCACTGATTCTTCCTTTTTGTATTCATTTTTTGACTTCTCAGTGTTGTATTACACCATTCCAATCCTCATCTCCTCTAGCTTGTGGTGTCTCCTTATGTGTTTTCATACACACATATAATTGTTAAAATAAATAAAATTGAAATGGAGAACTTAATCATTACTGTGGGATGCTATTGAGAGTCTGATGGTATCAGGATAGATGAAACAATACACTTAAATTTAGTACATCAATAATAAATATCAATAACATCATATCTAATCATCAGTACCATGCTCAATGCATAAATCACAATAGAATTATGTTAGAAACACATCTAGGAAATCCACACAACCATCATATTTTTAACACCTATGACACTGCTCTAAGCCCTTATTTGATCTCTAAAGGTCTATAATTGAACCTTTTAACCATAAAATCTATAACAGAACTTCGATTCTATTCGCAAAGGTCCAACATTTGAACCTTGATCTCTGATACCACTCTATAACCCTCCCTTCAATCACCTAGCCTAAACTAGCTCAGCGGAAGGTGTTACTTTCACCTAACGTGACCTCTACAATTTTTTCATGGGAGTGGGCTCATATATATTCTTTACTATTTTAACTTAATCGACAATAAAAAAAATTATTGTCTCATTCATCTTATCGAGACCTTCCTAGAAATATAAAATTTGACCTGTCCCTACTTACAGATCGACAAATATGGCCATTAAGTTTTAGGAACATTAACCTTGTTGCATCAACAATGGTCCATATGTGTTTCCCATGTAGTTTCTTACATGGTGCCTACCTGGTTGCTCATCCACTATGGTCAGACCCAATTAGAACAATCATGCTTGTGGATGGTCAGTAATCAACTCATTTCACTAAAAAACATCATATATAACATTGGCAAAAGCTACTTGGCTAACTGGATAACTATCCCAACTATGCGACTAGTCTGACCTACTCCCAAACTCAACTAACCCAACTAAGACTAGCATACCCTTCATGTCTGACTCACTTCTAGTCCAAAACAACCTAGTATGGTTGGATATCACAACCCCCTCTAACCCGACGGGTGCCGCAGGGGATTCTTGACATGTTTGAAAAGCATTCCTTGAATTAGAATTTTTTCTCCTAAATGTATTTTTTGGCCTTTTTAATCAGCCTAAACTATGCCCAACTTATATAAATGAAAAATATTTCTAGCACGCCTTGTCCATGGAAGTCGACCCAAATTGGTGGATCCCACTTAACAAGTCGACTCACTTCCTCTAGACAAACCAATCGAATCCATATCAGTCAACATATCTTGATTATATAGGACCTTAATCCAGACCAACGAAACTTAACAGTGTTAGCCAGACACCTCTATTCTACACATGAAAATTTATATGTCTAAAAAATGATCAAGGAACTACCACATTGGTTGGTGGCCCATGGATAAATTGGGTACCCAACAATCTGGGACCTTCCCTCAAGGGCCACACCTTGGTTATTGCACCCTCATGTAAATTTGACACTTTCCCACCATACACAAGTCACAACTCGTCCACTTGACTCAATCCTGAACCAATCGTAGTATTTCACATACCCTCTAGTTGACTCAGGTTGTAGCCATGTTGCATTTTCCACTGTTAACTTGTCCCATAATGTCTTTCCACTATACGTCTGATAGTGCATCGACATGTCAACATGGCCTTCTTGTCGACTATATTTTAAATAACTAAATGATGGAATTCACACACTACAATAACTTAGTTGACCACATTTTGCATTGACATGGGACCATGAAATCAAATCTATATATCATGAATGTATTAGCTTAAAACACAAGGGCTAAAGGTCCTTCATAACCATGAGAATTACACTCATACATAAAACATCTCATTGTAGATAGACAGGAACAACATATTCGTACATTAACAATGTTCATACATTTATGAATCATCACAAAAATATTATTCATACATGTATTAATAATCACAACAAGTAAATTATATTATTCTGTTCAAGTGGCAGACAACTACGAGTGGGACTTCAACTCTCCACCTAACCTTAATTTGGTTCGCACTACAGTATTTCTTGCCTCTAGTAAGCCTCAAGCTAGGTTCCATAGTCAGAGGAGGATTTCTGAAACGATAAACCAATATGACTAGATAAAAAAGGGACTCTAAAGAACCCAACCACATCGACCCACCAGTTGAACAAGGGAATCAAGAGCTCGAATTCTCCACCCTTGGAAATGCAAAGGAATACAGAGGTTGACACCTCCACCCTTAGAAAAAAAAGGGATACACATTGGTTTCATCAAAGCCATGGAATCCAAAATGCACTACAGGAACCATGAAATAAGCAAGGATTATTTAGAACTCTCCAGACAAGGGATCCAAGAGATGAGTCTCCACCCCATCTGTCAAGGGAGTCCAAAGATAATCCATCTCTACCTTCCAGCTATCTAGGGAATCAAGAGACTACTACCCTCATCTGAGATATGTTCTTCCAACCTTCTAATTCTCAATTGAACGACTTCTTGCTCCTTGAATCCTACAACAATGTAAAGCTTTTTACTTCCCTTCTCTCTGTTCCACTTAGATATTTTTCATTATTCCTTCTTTGTTGGATTTTTGTATCTTCTCGTGGTTCTCTTTTCATTCTCCTTCATGACTAAATATTTTGGCACCCTCATGCAGTCTGTCTCGATGGTCCTATGATACCACCCTAACCCTTTTTGACTCCCCTCTCCTCCTTATTTCCTGTCTATCATTTTTCACTTTTAGTTTCTCATGGGGATTTATTGTTCCAACTTCGCAGCCCATGTTCCTGTTGATTAACTTGGCATGAAATACTTGCTAGCATGACCCATGATATTCTTTAATTTTGTCTTGATTTTCCTTGCAAATACATCCAAGGAAGTATGGACTATTTTTCCTCTTTCTTACCCCATTAATTGTCATAACTAGTATCATTTAATGGCACCTTTGTCATCCTTCCCTAACTACCAAATAAAACAACCAAGTTTTCCTTAAACCCAAATCATTCTCCTTCCTCAAACTCTAGAATGTGTGTGCGAATACTTAGGCCTATTTTTCATTAACATTACATAATTACAAAATTTACAGTGAGGGGATTTTACATAGGGGTTTTCACAGATAAAATTTTCTTGGTGTGTTAAATTGAAAAGAGACACTCCATTTGAAAAACAAGGATGTACCACTCTTTAAGTTAGTGGTCCAACTAAACAAGCGAAATTAGAAGCTCATAAGAACTCTTTTGACAATACAGGGGCCATGCCATAATGGCTCAAATTTCCATGTACCTATTACATCAGCTTCCTGATCATAAAGAAGGACCAAGTCACCCTCTGAGAAAAATGTGAGGCTAGACATGCTTGTCATATTGTTCATTTATACGTCTCTTATGCACCTCATTTGCCAATTGGGCTTCACGACCCATTTCATCAAGATGGATGAGGTTAAAAATACATGCTTCTTCATCTGAGGTGTCAGGTAGCAAGTCGATTGTGTGTTTTAACGACGGTATTTCACATTGGATTGGAAATATAGCTTCCAGACCATACACCAATTGAAAGGGGGTAAATCCGGTTGCATTTCTCACCGAAGTTCAGTACGCCCACAAGGTTGAGTACATGATCAAATTCCAGTTTCGTTTATGAACTCCTATCATTTGTTGAAGCATTCTTTTAATAATTTTGTGAATTGCCTCAACTTGTCCATTTGATTGTGGATAATAAGGAGTAGAACTATCATGTGAAAGTCCTAACTTAGCAATCAACTAAGTCATCACACGATTGCAAAAATGCTTACCATGATCTGTGACTATAGCCTGTGGAATGCCAAACCGTGCAATGACATGATTAAATAAAAACAATGCAGTTGTTTGTCCTATGTTGTTGAATGTAGGCATCGCTTTAGCCCACTTGGTAAAGTAGTTTACTGCGAAAATAATATAACCATGCTCCCCAAACTAATGAGGGTTACAGGTCATTAAGTCAATGCCCCATTTAGAAAATGGTCCCACAGAGACAACAGGATGCATTAGCGCTGGCGGTTTGCGAATTTTATGATCAAATATCTGGCATGCATGACAACTTCTGACCGCGAGGATGCAGTCACGAAATATGGTAGGCTATAAGTAACCAACGCGGAGTATATTTTGCGTGGTAGCATATCTAGACAAATGTCCACCACAAGCCCCAACATGACAATCATTTAAAACCTTTTCAGCCTACTCATGAGTGAGGCCCCTTCTTAAAATTGTATCGACACCATGACGATAAAGTGTATTGCCGATGATCAGATAATCTTTGGCTTGGTATCGAATATGTCACTGGTCAGAGCGAGAGGTATCAGGCCAAAAATTATGGGTCTCGAGATAAATGATAAAATCCCCATACCAAGGATCAGATGATCCGATCAAAAATAGAGACTCGTTAGGAAAATATGTTTTGACGTAGTAGAAGTACTATCAGAGGGAAGGTCACAAAGAATCTCAGCCAAAAATAAATACTTATTTGACTTGGATTTGATGATTTCCAAATCAAATTCCTGCAAAATAACAAACTATTTTTAATAATTTTCCCACAAAAATTGATGTGATAAGATGTAAGTCATGGGGTTGCAATCCAAAATGACAATGGTCTTCCCGAACAAGATATAGTGGTGAAATATTTGGACAGCTTGAAAAACCGCTAAGGAAATATTTTCTATGTACAAATACTTCACTTATGTATCATTGATAGTATGAATAAAATAATAGATCAAATGTCCTATCCCATTTTATACTTGGACCAATACCATAGAAATGGTCATATCAGCCGCGACGATATATAAGAACTAATCACTTTGATAATTGGATGTATACATTAATGACACACGGATAACATTATCCTTGACAGCATCAAAAAAAGCTTGTGAAATTTTGTCCCAATGGAAGGGAATCCCCTTTTTCAAGATTCGAGTAAATCCTTTAGCCATTTTAGCATAGTTTGGTATGAACCTCCTTAGGAATTTAGCCTTTCCCCAAAGTTTCTATAACTAAATCAAATTTGATGGCGCAGGCAAATCAAGAATGGTCTGGACCTTCAGTGGGTTGATTCAAATTCCTTCTTTTGAGACAATGAATCCTAGAAAATGACTAGAACCAACACAAAACACATATTTATGTGGATTGAGGAATATTTTGTAGCATCATTAGTGTAAAAATATAGCCCTCAGATGCATCGGGTGATCAGTCCAATTTCGTGAATGAAAAGGTAGATCGTATAGATAGGGTTGAAAAATGTGCTTGACGTCGTTGAAAGCATAATCCATTTGCTCTCTAAAAAGTTTCCCCAATATTCTTTAAACCAAACGGTAGTTTCCTGTAAGCGAATGTGCCCCAGGGATAGATGAATTTTATCTTATATTGGTCCTCTGAGCGGATATTGATTTGATTGTAGCCAAAAAATCCATCAATAAATGAAAATATTTCGCATCCAGCACAATTGTCAATAATTTGGTCGATAAAGGGAGTAGGATAGTTGTCTTTTTGACAAGGAAGATTGACATCCTGATAATCAATGCATACTCTGATTTTTCCTTACTTTTTCATGTTAGGAATGATGTTGTAAACCCACTCAGTTAGTGAAACAGGGTAAATGAAACCAGCATACAAATTTTTTTCAACTTCTATTTTAATGGCAGTGGCATTCTTTGGATGAGTAGGAAGAAGGCGTTGACATACCGACTTGACATCAGGGTATATATTAATAGTGTGTTCAACATTACTAGTATCTATGCCTGGAATTTCCTCATAAGACCAAGAAAATACATCATGAAATTCATGAAAGAGAGAACGATATGTTTCGAGTTCTGATGGATAACAAGACACACTGAGATGAATGTTTTATACAATGCCGGGTTTGATCAAAATATTGATAGAAATGGTTTCTTCAATATTTGATAAATTTCGCTTGGAATCGATTGCATTAATAGGAATCAAATTTGAAAATAATGTTTTTATCGATGGGTGATATAGTTGACTAAGATTATATTCTTCATAATCTAGAAGATGGGAACGATGATGATTATCTTCCCATGGTTCTCCTTCCGACATCATGGTTATTTTCATCTATGAAGAAAGTTGAGGAAAAAAATCAGATGGAGTACCATAATGTAATGAACGATCAACCTAAATGGTCGATGATGATGATTTTGGATTCAACGGTCAAGCTAGATAGATTGATTGTTATGCCAGCTCGATTGGGCTGGGCAGCAAAAACTCATACAACATAACAACTTCAGAATCACCTTTTCTCTTCCTTAAGCTAGATGGAGTGGAAGAGATCATGTAGCAGGTCTCTATGCTTGCAATTTCTACCAACGTCATAGGCGGTGGTAATGCAAAGGTTCCCATGAGAGTGGAATCCTTTAAGATTCCTACATCAATGTTCTGAAGTGAAAGTTGGGGTGTGTGATCTAACGTAACACTTCCAGTTACTTGGGAACTAGAGGTAAAGAAGGATAGTTGATTGATGACTGTGATGACACCTTTATGTGGAAAGGAAATCATTATAAAATATGTAGAAATGATCGCAGTCATAGCATATACCCATGGCCTTCAGAGTAAAATATTGTATTCAAGGGGTCCATCAATGACCTCAACTTCAACATTCATTGTTTTTCCCCCTAGTTCAACATGCAGGTTATTGATAATACCGCAACGCTTATATGTATGTCCATCGAAAGCTTTCAACGTCATTGGAAATTGAGATAGGTGCAGTAAGGCAAGTGACTTCCAATAGTTTAGAGACATAATGCACATAGATGCTCCCTCATCAATAATAGTACGATGAACAAGGTGATTGAGAAAATTTACCTAGATGGAGAATGCCAATTCTGCGGGTATTTGCAGCACATAGCTCGTATGATTAAATACTACGAGATTAGAATCGGTCAGATCAATTCCACCAATTGCTGACAACAAAGCCTACTTGTGGGAGGTGCAATTTTGTAGTACCTCAAGCACTAACATAGCTGAAGGGGATTGAGTTAAATCTTCAACTGTATTATAATTTTTAGCAGCTCTTGCTTGAATATTAAATGTTGATTTATGAATGACTCCCTTCAGTGGCTTGATTGTCAATTCAGGAATAGCAGGTGGCAGTATTGATTTCGTAGATGGATTCGTTGTCGAGGTAGTAGGTTGATCAGTAGCCTAACTACTGTAATATTTATTATGCATTGACACCAAAACATCAGTTGATGGCTTTGTGACAGACAATATAAGCACTTGTGAACTAGAAGTTGGATCCGTAGCAACCAAATTTGTGTCTAGATTTGGAAATGGTTTTGTCAACATAGTTGATGCATGCGAGGTCTTAACCATTTTTGAGACTTCAACACTGTGAGGAAAGTAGCGAAATTTTTTTTCCTCATTACATATTATGAAAGGGTAATGAGGTTTCTGAGTTCATGTCATTGATTAGATGATCTTTCTTATGGGGTAGAAGTTTGCTTTTTCTTTGATTTCCGTTTTTTCTTACTTTTGGGTTGATTGTCACTTTTTACCTTGTCAGATTACAGGACATGGATTTTGGAAGAAGGCGTAGGATTAGACGCAGTAGTGTGATGTGTGCTTGCAGTATCGATCATACCATCTCTAGCATGAGAATCCTTAGATGGAGGAGGAACAGTAAAATTAGATCTCGACACATTGGGAATTTTCTCGTAGAGCGTGCCAGACTGATATAAATCAAGTCTAAATATTCAGCATGAGCAATGATTTGCTCTTCAGTGAAAACACCACCCTTAGCCACATCCTCAATTATAGATGGTAACAGGGACTTAATGAACAACTCAGAAAGGAGCTGATCAGGAACAAATGTCTTAACCATACTACGACGACGATGCCACTCATGAATATGATCACAAATGTGAGTAGCATTAGTCTATTTAAAATTAGTCAAGAGTTCTGTTCTAGTTTCATATCGTATGGGTAACTGGAAGTGGGTCAAAAATATAGTAGCTAGGGTAGTGAAATTATCAAAAGAAGCACTTGGTAACTCAATGTACCATTTCACAGCTGAACCAGTGAGCGTATGTTGGAATAGACGTAGTTTAACATAGTCATCATTCAAGGAGTTAGATGAACACTACAAATGATAAGTCATAACATGAGTCAACGAGTATTCCCCAGGGTTTCCATTGAACTTAGGAATATCCGAGGGTAATTTATGAGGTATCACCAACCACCAAGGAGCATAGTTGATTGGATCATTGGTGAGCCGGTTTAAATCCAGTAACTCTAAAGTTGCAACAAAGGGAAACTGTCGATTGAGGT